>RSEF01000030.1:747191-765473 GCA_003993805.1 Himantopus leucocephalus
GGCCAGTCATTTCATTGTAGAAGTTTATTAGGCTGTCAACCATGACTTTGCCTTGGTGAAGCCATGCTGACTACTCCTGATAATGTTCTTGTCCTTAATGTGCCTGGAAATGGTTTTCAGAATTTGCTGTTCCATCAACTTCCCAGGGACCATGGTGAGGCTGACTGGCCTGTAGTTCCCTGGTTTCTTCTTCTTGCCCTTCTTGAAGATAAAAATGCCATTTGCTTTCCACCTGTCTTCAGGCACTTCTCCCAGTCACCAAGATCAATCAAAGATTGCTGAGAGCAGCCTTGCAATGATACCTGCTGGCTCCCTCAGCACTCACGGATGCATCCTGTCAAGGCCCATGGATTTATGTATGTGCAGCTTTTTAAGCATTCCCTGACCGGATCCTCTTCCACCAAAGGTACATCTTCCTTTTTCCAGCCTTTCCCCTCGATCTCTAGAACCTGGAATACCTGAAGGGTNCTAGAACCTGGAATTCCTGAAGGGTGGTCTTGCTAGTAAAGACTGAGCCAAAGAAGGAATTCAATACCACAGCTTTTTCCATGTCCTGTGTCACTATGTCCTCCCTCTGTTGAGCAACGGGCCCACATTTTTCCTAGTCTTCTTTTTGTCACCTGTGCACTTCTAAAAGCCTTTCCTGTTGCCTTTGACATCCCTGGGCAGATTCAGTTCCATTTGGGCTTTAGCTTTCCTTACTGAGTCCCTGGATGCTCAGACAATGCTTCTGCATTCCTCCCAGGTTACCCATCCTTGCTTCCAGTCTCTGTATGCTTCCTTCTCGTGTTTGAGTTCGGCTAGGAGCTCTCTCTTCATTCACGCAGACCTCCTGGCATTTTTGCCTGGCTTCTTGTTTGTTGGGGTGGAACATCCTTGAGGGGAGCATCACCTCAGGATCGGCCTGTCCAGCCTGCTCCCTCTGTTAAACGGTGTCATGATGCCTCAACCTGCTTCTGCCAGGTGCTCTGTGGCAAAGCGAGGTTTCAGGAGCCAAGACAGAAAAGGCAGATTGACTTCCCTAAAATAGGAACAAGCAGCAGCCATTGCATTCATAACCACATGGTTTGGAGGGGAATCAGGTCCCTACTGTTACAAACAGGGAAATGCCAGACTTCCTCGGCACCTTGCCCCGGACTTCTCACTGCAATGTCTCATTATTCACGGATCTTTTAGAGGGAACCAAAACCTGAAAAATATTACATCATGTCCTGGGCAAGTGACATATGTTCCTTGCGGTGGGACAGTGGGGAGCAAATCACATGGCCCGGTCCTATCCAACGCACAAGGCAATTTTGGTTTAAGACAGATAATACTTAGATGTTTTCTTCACCGCTTGCAGTAGCATCTCTGTGCAGAGTACCCTGCACACCGTTCATCTATTTAATCTGCTTTTTCATGCAAAACTACCTGTCACACAGTATTTTGACTTTTTCTGGCTTCCTAAGGAAATGCACCCAATTGTGCTCTCTGGTTGTGTCCGTTTATCTGTTTGCATGTCTCTTCGTCTCACCTCTACATCCTTCCCCTCAACAACCTTTTTTCAAAACAATAGTTAGTGTCAACTGAATTTGATAGCTGCAGTCTCAAAGACACAGATTCCCTGGAGATTTTGCAGAAAAAGCTTCCCAAACAGAGGAGAGAAATCTTATTAATCACTCCCCTAATATAAGGAAGAATAACTTTGGCCTTTATAGGCATCAGAGGATCTGCACGGGAAAGAGCCACTGTAAACCAGACTTCCTTAGTTTCACTGCTGCTTGAAGTACAGTGTTTCCAAATTACAACAGGGCCCCATTGTTAATCCCAATCCTGGATGTCATCAACACACTCTCCATGGGCTAATTTTTCAACACATTCCACCACCTCCTCATGCATAATTTTCCTCTTAAAGACCGTATAAGTGCAGCAATTTAAGATCCAGCCCACTCCTCCTTCCTCTGATGAGGCTCTTTGGGCAAATTCTTCACACTTTAACATTACAGTAGAGCCACTGAGAAACTTGAACTTCTGGAAATAACTTTGGCAGCCAATGGCAATTTGACTTCATACCATAGAAACATATCCAAGAAAACAAGCACAATCTTACGGACATTTGTTTTTGCTACTATTGCCAGTTATATCAAAAGGTTTTGTTGAGTTATTTCAGCTTTTCCTGCTTCTATCTGAATAATGTCTGGTTGGTTTTTTTTTCCTTTCTACCTTTTTTTTTATAAAAAAATTACAGTACTTTTTTTAAAAACACGTGTGAGTTAGTTTGAAGAGTTATTATTACTGAGTTTCTTCTTCAGGTCAAAACACTGAGAAAACAATGCTTAACTTTGATAAAGAATAAATATTGCCATGTAAAGCTTTCATATGATTGCTTTACATCATGAATGGGAATCTTACTGTAATTCTCAAAAGACAGCAAATGGTATACGGCCTAACCTTACACAGATTTACACATTTCTCTTTATATCTCTACTTATCTTTGGGAGCAGCATCATGAAATGGACATGGCACTTTCTTGGTACTAAGGAAATGCAGCTTCTAATTCTTGTACTATTTTATGGATAAAATTAGGTATGGTCTCTTTGATCAGCTGTTTCTTCTGGAGAAAGCCTCTCTGTTAATAGATCTGTGAAGGACCTCTCTCAATAAGAGCATAAACTTGGCATTTTGCAGTGGTTCTTGTGATGTGAATAGCAGAACATTCTTTAGGTCTCTGTTCCATTGAGATCAGGAGAGACAGAGGTAGTGCCAAAGGCTAGAAAGGAGAAGGTCACCAGAAGGACATCTTTCCTACTGCCACAGGGCTGTCTTGCCCACACATCCCACATCCTTCTCATCTCCATGGCTTCACTCTACAGAGCTGCCCAGTTTAGAAAGAATTTCCACATTCATTCACGTGGTCAGCTCTGCGGCTGGACATGAAAAGTGTATCCTAGAGTAGTGGGAGGGGAAAGATCAATCCTGATTTCTCTGCTGGCCACCACTTCTTGAGGCATTCTCTGATTTTTGGCAGATGGCATTGTATGTCTATCAGATTGAGTGAAACTTTGCCTTCAAGTCTGGTTTTATTGCCATCAGGTACAGGGTAGTTTGAAGGAAGAAAATGGGACAGCCCATATATATGGGAAGTATGGATTTACGGTGAAAGCTATGGGCATCTTGGCCACCTCTTGAATGTTGACTGGTTGAACACAGGCTATGAGATCATATGATATTGTGTAGTACGTCATATCTCACTCCCTAGACATCCCATGCACACTTTATGGTGCAATATGGTGCAGATGATCATAATGTTTTCAACTTCTGATGTCTGCAGGTGGGGGGGGTAATTTATTTAATCTAAATTTAGCTGTTTGCAGCGCGGAGATCTATGTCTGATCTCATCTTCCCAGGCTCCCTTATTTGATTGCAAAGGCAATTTTAGTTCAATTCACCTGAACTACTAAACTTCAGTACGAGACAGATTGCATCCTAGATCCCACTGACTTTGCTGGCTGGATCATCACTGATGTCCATTTGATGACTGACTGACCATGTGAGATGAAGGTGTTAGAGGAATCAGTGTTTCATTTCTTCAATATATGCATAACTGTTATACCTTCTAAATATCTGGAGCAGTAGGTAGAAAATCTCACCCGAACCACTTAGATACAGTATTGTCTGATTTGTTCCTCCTTTTTCTCCTCTCTTTCTCTCTTTTCTACCCTTCACCATTGAATTTATTCCTCTAAAATAATTGGTGATGCCATTTAATTAATTGTAATCATCCTTTCCAAGGGAAAATGAAATTTGATCATATGCAAATGAGATCTTTGTTCCTTTCTGTAGTAATCAAAATTTTTTGTTCTGTAATAGAATCCAAGTAATGATATTTGCTTTTTCCTTTGCCCATCTACTCTATTCATTAATTAATGCCCTTTGCTTTTTCAATAATAGCATTATGTTTTTAGAATGGTTACTGTTCTTCTGGGTATGTTCAACCTGGGAGACCCGCTGTGAACAAACTTTGTAACAATTAAAGATTAATTAGCTACAAAATGAGAAGAAACCTCAGAAGGCACCCAGAATTTGAATGAGCATTCAGACATTTTAGCTACTCATTGCCTTCCTTGTTTATGAACTTTGTTGAGAGACAGAAGTATGCAGAGATGGATGGCTTTCAGGCAGGATTAAAAAAGCACCAAAAATTTCAAGGAAGAGCCTGAAAACCTGACCTAGACTTTCCACGCTGATAGATCAAAGGCTTCTGGATAAGCATCTGTATTCTTGGGTTTTTCCGTCTGAGTCAAACTCTCCTTCTGGTCCTTTCGAGATTCTCCTGTGACTTGTAACAATGTCTGCGTAAAACTCAGCTTCGTTTCCTCCTCTCCCGCTTTCCTCCCCCACTGTATAAATACAAAGAAAGAGGCCTACGGATCCAACTGCACCTATTTTCAGCTTGGATCCGTGCCGGGGAACTCATCACAACTGGAGCTTGGCAAAGGAACTCCTAGCTGGCGGGCCAAGCATTTGGCGACTAACGCAGCAAGTGAATGGCTTTGGCTGCCAGCTTTCCTCAGATGGCTGAACCAGCCAACAGCATAACGTGAACACGGGAAGCAGAAGGTCAGCTCACACTGGACCGTTATTGCCTTGGAGGAGAGTCCATGATCTCGATGATTTGTCAGCCTAAGAGGCTTCACCCACTGCCACTTGACTTTAGAGGTGCGGACATTAGCTTAGAGGGGAAAAATGGCTTTAGGAACCCGGACAGTATGAGCAACGTGTATCAGATGACAAGAAAAATAATACAGAAATCCGAAAAATGTTAAGGACGTTAGCTTATTAATGGCATAGTTATTACATCACTAAGCAAGCACCCTTTCTGACCTCCAGCTCTGATGGCTGTGTCCCAAACTGATGAGGAGAAAGCCTGGATTAAGTCAGTGAAATAACAGATTCTGTGCGGGGAAACCAAACAGTTCTACTTTTTACTTATTTTTGAGACCTTGACAGGAGAAAGGGCACATACTCACGCCGGCAGACGTACCCGGTGCCATGGCAGGCCATGCCAAGATAACAGACTCTGGGCAAGGAGAAGCGTTTGTATTCCTGGTAAACAAAAGCTTACGCACCCACTTGGAGACAATACCAGCAGCCTACAGAAGAACTGCCAAGAATAGCATCCCACCATAGACAGTCAAGATTCTTCTCCGAGAATGACACCTAATCTATTACTCTTAATAATGCAACATTTTGTTCTGTGCCAATGTCTATGAGTTTTTCCTCTTATTAATTTTAAATGCGTCCGTCCATCTTTTCATGACATTTAAAATATTATGAACTCTTTGGTGATGTGTGGAGTCTTCTGAGAAGCTTCGGAGTTGCCTAAATATAGGCAAAAAATCCTTGCTGAGAATAAAATTAGATGCACTGTCGAATCTTCAACCAATACTTGAACATATATCTGTTCCTCTCACTGTTGTGATTCCTCCATGTCTTTTTTCTTGCAGATCAGAAGCAAAAAGTACTGAAGAGTATGGAAAGCATGGAGAAATGCAGCTCCTTTAATTCTTGCCCAGGCAGTAACTGAAGGAACCTTTGGAAATGGACACTTGGGTGTCAAGCTTACATCAACCTTGTAAATTTGTTAAGAGAATGAAAGTGCCTCAAATCAGCTGCAAGCCTCATTAGGTAATAACTACAAAATTCACCTTATTAAGGTTTCCTTAGGTATGGTACTTCTTTGAGCTGTCTCTGCTGCTACATTATCTCTTTGATACAAGCAATTACAGTGTCTTGTGTTACAGAATGAGCTACCTGAGGGCCTTAGTGGAAGATGATTTAATGACCTGCAAATCACTGAATTTTCTAAATCATGAGGTGGCATCAGAGACATGTTTCTTCTCCAGCCTATATTGTCCATCTAGTAACATTTTCTGGAAACAAAATTAAGTAAAGTCCTCTCTTGCTATTGCTCCTGCTGTTGTCTCATTCAGGTTAGGATTTGTCCGCAAATGAGGCAGTGCAAGAGCTGATCTGTGCCCCCATAGGAACGCTCCAGAACAAAGCTGGAGTGTGAATAAGGGAATAGGACCGCCATCAGATAAACACACTGTAGCAGAGGCCCCAGTGGTGTTCCACCACCTCAGCAGGGGAGCGGCTTTCATGAGACACTGAGTGAAGAATGAATGAGGTTTTCTAGAGGTCTGGTGGAGCATGAAAGTCTTCCCTCTGCCAGAACATCGCCTGGATGTAGGCTGTAGGTCATCCTTCACATCCAGACCACTCATTAGGGCTTCAGAATAGTGGTCTCCAGATGCCTTCAACAGTTTCCTGACCTCAGCACCCTTTTATAAGGAACATACTCCTGCATTAAGCAATTTGGCCTGTTTTGCCTCTGAGCACCTGGTCCTAAATTATGTTCCAAGCTGCACACTCTGGTTAACAGGACTTAGGGGAATGACCGCTCCGTGGGAGTGACTAAGATGCACTGCTGCCTACACTTGCTAGGAAGTGGAGATGCTGAGAAAGGCTGGAATAAGGGGAAGAGACTTCATTGAACACCTCCACCTTTCCATCCAGCTCCCTGTGATGTGCTACATCAGGTCTCTAGGAACACACACCTCCGAGGGCACAGAGCAGCTCTAACGGTGGTGCAAACCCACAGCGACAATACTGAAATCGAGCCTTCCCCGAGAACCAACAGACCGACTCACTGTTTCCTCAGACATCACAGAGGTCTTAATTTGTAGCTGTACCTACAAAACGCTCTCCTTAACACACAATCTGTTCCTCTTTTTTTTCGACAGCATGAGTCTAATTACCTTCTTCTCAGCCACTAATTTGAGGCTATCATTAGTGCAAGTCTCCAAGTTTGCTTTGAGGCAGGGAAGCTGATGAGTAATTACACACTTCGGCTCATCCTTAGAGAGGAAAAAAAAAATGATTGCTTGAGGAAAGTGTCTGTGCGATGGTTTGGTTTGTTAAGCACACGCTTCAGCTCGCCGGGTGAGAAAACAGTGCTGGGGGAACAATCTCAGCTGCACCCCGGCAAACCAGCAACATGGGTATTTCGCTCCAATTAGTTGTGGTCTGAGACTTCGGTTTTGTTTATTAATTATGAGTTTTATGTGCGTTTCCAAGATTGGTAATTTAGGAATGGCAGTGGATAACTCAGGGCCAGAGAAATAGCCTTCTGGTTTATTATCCTCTTTTGAAATGGCTGATACCAGCTACTTTAGAAGATGATGCTAGAAATCCTTTAGTTTAACTACATCCTGCATTTTTTGTGAACAGCCTATTTTGGAGAAAAGCACTTTCCTAGTCCCACTTCTTCGACAGAGGAAAGCTTATATGTCTTGAGGAATGGGGATTTACTTGGCCCTCAAAACCAGTTTGTTTTTGATTTACTATTTTAACTTGATACCCATCCTCTGTCAACTCAGTCATCTTCTGCCTCGTACCGTAATAGTTAACTATTCACTGTGGGCATTTTATTTTTTTCCCATGAGTACTCATTTTGCTCCTTCCTCGCTTTCCTTAACTACTTTTCTTTTCCACTCCCTGCACCCCCCAACTTGTGTATCTCTTGGCTTAATCAGAAAAGAAAATAAATACGTTAGTTCAGTGAGAGAGGAAGTTTTTGTGATGCTAATCTCCTAATGACCAGCATATCATGATGCCAAATCTAAGTAGTAGCAGTGATGTGTAAAATAAAATTTAGCTCAGGGATCAAGACTTAAGTTTGGTGTCTATGTGGATGCTAGATGCTTCAACTGCAATACAGGCAGAGCTAGTCAACACCGTCAACTGAATGCTGACAGCAATGCAGTTCTTCCTAAAGAAGACAATTACAGGGGTATTCAGTTGACCATATCTAGGCATCTAGTGTCCATATGAGATGCCCTAGGGAATATAATTTGCCTCCCAGCTGGCGCTGCAGGAAGGCGTGGGCCTCGCTTAGCTCACATACAAAATTTGGCAGCCCTGCGTGCATGCCTCACATATCCCGCGATGTTTCAAGTACTGCTAGACTTCTAAGTTTAGGAAAGTGAATCTCACTCACACTGTTGCGTCTTGTTGAATCACTCTCTAAACTCTGTTAACTCAGCTTTCCACTGAGGAGAATGTGAACTGGTGCTCCTCACTCACATGCCGACCTCTCCATGTAGCCGCCTTCATTTAGGTATCTTCCTTTGCAAGCTGGCTGCTACTCCCTAAGCCAAAAGGCAAACATTCCTTCCATCCTGAAGTGGTGGTTCCCAACTGTGTAACGTTGCAAAATAGGAATGGATAAAGTCAAGAGCTAGAAGTTTCCCCTCTTTCTGATAAAGAAATCTGGGCACCCCTCTATGCAAAGCCCAAGATGGGTATTGGGTCTAATTTCTGCTCTGAATAAGGCTGTGTCTGTGTGAGACCTGTCACCTTTGCCATATATGTAGAAGAGGTGCAACTATTCGATATTCCTACCATAAACGGCTATTCTGTGGTTGTTTCAGGGCTGTCTTCGGGCCAAGAAGACTTGGGATCCCAAATCTGTCTGCATTCCTGCAAGTAGATATGACCTTAGTTCTGCTTCTTCCATTGGGTATCGTCCAGCCAAATCATTTTGCTCTTTGGAATAAGGGTTGTCTCTAACATTTTATTTGTAACGCACCCAGCACGTTGGGCTCTGATCTTGGCTGGGGAGTTTACTTGTGGCTTCGTTGAAGTCACCACTATTATTTCATAAACTAAAATATCTGTAGAGGAAAACAGAGGAATTACGATACACCATTTCTAGCTCTTACTCTCATGGCTCTGTGTCCAGGGCTAGAATCTGTAAATAAATAAGTAAGTATCTGTGTTCTTCCACATATTGCATTTATGTCTTTTCAATATGAGCATTGAAACAGAGAAAATTTGGAAGAGAGGCAACTACACTCCTATTAAAAGAGAGCAGGATTTTTTTTGAATTATCCTTTTTTGTCATGGAAAAGGAGAAGTAAGGAGGGATGATTCAATTACAGACCCCTAGAGGCAACATTATATGAAAAAAAAGGGGGGAAGACACACACAGCCATGACTGAGACTATTTATTAAAGTCCGTGGCTCTATGCCTTCTTCCTTAATCGGTTATTGAGTGTTACATTTTGGAGACACGCAAACACTGAACCTGCTGCAGGAGATTTTAATGACTGTATTTTAATAATTTTTTTTGTATTAAATTAAAAATTAACTATCAGCTCCACTCTTCGTTATGCAGGATTAGTAGAGTATTTGGATAATAACACGCATGCCACAGATTAAACAGTATTTGAGCATAATCACTTCCAAATAATCTTCCCGGGAGCAAGCCAAATAAAAGTGCAAGAAAAGCCAGACAAAAGAACACAGATTAACTATCCCTTATGCGTGTTTCTACTCTCCAGATGATTACTTAATTATGCAACAAATTTTGCATGCAAACTGCAGGAGCAGGCCAGAGCAAGGAGTCCAGGAATCAGAATATTTCTTCTGAGAGTCCTAATCTCTTGGATAGCGTCCTGCTCCTCCTTCCTTGCTCTCCTTCTAGACCTGGGGAAATCATGTGTGCTTTTACAGTCAGAGGCACAGCTTCAGCAAGGTGACGTGCGAGTTGTAGCTGTGAAGCCCTCTCAGGCAAAGAAGGGCACCTAGAAAATGTTAAGTTGGAGCAGCAGGGTGGGTTAAGTACTCACTGTTGACCTGAATCCTCTCTTGCGTACTTATACTGGAATTTTCCTAATTCAGTTCTTAACGGTGTCCCAAGAAAATGAGGTAGGTGTCTACAAACACTACATCTTCCCGCAAATCTGCACCTTTCCTCTCCCTTTCCCAGTTGAACCCACGGGCTAGTTTTGGTCAGCACCCAACTGGGATGCAAACAGAGCCACTTATTCACACCTTATTAGACAATTAATGTGATAAGCAAAGACCTACAAACCCTGCAGGTACCGTGCTCTCTCTGTAATGCATACAGGTCTGAAGAGACCTGAGAAATGAACCTTAATCATTTAGCTCAGAACCAAAATTCCAAGACTGCCTTTTCTTTCTCCCAAGTCAGCGGGTAGAAATGCTGCTTTATTTTTCACCCTGGTGTTTTGTGCTCATTTTTAGAATGGAAGATGCCATTCCAGGTAAGTTTAATGAGGCAAAATACCTGATTACCTGCAATTCCCTCAGATGCAAATAAGAAATCCAGCGCATCTTCTGTCATCTACTAGATCTATTTCTTACACTGTTTTCTGTTACAATTCTGCTGAGTGAAAGTTTCCTCCATCATCTACCGCTGCCATGAAAACCCACATAAGGATCAGCGAATTTTAGCATGGTACAGGCATCCGCCTGTTTGTGATGGAAACGTGGACCTCTCATAGTGTGTCTATTATCAAGTATATAAGATATGCTTATACACCTTAACACCCCTCCCCCAAAAAAAAAAACCACCCCAAAAACCAAAACCCAAAGCCCAACAACTGTGTATCAAGTCTGTTATTAAATCTTACAGTTGTTAGCTTCCTTTGTCACTCCCTGGTAAATTTATACCAGAAACGATTCCAGAAGAGAACCTCTGTTTTTCAGCATGCTGGAACCAGTAGAGAACTACAAGGCTGTCAAAGAGGGGGAAAAGAAGGAAAAAGAGCCTCCAGTTCTGTTTCAGGTCAGTTGTAGTCAGAAATCATTGCCAGCTGAAGGCTTTTTCCATGGCATAAGTGGACAGTGACCACAGATGTGTTTCTAGTTCTCAGGTGATCTCCATATAAAATTGATGGTGTGGCTAGGTCAGGCCACCTTGCAGGCCAGCTCAATGAAGACCACTCAGCAGCTGACGCTGACCTCTTCTTGAAATTAAACCTTGGCACACCTCACCCTCTTTGTATGTGAAGCTTTCCCTTCTGGGCTTTCCAAAAATGTGTTCTCCGTACATAATTTATTCTCTGCTTGTGCAGTGGGGAAGACAGGCTAATACGTTAGCAGTAACGCTAGACTGTGGGAGATCTGCATACCTCTTCCCAGTTTCTTCTCAGACACATCATGTGACTCTGCCAACTCACTTTGGGTGGGATTCATCTCACCCAACTTCATACGTCTGCGATGCAGACGTCTACAGCTTCACTAGTCGCACTTGGCTGCTTCCACAGTCGATGGAGACGAATCACATTTTTAAAGTATGGTTCATCTGAGTTGTTTTTGCCATCTACTTTAGGACGATGCCTACATTTGGCCAGATAAATTCCACTGCTGAGCCTCAGCTCTCTCTTTATTAGGGGTGATATTGTAGCTCTACTCTTGTAGCTGAGTGTTAAGGGACTCCATGAAAGCTTGGATACTGTGTAAGGTACATATAATGTGTAAGGTAGCATATAGGTAGGACCACATCCCAAAATCTATCGCTTTAGTTCCTAAACTTGCAATGATATGCACTGTAGTAATATGTTGTGTACACCCTGGGATAATTGTCCCATTGAACTCCAGCAATTATGAAGTTCCTAGACACAGGCACTGAAATTCGGAAAAAACAGAGCACTGGTGGCCAGCTGGCAGCTCTTGAGCTTCACCGGTAGCATAAGAAGTTCGAATCCGGTACTAGCTAGGGCCCAGCTGGCACAGGGTACACAAATCCCTGGTTGTAGGGGAAAGAAGCCAGCAAAGGCTGTCATCACTGGGCCATCCTGAAGCCTAGGTTGACACCTCACCCTGCTCCACCCCACAAAATACTGGTGGAGACCTGGAGAAGCATGGCCGTCTCCCACCTGTTAACCACAACGAGCCGTTCCCCTCATTTCTGTTCTCCGGGGTGTGTGGCACAGGTTGAGTGGTTCTTGGCAAACACAGCCTTTAGGCTTACGCTGTAAGATTGGCTTTGTACCCAGACCAGCCAGGATCAGGGGAAGGTCAGAAAGGACACCTACACCCCTTCCACCCTGATCCATTCTGAGCACTTCTGGAAAGCCCTGAAGATAGTCCAACACGTACATTTTCAAAAGAAAGTTGCCAAGCCAAACAAAACGCTCATACCCACATAAATGAATTCCACATGCTTTTCGGAGTGTTACTTTAGGATGCATCCACAGATGGTGTAAATCAGAAGAATACTGCTGATTTTGAAGGAAAAGCAGCAGCTGACCTCTGTGAAGGAAATGCCAGATCTACTTGTTGCAGCATAGTTGGCAAAACACATTTTGCACCAAAACTTTTCTGGTTTGTTTTTTTTTTTTTCCTAAGAGAGAAGAGAAAAAAGATCTATATAAATAACTATACTGTACTGCTCTGTCTAAAAGGTCAGGGAACATTTTACAAGCTGGACTCCTAGCCAGAATTTGTGACCTGTGTTTTTCAAATGCATCTGCAGATGGGAGCCCTTTATACAGCAGTTAAAAAATGTGGGAAAATAATAAAATGAGGAATGTCTCAGCTTGGGGGAAAAAAAAAAAAGGCAATCCAAAACCTCTAGTTTGTATTCCTGTTTTTTAATGAATTAAGTACAGGGGAAGCATTCTTTAATTTGTGTGTGCTTGGAAGGGAGGGGGAAGGTTCTAAAGCTACCGGAAGGATTTGAGCATTTAATTAAAAGCAGTTGAAAATAATAACATTTAAAATAAGGTTTAAAAAAAAAAAAAGATAGGTCCAACTACTCTGACTGTTATTACATTTTACACCAATCTTTTTCTGCTTGGGATGCAGGATGACCTGTAAACTCCCTTGTGGCTGTGACCCAGTTCAGAGTGCAGTTAAAAGAAAGACACCCTGAGAACTTGGTGGATCTCTGGGTTGAGCATTGTATGAAGAATTTCTCCTCTGGAGCCTGACTTGGATCTTTATGGAGATGGAAGAAATGCACAGATTTGGATGGGTCAGGTCTTTCAGTGTCAGATTGTGGAAGATGGCTTGCGTCACCCGAGACTGCTTTTGGAGAAGCTGTCTTCCCAGGAAGTCCATATAAATAACTTGATTCATGTCAGGGAGACCAAGAGCAGAAACTGGTGCACTATGTCCACAAAACCAACCAGTCTGCCATATGAAAGCACCCCATTTTCTTAGCCAAGGTTCCCTTTATCTTTAGGTCTTTATCTCCCCTACCAGTGGTCTGGAGCAGATGTATAGACAATCTCTGTACATACAGTGTTTGTGTAGTGTGGCTCTTCTCGTGGCCAAGGGCTTCCAACAACCAAGGGCTTGGAGACTTCCACAGGTGCAGGTCGTGTTCATCCTGCCTAACAGCCACCAAACACTCTTTCTCCCATGAATATTTCCAATCCATTTTATCAATTTTTTAGGCCCATATTGTATTTTATTCCTCAATATCCTATGCAAACAGGAGTGACTGCTGAATTATTCTTTATATGAAAAGAATTCTGTGCTTCACTTGTTTTTAAACAAAATANCAGGTGCAGGTCGTGTTCATCCTGCCTAACAGCCACCAAACACTATTTCTCCCATGAATATTTCCATTTTATCAATTTTTAGGACCATATTATATTTTATTCCTCAACATCCTATGCTAACAGGAGTGACCACTGAATTATTCTTTATATGAAAAGAATTCGGTGCTTCACTTGTTTTTAAACAAAATGTTTGACAATTTCGCATATGTGATGTATCCTCACCCTATTTTTTTGATGTAAGGAGAAATCAATGTGTCTTATCCAATTTCTTAGTATAATCTATGAGCTTTTAAATCTCTATTATATCCCATTTCAGTTATATTTCCCCAGATTGAAGTGCTATTATTGGTTCATTTTTTGGATGAAAACTGTCCCACCTACCTCGTCACCTTTTTCTTCCTGAATGCTTCATAAAATTAAAGGACATTTAAAACCCTTCCAGACTCACTGATACTCTGGAAATGCACTCGTCTACCCCAGCTAAGAAAGGCCCCTCTTTTCTTCATTGGAATGCTCCTAATTTATGAAAGCCAAACATCTGTTGTCACGTGCAAAAATGACAGTGTTGTTTGGGCTTTGGAGGTATGGTGTTAATCCGAATGTTTTCTCCTTGTGACTGTACCTTCTTCCTCTCTCTGTTATTTTCCATGACTACGACTGATCTATGTCACTCCAATGTTTTGTCCTTGGGGACTTCAATAATTTTTTTTCCTACTAGCAGCTGGGTATCAGGCCTACCTGGGCCATAACAGGTGCTGCCAATAGCCATGATTTCTGGATAGGCTTACCTGATCTGTCTGATCCAGTGATATCCAGCCCACAGGTCAGTGAAATGCTTTGACTGGAATGAAATACATGATTTTATTTTATTTTGAGGAGGCAGGGTTCTTCATTCACAATTTGTATTTTAAGAACTGGGCAGGAAATGGCTTTTTCGTTCATTATTGCAAAAATTTTTTGACATTTAAAAGAATAATCCTTTGCTGTGAAGTGGCAGTAAACAAAAACTGTGCGAGTATTTTAATGGAAACAAAACGGAACTCAGAATAAAATGCTGAGACTTCCCCGGTTGCCATGGTGACTGGAGTACTCAGTCAGAAGGTTTCATAATTTTGCAGTGTGTAAGTTTTTCCTTAGTTATAGACACAAACACATTTTGCAGTGGAGTTGCAATCCCCGATATAGAGAGTTTTAGTTTATTGACAATGTCTTTGCTTTTTATGGCCTCTTAGAAGTAGCCCCTATAGCTCAACGGCTTCATAGAAAAGCCTCCAAGCTAAATCTAGTTCTTGCTAAGCTGCTTCCCTCAGCCTGAGAAAATACAGGATCTGCTTTCAGTCTCTTCTACTGAAAGTATTCTATCTTATTGAAGGGACAAAATTATTTGAGTGAGGACTTATAAGTGAGTCTCCTACAAACATGAGGAATGGTCTTGCCATCAACTTAGAATCATCTCTCTAAGGCTTTGATCTCATCATGCAACCTAGAAGTGAGGTATCATTAGCAATGAAAGTTTACAAGTCTTAAATAATCAACTTATTTTCAACAAAATCTCCTTCCAAAGAAAACCAAACAGACAAAAAGGAAAAAGCTTTGGTCCAAAAGTTCCCTTAATCTGGAAATGTTCTTACTGAAGGCAGAGCTTCTAATGAAATGAAGGTGTGGAATAAGCCATACAGTCAAATCTTTCTTGATAGTATTATTGTCGTATTGTGTTGTATAGAAAGCAAAGTCAATGTTGAAGGACTACTTAGTAATCTTTAAGACTCACTGGAGCAATTTCAGGTCCTGTGATTGCTTCTGGGCACAAATCAAAATTTAACGAGGTGCAAGGCTGAGAAAAAGGAGTAAATTGACGTGACATGTACAATACTGGGATTTTTTACTGCTGTTTGGAAAATTAGTTGGGTAGTAAAACTTTGAGCTGTTTCATGAAAGTGTCATGGCAAGACAGCATCCTTAGAGCAACAATCAATCTGCAAACACGTCAAAATCAAATTTTCAAGAAGAAGTCCTTTTTCCTTCCAGGCTAACTGCAAAAAGCCAAGAGTTCCACTCAAGCCAGCAACAAAACATGCGGTTGACTACTCACTTTGGCCTGAAGTTCATAGTCCTGTTGAGCTGTTCAGTGTCTGTGGACAAAATAGGGTGGGAGCCGCCTTAAAAAAAGGCAGGGTAGTCTATGAAAGTAAAACTTGCCCTAAAGGCTTGAAAACCCTGGATTTCATTCATAGTTTCCCTTGATTGAGTCACTTCCTTTTTTTCAACTTCCCTGTCTTTGAAATACTATGATAACCTGTTCCCCGTAAAATTTCCCGTTCTCATTAAACATGATGATTAAGAACATAAATACAGCTTGACCTCAGGTTCATTAAGTTGATCTTTTGGGCTCTCTTAAAGTTAATCAAATCCTAGGAGATCATGTTCACTCTGAAATTAGTGGACCTACTTTCCTGAATATGCATTTGAGATCAAAGGCCCTTTGCAGTTGATCCCATAAAAATTGTCAGAGAAACTTAGTCTCCAATGTAGAATGTATTCTCTAAATAAACAAGAGAGACCATAGAGTGACAGCCATAAAAGAAGCCAAAACACTTGGCCAGAATTGTAGAGGAAATCTGCAGTAAGATCCAAGTCCTCTCCATCTCCATGTTCTCGGGCATCTCTATATTCTTCTTTCTTAAAGAGAGCTGTAAATATTTTTTTTTTTTTTAGAACTCTGTTATCTACAAGTGCGTACAAAGAAAGAAAGAACTCATCTGAATACAAGGGCTTGAGATGATCCCTCCACCAGCCTTTTAATTCATACACTTGAGCAAAAACATTCTGTTCCCCAAAACATTCTTAGTTTTTCTCTTGAGGTGAAGCCTGTTGGGTATGTAGCAGGTGGGAACTATTTTGCTCATTATGTTATTCTGAAGTTCAAGGAGTCAGCATTTTGGCTGAACACCACGAGAAATTCCTTAGGAAAATTCTCTGCAGAAGATCCCAAAGAGTACATTGATTATTGCGAGGACGACGCTCTTAGTCATGGTTTAGTTTTAGGTAGTCCTGCGAGAAGCAGGGAATTGGACTTGGTGATCCTTATGGGTCCCTTCCAACTTGAGATATCCTATGATTCTATACACTTTCATAGACTTTGACAGATTGACACCATCATACAGCTTTGCCTTTCAGCGTTATGTGTTGCCATGGAAATTGAATTCCAAAAATTCACCCCGTGACATCATTCTACAGCACACAGTTTCACCAGTCTCTTGAGACTGCTGAAGGACTTCATTAAACCTTAGGAGAACATCTCAGCAACAGAACCGCTTGAAGCAGATGTGTCTTTTCCTTCTGTTACAAACAAAATACGAGTAGTGCCGGTGTTTTTTGGGTGATAGATATGCTTGTCATTGCAGTCATTTACATTTAGATGCACAGGTAATTACAGCCCAGGGTGCAGTTATCAGAGAGATGACATAGGCATGCTTGTGGTCTCTTTACTGCCGGGCAAAGGTCAGACACATAAGGTATTTCATTTGTGGGAGTTATTTAGCGGGGAGATTTTGGCCTGTGATCAGTCTTCATTTGTAGCCATAAAGCATCTCAGGGAAAGGGAGCTATTAAAGAGCATCGCTGGCAGCTATGTGTTTGCTAATGAGGGAATCTTTATGGAGCTCCCTGCTGAGTGAAAGGGAAAAGGCTGGGTTTTATTTCTTTGCGTAGCCTGTGTTTGGCAGCTAGGGATGGAATTATGACAGTGAGGCAGAAAAATTAGATATAGTCAGCAAATTGGATGCTGCAGACCATAGAGAGACAGGAATTTGATGGGTGAGGGAGGGACAGTGGGGGAAAACGGGGATTCTGGGGAGAGGTGAGCCTCCATTCTCTCCAAAAGTTATTTGCAAATCCATGTTTCACTTTTTTAGCCTGTCGTGGAGATTTCAGCCTGAAGACCTAAAAGCAATGAGGAAGAAGTTACAATAGCTAAGGAAGTTACAATAGCTCAAATGAGTGTTACTTAGGAAAAGCCTGGGAGACAGATAGAAGCAATTTAGACATAGCCGGATTATTTTATTTTAACTCATAGTCAATTGGCTGAGGAAAAGACAAGCATTTTGTCTGGGGCTTTCCATTTTGACATTTTTTGAAATGGCACTTTTTGATATTTCTCTTTAAAATAGATATATTTTTTTTTTTTTAGAGAGATTTGTATTGGGTTTGTGTGGCAAAGTTTTGGTACTGGGGGGGGCTACGGATGTGGCTTCTGTGAGAAGCTGCTAGAAGCTTCCCCTGTGTCTGACAGAGGCAATGCCAGCCAGCTCCAAGACAGACCCACTGCTGGCCAAGGCCAAGTCCATCAGCGACCGTGGTAGCGCCTCTGGGATAACATACTTAAGAAGTGGGGGAAAAGAAACCCTGGGCAATTGCAGCTGGAGAGAGGAGTGAGACTATGTGAGAGAAACAACTCTGCAGACCCCCAGGTCACAGAATAAGGAGGGGGAAGAGGTGCTCCAGGCAGCAGAGATTCCCCTGCAGCCCTGGGTGAAGGCCATGGTGAGGCAAGCTGTCCNGCCTGCAGCCCATGGAGGTCCATGGTGGAGCAGATATCCACCTGAAGCCCATAGAGGACTCCACGCTGGAGCAGGGGGATGCCCGAAGGAGGCTGCGACCCCATGGGAAGCCCACACTGGAGCAGCCTCCGGGCAGGACCTGTGGTCCTGTGGAGAGAGGAGTCCACGGTGGAGCAGATTTGCTGGCAGGACTTGTGACCCCGTGGAGGACCCACGCTGGAGGAGTGTGTTCCTGAAGGACGGCACCCCGTGGGAAGGACTGATGTTGGAGAAATTCATGGAGGACTGCCTCCCGTGGGAGGGACCCCACGCTGGAGCTGGGGAAGAGTGTGAGGAGTCCTCCCCCTGAGGAGGAAAGAGCA
>RSEF01000301.1:0-10094 GCA_003993805.1 Himantopus leucocephalus
TGTATATATATGTGATAGGGAAAAGTCTGTGCTTTAACTTTCACAGCAAATATTTTCAAAGGATTTCAGTGTGTTTTCTTCTCTCTAGTTCACTATGCAGCAACTTCTGGTGTTAATTGTTGAGGGAGCCTTACCCAAAACTTGTTACCTAGAAACAAATCTGTAGTGAAGGTTCAGAGTGCAAAAGGACTCCAAGACTTCAAGATGGTTTTTAAATGCTTGGAGTTGGTTAGTGCACAATAATCAGAGCTAGAGCAAGGATACACTATGAATAAAACTTATATGGACAAGGAAGAACACTTTACTTCACTTTGCCTACCAGTTTTTTGAGTTTTATACACATTTGCAAATGTCTATGAATGTTTTGACTAATTTTGAGTGTAACAAANGAAATCCATATACAACTGAGACCTGGAGGTATTAAAGTAATGGTAATGCACAAGAAAATAAAAAGAAACAGTTTCTGGAAATATGAAAAAACACCTGAAATAACNAAAATCCATATACAACTGAGACCTGCAGGTATTAAAGTAATGGTAATGCACAAGAAAATCAAAAGAAACAGTTTCTGGAAATATGAAAAAACACCTGAAATAACAAAAATATTTGATTTTCCAAGTACTATTTAATATCTGTTTGGAGTAACTAATTTTAAGTTGTTGGTTTATTCTTTACTGCCCCAAAACAATGTATTTTATTTGGCTCAGGGCATTTATAGAGGTAAATATCAACACAGCAATTTAGGAACTTTGAGTAAATTTGTACCTCATAAATGTTAGGTTAAAACTGAGCCCTTTTAGAGGCAGAGCTCTTTCGAAGACATTCATGAAAGATATGACAGTATGTGATGTTGTCAGTTGTGATGGGAAAGAAATCTCTAGGAAGATAGACCAGAAATGAGTGAGATCCCTGACATGTCTTAATTCCCAAAGAGAGGATGCATAACTTTAAAAACTACATGGGTTTAAGAAATGAAGACAATCACGTAGTAATATTTACACTATAAAATAGAAAGTTAATAAAATGTCTTGGGTCTGCTAAAGTTTATATATAATTAAAATATTGATGTTTCAAGTAAAAAAAATTAAGATCGTTTCCAAACTTCCTAACCACTCTTTTTTTTGTGACACTACCTTTTCTGTGACCCCTCAGCTTTAACATTTACACTTATAATGTTTCCTCTGTCTTCCTTCACACACACGTAGAGGACGTTGCATGTGGAAGAGATGATTGAAGGTTATTCAGTGATGGAAAAAAATGAATTCATAGGGAAACTGAGGAAAGGACAGCAGAATTATTGAAGGTAAAGTCTTGAAAGATTTTTTCATCACTTTCCTCAGAAATGGGTCAGTGATCTCAGTTGAAACTTTTCATAAATTTTTAATCTAAAAGAAGACATCCAGCTTGAATACTAAACTGTGGCAAAGATAAACACCTGAAAGCAAAGTTCTACAATGGGATTTGTTAGGCAACTGAATTGTAAGTGTTGTGAATGACAAAGACTCTGGTAATTAAACTGTGAATCCATAACTTCACTAAGAATAAGCCACCTGGCAAAATTTTTCTGTAAAATTCTTAATCTCAAATTGAATAAATGATATAAATTCTCTCATAAAGAAACAGCTGAGGTATTACTAAGCCCATTGTCCTTATAGCCCCCCTTAGGAATATTTTGTATGCTGACATCTGTATGCTGTTGGACACATTTTTAATTGCAGTCATAAAGAGATTAATGTCCTACAGATAAGAATATTTTTGAAGAGAAATCCCATATTTGCCTACAATACTGCTTCTTGCTAGTGGTGACAGCTAGGAAAGGAATATTCAATTTTACAGTAGCGTTTTCTCACAATGGATGAAAATATAAAGGGAAAGTAAAGTGACGGTGTATTGAAGAGTGACTCACATTAAAAGACAAGGAACCCTTGTTGTCTTACCATTCAAATGCATCCCCCGTGCTGCATGAAAAAGTCTAGTGTCTGCTTCATGCTGTGGGAGCTACAGTTTTCAAGCTGTCTTAAATCTACAGTGAGGGTCTCTCCCAAAAGAGCAAAAACTTTAGGTAACTGTGGGGGTGGTGCAGGTCTTCCAGCATGCTCCTCCATTGGAAGTGTGAGGAGGGGGGACTACAGTGAAGTCTTTGCAGGATCTGAGAGGATCTGAGAGATGCTGAGATTACGGGGTGGGGGGAGGTTAATGAGTCTACAGCAGTCTATATATTATTCCCAAAAAATATGCTGGAAGCTACTTTGCTGTACTTGGGCATCTAGTCCAGTAGTTATAACCCAAATCCCATTTCAGAGCACTGTTAATCTTAGCAGCAGAACCAGCAGGGTGTACAGGGACTGAAAAGTTAAAAGGGTACCAAATCCACAGAACTAAAAGGTGGCTGGAAACATAGGTTGCATTTCTTCCAGCAAGGATGAGGTAACCGAGAAATTTTTGCATCAGCCAGTTACGGAGCAGCCCAGAGGAGATCTTCAAGCCAGGAGAGCAAAGGCTTACAGAGCCTGTCAAGAAATTAAATGCTCCTAAAGGAAAAAATATTTTTTCAAAAATTGAAATTCAAGTCCTCTGATAGCAATTCCTTTGCTCTGGCTCAGGGATTTGACCCAGATTCATAAACATTGCTGACAATAAAGAAGGAACATTGAATATTTTGCTGTCAAGTGTTACCTGGCTTTTTGAAAACAAGAGCTTGAGACTTAAAATATTTTGGGGTTTACTGTGGAAATGAAACAAAAGAAAAAAAAATCCCCTTAAATTAAATAATGAAGCACAGTGGTAGCTTGGGCCTGCTTGGAGTTCTGCAATGTGCAAGCAGTACACTGAGCAGCTTGTTCACATAGCTATTCCAAGGTTTAGAGATAAGGGGCCTCCATTCACTCAGTCTTAGGATTTATATGGAGACCGTTTTACTGCTGCATTTTTGGCTGCTCAGTTTTCCTTCCCGAAAAGAATAAACCTGTGATTTTTTTAAAGAAAGGCAAACCTGTAGATGTAGTAAATGATTTCCAGCAGACAAACTGGAAGTATGGAATGGAAGTGCCGTGCTGCACGTGAGCTGTAGAAAAAGGAGGCCAGGAGTTCTCATTTTTTTTGAGGGAATTACCCTCTTTCAGCATTTCTGTTTTCCTGCAGTCCTGAATCAGAAAAAAAAATCATTTTGTCTGTAGGAAAGGAATGAGAACAAGCTATAATTCACAGCTGAGGTATCAATATTTACCCTTCCAGCTCTGAGCCAATTACAGGGTTTTGACTTTTTTTTCACTAGAAATTGCATCTTTCATGTAAAATTTGATTGAAGTCAGCTCCCTTAAAAGATGGGGTTGGGTAAATAAGTTATATAACAGAGAAATAAAAGCAATTTTTTTCTTTCATGTCTAAATGAAATATTTTGAGTTTACCCAAAATACAATTTTCTAGCTTTTTTCCCCTACGTTCCGTCCTCCCTATACAGTTGGTTTTACTTGAACCATTCCCCTCTCATGAACCATTTAAAATTCTGATTTAACCTCAAAACTGAAACACATTGTTATTACAGCCTTAAAATAAAAGTTTGTTTTATCTTTCTTAGTCCACTGCTTAGTTCATCACTTCTCCCGTTGTGATACACTACAAATACTGTAAAGCAGAACAGGGAAGGATCCAGCTGCACAGAGGGACAGTTTAATGTGTAGATCTGAATGAAGACGAGCTCTATTTCAAATAGGACACAAAATGTTGTTTACGTTGTACTGAAAGAGAGGTGAGTCAAAGGAGAATGGTTGTCACTCACCCTGAAAAGTTTAGTTTAACCTGAACTGTATTTTTTGTTCTGACCCTTACGAACTTCCATGGAATGACAAGAGTGTTCTGCAATGTTGAAATTCAGCATGTCATTTTCAGCATGCTGAAACAAAATATTTTGACACTGTCAAAATGTCTTTTCCTCCTTATTTTTTCTCAGAAACATTTGTGGAATTTGACCTTAATTGTAACCAGTGTTCTGGTGTTCTCACATTCGTATGTAAGGCCTAATTATGCTAGTCATCGAACTGTTACCCCGGTCTAGTTCATGACATCATCAATAACATCCTAAGAACAGAAAGAACAAACATCATATTTAAGGGAAAAATGAGCTAATATTTCAGCTGAACAGAGCAGAGGCATGGAGGTGTATGTTCATGGACACCCTTGAGGCTGAAGTTGTCCTCCAACGTTTTACTGCAGGATGGCAACCTGGCAGGTGTTACCAACAGCCTCTGCAGGACGTTTCTGCACCTCCTGACCCTGGTACTGCTCTCTGCCTGGCCTGAGCGGTTCAGAGGGAGGTCGGGTCTGTCACCTTCAGTGCATCTTGGCTGTGCTGGGGAGATCAGGTACAGCGTCCCAGATACCTGTTTGTAGTTTTGCTGCACCCTTGTGTGAGGAATGCCTTGTTTTTATTTGGTTAACGTACTCGCAGGTCAAGTTAAGGAAAACAGATGAATGAAGATTTGTTCAGAATATCCAGAATAGGTGATATGTTTTAGTGCACGTTTTCTTTCATGCTTTCAGCTAAGTTTTTTTATTCATATTTATACCTGTGCTACACTAGATAATATGAATAACCAAAAATGTGTAAGATTATATCAGATTTTTCTCTCATTAACTGTCATGCTGTCTCCTTCCTGAAATGACAAGAGTCAGAGGAGTACAGCTGTGCTCATACGTTCCTCTGCTCTTGGAAGATCATGTTAGCTCTCATAGCCAGTCTCATCTTTGACATCTTCTAGAGGACTGAGACCTGAAAACTCAGTTCTGCTCCTTCCTTAACCTGGAGGCTATCTGCTCACCCTGTTAATATGGATAAATGTTGCATACCTTCTGGATATTGAGGCAAAACAGATGTGGTAGTAATTAGCCGCTTTGGGATGGTAGGGGGTAATGGAGGCAGCCACATCCTCTTGGGCATACCATAAGGTATAGGATGATAGCACAAGGTAAAATGCAGCTGGTCACTGTGGCATAACAGATTTGTATCAGGAGTTCTTCAGTGTTATTGATTACCCACTGGAGACCTTGTAGGAGACTCAGATATTTATCTAATGAAATCAGCTTCGCATCACTGTCATGTTTTTAATCTTTGACATGACTGATCTGCAATACCTGAAAAAATTTAGAGACCTCAATACACCAAGGTTTAACTGCATCTCCAGAAATCTATGGGATAGATTCAAACTTGTTATAATTCCACTGAAATTAATATAAATACACCAGAGGATAATTTGACCTATAGGTAGAAATCCTGTGAGCAACTTCTGAATAACATCCTCCTGAATTTACAAGTAATGCATTTAATTATCCTCATTACAATAAATAAAAATTACATCTTTCAGTAATGAGCAGTGTGTTTGAGAGCCTTTCTTTCTCATCTGAAAAGTGGCAGCAACACAGATGTCTTCAAAATTTTTCAAATCCAAGTAAATAAATTTGGTGAGCTTCAGTAAACAGATGTCCTCAAGAGAGGTATTTTTCTTTTGGGGATATTCTTGCCCTATAGCTACCAGTGTAGCTCCTGCAGCTGACCCAAGAGCAATTGCTTTGGCTGCATCCCCTATAGTAGCTGGGATAAAACTCCAGCCTTTGATTCATTGTGCAGTCTCTGGTTATTCATCAGAAGGTCAAGTTTACTTGTCTTTTGTAGGATATGATAGTCACTAGAGAAAAGTATGTTGTTAAGCCTTGGCATAGATTGAAACTGGTCCAGTTTTCCTCTTTTTGGATTATTAATGAAAGGGAGACAAGTAATCTCATCTAGTTAATGTATTCATTTGGCTTAATCCTAGTTTTTGATGATGGTCATGTAAAAAGAGACTGTGGTTGGTGCTTACAAAAAATGCAGCAGTTTGCTATTCAGAGCTAAGAACAACTTTTTCACAGTTGTTTTCTTGTTCTCCAGATTTTGAAAATACAAGCTTACAAGCTTAGCAGGGGGATAGTGGAGCATGAATACAGGAATATAAAGCATCAAAAAAGCTTCACAGTTCTACTGGTCTTTTTTTTTTTTTTTTNACAGAGGTGATTGACATCTGGAATTACTGTGTGACCTCGAATAGTTACACCTGGGGAAAAATTAGGATTGTAATTGAAAATAAAAGCAAACCAATGGCAGTGGTTTCTAACTGTATGTGATCATTCTGTTTTAATAGTATTAAAAATATTTTAACTAAACCATTTTATTTTCATTTAACATTTATGTTACTGTAATGAATTAATATGTATTATAAACACACACAGAGACATATACTCTAAAATATACAAACTATTGGCCCAAACAAAAGAATCTGAACAATTGAAATTAAGATTTTTACAAAAAAAAGTTTTTCTTTGAAAAAAAATTGGGTTTTGAAACACTTGTTTGCTCAGTCTTTTTACTGACTTGCATACACGTGGCTGAGAAGGGATGAAACAGGGTGGAAAATTCATAGCCATGCTATTGAATGGGAGCATATCATTTTCCATTTTTCCTCTATTTTGAAGCTAGATTGGCGAGGATCTTGTGAACCATAAGGAGAGTTTGAGACAATGCTACAAGCATTTTCTTTTTCCATGTTCCGACGGACGACTAATAGCCACTGAATGGTAGAAACTTTCTGCTCAGCTGCTGGACTTGGCCACGAGATTCTTGCTGGCAAGGGACAGCTCTCCAGTGCATTTCCAATGGCAGTTAGTGTCCCCTAGCCAAAGGCAGGAACTCTACTAAGTAATGATCTCCAACGTGTCACTTATCCAGTTATTCCTCCTTTCGTTTTTCATGTCTTTTGCAAAACACTTCCTTATTATGCCAGAAGTCTGTGCAATGTTTTCCTGTTTTGAATGTGGCAGTCATAAGCTTAATAGTTCATAAAGATCAGAGTGAATGCAGAATAATGATTTCATAGGAGGTTGTCTCCAGGTGAAAGAATAAACTGATTCATTTTGCATGACAAGGATGATTAATGTGGAGGAGATTATTAGGAAATCTTCCAGCCAGCTTCCCAGTTCTTCTTTTCCTTAGTGCAAGAGTTCATAGCACGATGTCACTTTTTGATCACATCTGGTTTTGCTCTCACTCCCTTTTAGGGCTATCAAGATTCCTGCAGTGCCCTTAGACTCTGCTATCTAGTGTGTACAGAAAGATGCAACTGTGCTGTGTGTATTCATATCAGCCATCTTTTTGCTGGCTAAGTAGTCCGGCTAATCAGCGTTGCATAGATGGTCAATAGAAAGGGTAGATCTTTACCAAAGGTGAACCTAAGCAGGTGGCTAATTTATGTCCTTGGAATTGCTCTCTGGAGATCATAGTTTTTTTCTACCGACTAAATGGAGATATTAGCAGAAAATTTAACCAAGAATGTTGGTGACCAAAAGATGAGTGGTGTTAATATGCACACAGACCTACTCTGTGTGTGTGTGTGTGTGTAGGTGTAGATAAATTCTCATTTCCACTGAAGACTCAGCATGGAATTCTATTGTTGCTGTTTCCCACAAAGAAGTTCATTCAGCCCTGCCTGTTACGCCTTTGTCACGTATGCTGACGTGAAGTCATTTGTGATCTACCCAAGTACTCTTCCACCTAAACAGGAGATAACACCTAATAAACAGCTTACCAGGGATTTTCAGACTATTCAGAGCCCAGTTGCAACTGAGAAAAGGACTCTGCAAGGAAAAAGCCAGTTAAAGTGCTTACAAAGCCCACGGTGTGTGTCTGTGATGTTATACATGGTTAACTTTCTCATGAATTTATTGAGCTATAGCTTTCACCCCAATTGAGCATTGTGGCAAACAACCCATCCCCAGGGCATCATGCTGTGAGATGCCAGAGTCAGAAGGAATGGTTTTGTTAGCAGTGGTGCACTCTGCGAAGGCTTGGGTTTTTTCTGTAGAAGTATGTAATGGTACTCATTGGAGCTTTTTTGAAGAATGCTTCAAGGTATGTTAACTGAAAACTGAAATTAAAGAGAGGGCACCTTGAGCAGGTATGTCAAAGGCATTCTGAGGACAAAGCTAAATAATCAAAAAAGGCTTTTCCTAAGTAAGTAGAGCAATAGGCCAGCACTCTGGAGACCTGTGGTTTTTTGCATGCAGCAATTGAAACAGACGTTTGGTAAAAATTCAGTTTTCATCTCCCATTAGAGGAATGAAGCAAAGATCTTTCACCTGGAAAGCTTTTTATGGCCATGTAATGATTTTTTAGATGTACTGATTAAGCCACTGTGCCCCGTATCAACAAGCTTCTGTCAATCTGTACCTTAATAACGCATATTATTTCACCATTTATTTACTGCATTGTGAGGTAAGTGGGCTCAATTGTAGAGTAATAAGCTCTTCTCATTTAGAGGGATTAAGTTAACATGCATAGCCAGGGAGACTTGGCAAGATAAAACACTATTTATTTTTCCTTTACTCAATTAAAAATGCTAATGCTTATTACACTTTAAAAAGTTTTCTAATATGAAAGGCCTTCTTATCATTTGTGTGGACATTAAAATTTTGGAGACAAATTCTTATCTTCCAAGCATTATTTTGGCATATATTCATAGCAGCAATCAAGTTTCTTGTATACTTTATGAGAAACATTGTGTTGGGCAGAGAATAAGGCAGCTTGTATAGAATTAATGAACTAGAAATAATAATAAAAGGGACGTTTAATTTATACTTTGTAAAAGTGAACAAGAATAACATTTGTTAAACAGTCTGTTAAAAAAATTATTTAATATCACCTAATCTTAATAACTTTGCATTGTTATACTTCTCCTTCATGACATTGCGGGACATGGAATCATGTTCCAAAAATTAATTCTGAGTTTAGAAATATTTTCTAGCATTTTCATTTGAATTTGGCCCACTTCGTGCTTGAATTTTAGATATTGGCCTAGCGATAGACATGAAGCTAATTTTTTGGAGTTCATTAAAGCTTCAACTTCCTTTCAGACCAATCACAACAGCCATTTACTACATTGCTTACTTTAAAGGCATAAAGATTAGCACTTAATTCCAAAGCTGACTGTGGTATGGCACACTCGTTTTGAAACACAAGTCATCACAGCAGTATTGAAACCAGGACAACTGTAGAGTTGTTTCAAGGAAGAAATTTTTCAAGATGATGGTGGTGAAACACTGGACCAGGTTGCCCAGAGAGGTTGTAGATGCCTCATCCCTAGAAACATTCAAGGTCAGGTTTGACGGCACTCTGAGCAACCTGATCTAGTTGAAGATGTCCCTGCTCATTGCAGAGGGTTGGACTAGATGACCTTTAAATGTCCCTTCCAACCCAAACCTTCCTATGATGCTATGATTCTAGGATTAGTATATTTAACTTTTTGGCTAATTTCCCGCCCCCCCCCCCGCCCCGCCCCTTATATGACTAGAATGGTAGTGTCTGGTCATGGTAGATGAAGCACTGCATATAAAATGGGAAAGAATCATGCTTTAATTTCATGGGGTCAAGGCTCTTTAATTGTTTTTTAGCTCCCTTGAAGAAACACGGACTACTACTTTATCTTCTCTTCACATTGTCTATTTTAGCTAACTGCTGCCTTCGTTGAAGAGGTCCTACAACATATGCTTCTTGTTTAAGAAGCTGTCAAACTGTGGCACTAGATTTTTGGAGAGAAACATGCTGACTATGTGGAAACAAAGCTGCAGTGAAAATAACAGCAGAGATAAATCAATTAGCAGAGAGAAATTATGGTGACTTTGGTGGGGCTGTCCTGTAAAAAGTGGCCGATTCATAGAGTGCCTTCCTCTTGTGTAAAAATGTGTTTTTATGTTTGAATGGATGTTATCCCTGACACTATAGGAGCTCTCAGATCAAAATTTCCTTAGCCAGTGTTATTCCTATAAAATAAGCTTGCTTAAAGGTGGCCTCAGTCTTCTGTTTTGACTTTCTAGGTTTTAAATGAAAAGGGATGAATTCCCTGTAAGATGTGTGCCAATGAGCTATTGCTTACTTTGCTGATGAGCATGGTTGTCATTGCTCTCCGGTGACTTGAATTTGGCCAGGTAAGGAGCAATGGGGCTGCTCCTCTGAACCTTATCCTTTGTTACTGCCTGATTGCTGCAGATCTCTGAACCGCTTTCTTACACTT
>RSEF01000306.1:0-11203 GCA_003993805.1 Himantopus leucocephalus
GTTATGGATGCAATACAGCCATACTTTCAGGGGAAACTTGAAAGGAAAGTAGAGGTTGGCTAACTCCTTGGCTTCCAAATGCCTCAAAGGACAGATCTTCCAAGGTGTTTAAATAATTTTACATCAGCAAAACTTTAAAAGGCAAGCCAACTACTGTGCATACATGTGGAAGCTATCTCCAAGTAAAGGTCCAGGTTTAGACGCACCCCTCCAAAACGGGCACAGTAACAGCGGGCTGACAGGTGCCGAGAATGCCAGACTATGTTTAGTTGCAGCAAAGACTGTGTCAGGTCACATTACAGATAACCAGAGCTTTCTACCACCACACTTGTAGATGTAAAGGTTTGCACCTCACCTCTCGATGGTATTATGAGTAGCCTTTCAGGCTATCTGCTATTTCTTAAAATACCAGTACAGACAAAGGAGAGTCCAGTTTCATCAAGTGCAGCCAATAACATAAAACCTTGACAGGGACTTCTCATGCCTTTGTATCCATCAGTACATCTGGCTGTCACGTGAAAAGACGACTAGAAAGCTGCAGACCCAAGCCCAGCCAGCAAGGAGGCCTTACCCATGGAGCCCTGAACAACTTACAGGGAAATACGGCTCTACACGACACTGGGCTCTCTGGCAGGATGTGTCAACTCATGCCTTGCTGGATGCAGGTGCTACCATAAACAGGTAACCCAAAGCATCCAGAGACATTGTCAGAAGCACACAGTGAGAGCCAGACCTCCTCCGCCCCCACCCCACAAAGGATTCCTCAGCTCTCCAAGCACGGTGCACTTCCAGAGTCCTCAGGAAGATGCTAAGACCAAGATCAAACAGCTGGAGAAGTTAAGGCCTTTAACCTTAACCTCAAGAGAGCTGCAATAGCATATTTCAGACACAGGTGCCGAGACCAGGAGCAAATAAATTACCTGCCAGGAACAGTATTAGTCTGGGTGGTAAGAGGTTATCACTCATTAGCCCATGCTAAGTAAGTAATTCCACATAAAGATAGAGCATCGATTGATTTTCAACAGTGCCGGCCCATCATCTTACCAAATCTTAAGCACATATCCAAAACGTGTCAGACAAAATGCTTTTACATAGATTTCCTACACATTTACTTTCCTAAATATAGATTCTCTTCCTAGAGCTGAACAAACTGAAGGCGAACTAGCGGTCACTGGAGCCAACGGGAGTTTTGCAGAGGTACTTTTACTTCTAAATATTTATACCCAACTCTTCTTGCTCATTACTTGCTCTGACTTATCCAGCCGTCACTGAGAACCATAAGGCTTCCCCCTTTTGCATTTTAGTGCCACAGAAACTTAAGATCCTCTGTTGTTCTTGCCCTCTTTTTCATGAATAAATAATTTGCTCCAATTGCATGCTTAGAACTTCATAGTTACCATAAAAGAATTACTGGAAATCCAGTTTGTTGTTTTGTTTTTTTGTTTAAGCAGGTCATCCATTGTGATGATTAATATAACACAAAGGTTTGCTGAACACACATCTTTCCCTTTAATGGTGAGATCACACACATAACATCTTAGTATTCCTGTAATGCAAATAAGATGACCAGCGCTCAAATAGCAGCAACGTGGGCTCTTGCTCTAAAGACCTTCTTAATGTCCTACCGCTGTTTGCGAACAGATACACACGAAAATCAGATCTGGCAACTCAAACGGGCTATTCTGAACCTTTCAGCCTTCAAACTGCACTGTGCTCAGGCAAGGTTTTGACCCGGCAGTGGGTATCACCCAGTATCTCCCACACATGACAGGCCTCAGAACAGCCCCTTCAGGCTCTCAGTGAAGTCTGAAGAAGGTTGTGCCGACATATACTCAGAGGGGGGAGGTAAAAACAGGACTGCAATGGCAGCTTTTCATCAGTTATTTTCACCTGGAAAATCATGTGTGCTCCTGGCGCCTGATAAGGGACCAAAGTTAGAAAAATCCAGACCAGGAGGAGGGATGTCAGCCCTAATTTCTGGTTTTCAAGTATACTCCAATATTGTCCATATCAGAGTGTCCTAAAACTGCTTGGAACATCCACCTTGTGAAATACCAGCCAGCCGGGAGACAGCAGAGAACGCACACCAAGACAACAATGAACCCAGCAATGATTCAAGGCAGAGCATTTCCAGTACAAGTTTCCAACTGCAACAGAAATAATTCTCAGAAATGGTCTCATTAAAGGGCAGATTCAGAGACAGAAAACTATTGGTAGGAAATCTAAGACTAAATTATTAGTGACACGATCTAGATCTAAAAATTCTCAAAGTTTACAGCGTTACAAGACATGTACACGCAGCATGTGACGCTCCCGTCTGCTATCCCGGGCGAACCAACAGGCTTTGGCTTCTGTGCACTGACCAGCTGCTGCTCTCAGCAAGAACGAAAATACCGTCTTNCCGTCTGCTAGCCCGGGCGAACCAACAGGCTTTGGCTTCTGTGCACTGACCAGCTGCTGCTCTCAGCAAGAACGAAAATACCGTCTTGAATGGAGTCCAGGATATTAGCATCCAGCCTGAGCAAGTTCAAGTTCCCAGAAAGCTCTTGCGCAGTCACGAGCCAGTTCTACCCACGACAAAGTCCTGCCCCTCTCCCTGCTGGCTCCTGCGCCACCCAGACGGACAGTACAACATCAGAAGGAACCGCAGCCTCGGTCACCCACCGCCCCTGGAACGGAACCCACATTCCTGAGAGCAGCAGCGGCAGCCCAGGGTCACAGATGACCAAGTATTGGCAGACATTCCACCCCAGGAGGAAAAGGGAAAGCTACGTCTTTAGAAAGATAAAATAATAAACAAAAACGTCTAAGCGGATTCGTGTAACTGTAGCACAGTAAAACGGCATACAAAGGATACTTCAGAAGAGTTCTGGTCACATTACTAGCTTACATCATACACAAAACACCCTAGTTCAAAATTAATTCCAAAGTTTATTTTCTCCTCTTGGAGTTGCGTATGTGGGGGGTGCACCCGGGGGGAGAGGGTGTTTGTGTTGTGGTGTTGTTTTTTTTTTTTTAAAACCAAGATTTTGGGTGCATGCTATTACTAACGGTGCATAAAATTGAAATTGCCCTCGGTTTGATATTTTCTGAATATACAGACATACGTAGGTAAGTAATCTAGGATTACTTTTTTTTTCTTAAAGCAAAAAAGAACCACAACACTTAGGAAGATTACAGGAGAAGTTGTATTAAGTCTGGACACCCTCAATCTAAGCTCATAAAACAGTACTTCACCATTAGCCCTAACATAAACGATAAGGGCATTTACAGCACTGTTTCACTAGCTTTAATCCAGCCAGTTTGCATGCTTAAAATACATTCCCACCCATCCGATGTTTGGAAACAACCCAGGAGATCAAAGTTCTCTAACAGGACATACAACCTCGGTCAAGACATATCACATCTCTTCCAAGATCACCAGGACTTTAGGTCACACACCACTTCATCGCATGAATCTGTGCCGCACACAAAGTCATGTTGCTCACGATACTCACGTTAATATCTTCATGTACACGTTCAACTCACCTTGGAAAGAGCAATCACCAGAGGGATCAAATGCTCCTCCAGTTTCGCCTGTTGTGAAATGCAGTTACCACTTTTATTTAATTCATGATCTTTGACAGGTTTAGAATAAACAATAGCAAATGTAATATCCGATGCAAGTATTTCAGCAAAACTAACTGGATGCCTGAAGAAGCACAAATATTAAAAGCAATGAAGAACAGGACAACAGTTATGCCATTACCAGCTTAGACCTTAGCACGCAGGAACCAGTCACTTCCACAGCAGGAGATGTGTAAGCTCCACAAGAGCACAGCAGCCCCTTAGGCTGTACTCTTCTTCCTACCCCAGATACATCATCTTATAACACCCAGATTATCTTAATGAAGCGGCTTATAAATAAAGCTCACATTAAGATACGGATGCATTTCATAAAGCTTCTTACCAGTTTTCAGCAGGCACAACTTGAATGCCAAAGACAGCACGTATCTTATGGAAACTCACCTTGGTTATCAACGCTCAAAACACCATTGAAAGAGAACCCCTGAAAGGAAGCAGTCTGCAACCTTACCTCCTGTAGCTGTGATTTTATATACACCAGGAGAACTGAATGCAAAGAGTTAACAAGCCAAACACTTTTCCAAAATGTTTTGCATGTGTGTGTGATGAATGAATCCTTGTTGCATAAACAAGGATCCCTTTAATATAGGAAGCCTCAAGTAAGTGCCCCTTTACATACTGTACTTTTAATACTCTGATTTATCTGCAGAACTTGATGGCTCCTATAGAGTATTTTAAGGCCAGACAGCCAACACAAACAAAGAAAAACACAAACAAACTGTACAAGCAGAGAAAACAAATAATTGTGCTACAAGTACTGTGCAGTCTCACAGCTCACCACAGTCCATTTTTCTTCATGTTGGGAATCTCAGATGTGATGCACAACTTGACCAGAGCTTTAACTTGACTGGATCTAAAAATGCCGAGCAGTTGCACCTAATTGTTACCAGCAGTTACGGCACAGAACAAGGGAAAAACGCAGATACCAATATTATTCTAGGATATTATTAGACAACTCACAGAAAGCACATATTTAAACAGTATTCCCCAAAATGACTTTTGCAAACACTTCAGCTCCCAGGGTTGTAACTTTGCCTTCTGAGGCAAATGGGAGAGCAAAGCGCAACCCTGACACGACTCCCATAATCTCATTAGCAAAGCTGTGCTACTGCTGCTGTCTGTCCACGCAGGGTTTAGCAACCACTAGCCAAGTCCGCACCTTCAGCCAATTACCACAAGAACGTCAGGGCGTCAAGCACTCTGCATTACTTAATCACCATACATTAGAATTATGATCAGGAAAGAAATAATTTTTGCTAAATTGAAAGAAAAAATTTCACCTCGATGCGTTTTGAAAGTCTGTAGCACCGCACTTTTAACCCATTTTCCGGACAATATTACTCCTGACACTTTTAGCGAGTAAGGCCCAGCTTTCAGCTCTAAAGCTTTCAGACAGAAGCGTTACCAGATTGTTTCATCTGCCTGCACTGCTCTTAAAAAAAAAAAAAATAAAAAAAATACCTCTGCATCTACAATAGATTCAATAGATACAACAGATACAGCCCGTTTTCCCCACCCAAGCTCATAAACCTCCACAGGGGAACGAACGGCAATTTCTAGCTCTCTCTCCCCCTTTTACTTAAATATTTTTATTTTTTGAAGGATGTGAATAAAGAGTACAGAATCCGGTGACATCTTGAAGCCTACACCCTGCTAGATACAATTGTTTCTAAGTCCCAGCTTACTCACCATCCCTGCGAGGACAATCAGGCACTTACGGATTAAAAAAAAAAAAAAGAAAGTAAGGACAGCCATCAGAACAGACCATATTGTGTTTAGGCAAGTATTTTCCCCACTCCATTAGTCAGTTCTTTATTGACAGTTAACTAGGAGACTTCCGAAGCCCATTTACCAGTTGCTGTTTATAAATACAGAAGAGATTTTTCTCAGCACAAACGCTTCATTGGGGTTTCTCATGCTGCGTCACACAGCAAGTCACCTTAATATAAAGTCTAAAATGCTGTACAAAGAAAACCTCACAAAAAATGCTTCATAATAAAACTTAAATGCAGACACAGCACGTTCACCATGAGCACTTTGGTGCTCCACAGCAAACGTTACTACTACTCTACAAAGATCTAACCTTGGGAGGTAACAAAGCTACAGATATTAAGAGCAACAAGTTGTGTTTCCAAAACATATATGTAGCAATCAGTATTTAGCACAGAAAGGCTCACAAAGCTTGTGTTGAGGATTTGGGGGCGGGGGGGTTGTTAGTTTTTGTTCTTTTTACTTACTGACTGGTAAAAAGCACTATTCCTTCGCTATTTAACAACAAAGTTAAGAAGGAAATCCTCTTGGACACACGGTAGCTGCTTTTTCCAAAGCCAGCTATGGTAATTGCTCCCATTCCTGACCAGAGGAAGCGGCCACAGCCTGGATGGGGGGTGGGCAGCCCCACAAAATGGCGGGCAGCCCCACAAAATGGCGGGCAGCCCCACAGCCCCTCTGCTGTGAGGACAGGCTGAGAGAGTTGGGGTGGTTCAGCCTGGAGAAGAGAAGGTTCCAGGGAGACCTCAGAGCCCCTTCCAGGCCCTAAAAGGGCTCCAGGAGAGCTGGGAAGGGACTCTTGATCAGGAAGGGAAGCCACAGGACAAGGGGGAATGGTTTTAAAGTGAAAGAGGGGAGATTTAGATGAGGTATCAGGAAGAAATTATTTTCTGTGAGGGTGGTGAGCCCCTGGCGCAGGTTGCCCAGAGAAGCTGTGGCTGCCCCATCCCTGGAGGTGTTCAAGGCCAGGTTGGACGGGGCTTGGAGCAACCTGGGCTGGTGGGAGGTGTCCCTTCCCAGGGCAGGGGGGTGGAACCGGATGATTTTTAAGGTCCCTTCCCACCCAACCCAGTCTATTAAAATGGCAGGCAGCCCCACCACCCAGAAGGTTCTGTGCCCCACAGCCCAGTCAGCAGCCAGGGCAAGGGACATCCCCCATGGCTCCTTGAATAAAAACTTAACACAAACAGCCAAAAGTCAACTCTTCTGTAACACTGTCACATACAACGTAAGGGAATGCCCCAGAGAAAAAAGAAAAAAAAAACAGCAAACAAACAAACAACCACAAAACCAACAACAAACCAAAACCACACAACACAAAGAACAAAAAAAAAAATAGACCAAGCCTCTCCCAAACACTCTACTCTTTTCATAGTACACATGCATATAAATTAGGAAACAGAATCATTTAGGTTGGAAAAGACTTTTAAAATCATCAAGTCCAGCCATTAACCCAGCACTGCCCCACCCACCCCTAAACCAGGTCCCTCAGCACCACAGCAGAGCTGTGAAGCACGCAAAGAAACCTCTCAACAACCACAACGCATCAAAAACACGGTCAATCTAACACCAACACAAAAAACAGCATCAAATTATAACCCTTAGCTCAACCCCTGTTTCTTAAGCATTTATATTAAAAATAAAATAAAGCACTACCTCTATCACCACCGCCCTGCAGCCAGCAACTCTCCTCAGGCACTGCTTTCGGCTGCTTCTAGTACTTTCCACCTGATTACAGCACCAGGTGAGCCAGGTGAGTTACAGGGCCTTTGTGTGATGGACCTAATTGTGAACAATTAGCACCAGCTGGGTGTAATTACCAGGGCGCTGAAGCAGGCTGCTGGGCGGGAGTCACACAGCTCTCCGCCCCCCTCAGCTCTGAGGGGTGAGGTGTCAGCCCAGGCCCACTGAAAGGTAATTAAAAGACCCGACCGGAACATTAATGGATTAAAAAACTTTACTTCTTCCCCTCCATGGCTGGTTAAAAATGCGAGCTCGAACTACAGTGGTTTGTATGGCAGTGGTGAATCTTCACATGTGTTTTCTGCATAAAGCGGGACAATTCACTGTGGTTCCTTCACTTTAAAATCTCAGGTGTGATTGAAAAAAATCTGCTAATTTCCAGGATTTCAGAGCGCGCCTTTCACTAAATGCAACCAACGCACAGTCTCGCAGGCTCTACGGTAGTGTTATGTCATGGAAACGGGACTGAATACCCAAGACACACTGTAATTTTGCATATACCAAATTTTTATTACAGAGAATTTTTACTACATTTTAAAAAAGTGCCAGTACCTCCATTGCCTGCTTCCAGATTATTTAGAGTATTCAGGTGGCTGAAGCACAAATACTGAGCCGAACTGTAAGCGGCGGACTGACCCTCTAGCTGAGGTTGCGTTTGCTTTTATAAAGTATCCCTCTTAAGCTTTTTCTACACCAAATCCCAGCTTTACGCCGCACCAGCAACGAGTCTGGTTGTTCATCCCACCCATCCTCCCCGGCACGTGCGATCCATCGTGACACACCTCTTCCCAGCGCGATCGTTTGCGATTCCCTCGCTGAGTGCTACAGAAATTAAGCATTTTAAAAGATTTCCCCTCCCTTACATATATATATATTTTTTTTTTCTCCTTCAGAGTTTAGATAATTTTCACACAGTCCAGCCATGTGCCGAGGCCCACCCCACTGGTGACGGAGAACTTTCTTATCCTACAGTGTGTTATCATATATTGTGATTGAGTTTCTAATTATATGATCACTGAAGCCTTTTTTTTTTTTTTTCCTTCTTCTCCACAGCCCAATTCAGTGTAAAGGACAGACGCAGAAGGGGACAGAATTAAGACTGCACAGTCCTTAATTGTATTAGCTTGTAACTACGAAGTGCTTGATTTTGCAACCTAAATAACACTGCAGCGTAGTAATTTTTATATGTAATCCAGATACATGTAGTCATTTACGCACTAACTGTAATTACTTTTTCCTACATTAGCCTACACCTATTATGCAACAGGTTCACTATGCATTATGTTTCATCGTTTCAAATCAGTGAGAAGACATTTTCTAGCACCCTTCTCCCTTTGATATGGCATACACGGTTCACCGAAATAGCAACGTTCGTTTTGATAGATGTTGTCTTTACTCCGTGCTGCGACGCCTAAGCGAGTACTTTGCCATGCTGATTTTCAAGTCATTCTGGTTTTGAACAAATTACTTCTAAACCTTCACAGCAGCAGAAGGTAAAATTAAAAAAAAAAATAAGCTTGAATCAAATTCAAGTTCAAAGAAACCTCGAAAACGGGGAATTCAAACCCATCTAATTTTTGAAATTATGGATCTAGAACGTGCACCAGCAAAGAGGTGAAGGCAAACAACATGCTGTCCAAAATCAAAGCTACTGCAAGGGTGGGCTGGAAAGGGAATCAGTCTAAACCACCCATGAAGGAGAAGCTTCACATGTCCTCAAACCCCTCCAACCATTAGTAGGGGACAAAGAACGTCCTGCAGTGGGAGAAGCCCGGGGAGCGGGCTAGAAAAGGCAGCACCAAAGCACCCCAGCAGTATATGAATAGTCAGTGGTATGAACGGTCCAGAAGATGACCTCTAACACCGCGGGGACATACAAGTTTTTAAGAGGGTTTGTTTTCTCCTCCGTCACAGGAGAAAAATATAAAATGGTAAGGGGCAAAATCCAGTAGAGTTGCAGGGGGAAACTTCTTGAGAAAATAAAATAAAAAGAAGAAAACAAGTTCCTGCCTTCCCACACGCTAATTGAAGTGCTCCCTGTAACAGATTTTTGTCAGGCCCCACGTGGAGACCTCATACCGATGAGACCACATCTGTTAGAGTTTATGTAATCTGACAGGCTGAAAACCTGTATAATTTGAGCGCAGAGATGAATTGCTGTGGCATCCAAGAGGCACGTTTGGCACAATACACGAGGGCAGACACGGTCCTTATTTCCAGTGATCTCAAGTGCTTGTGGTGACTTTGGCTCTGCTAGTAACCAGGTATGGAGTAAAACCTGAAAGTCTCATATTCCACTCTCTTAGGTATTCAGGCGAATGTCCCGTCTCACAGATTTGCAATGCAGGACAATTTTGCTGCGGAAGCATCCCCGGAGAAACAGAACGACAGGAGCTCTGTTCTGCATCTTCCCACATCCACACCAGCACTCTTCTGAACACCGCGGTGGGTCCTCTCTCTCCAGTCTTGGTTCTCACTCCAAAACATGAGTTTGGCACCTCAGAATCTTTTAAGTCCTTTTGGACATATTCAGATTTCCAAATACGTCCAACCATATTTCAGGGGGAAAAAAAAAAAAAGAAAAAGAGCTTGAATAGGAAAAGGAGAACTTCCAGTTCCAGGCATAATTTCATAATTTTAGAGACAGGTCTTTTACCAAAAGAGAATTATATGGAATATAATTGGAATATATATGGAATAAAGGGATTTCAGGGGGATCAATAATGGCATGACACCAGGAAAATTACCGTCTGACTGCTGTACATTGCTCCATGATCAGCAACTTTGAGTGAGATCAGTTAAATCACAATAAAAGACACTCCTGCACACTTTCTCATCAGATAACGGACGAAGACCATCCATTTATTCACACACGCTCAGAGGCACGGTAGGACAGCAGTACCTGAGTGCCACGGCAGATAGCCCTGAGCAGGACACGTACAACAGGAGACGAGATCTCAAACAAGGACCCCAGAACAGCCAGAGGGTAAGTGATGTGGGAATCCCGGTCTCGGTCTCTCGCTCCAAAAAAGGCAGAAACGGTGTTCACAGCCACACGTCTCACAGCCCAGGAAAGATGGGCAACACCTCTTTTATGCATCTTTCTCTTTATTTTATGGAAAACATTGAAAGATTTGTCCTGGCGTGGCGCAGCAAAACTCTGGAGCACCTAATACCATCACAAAACTGCAAAACTATTTCTTGCCTAGCTCTACCATTTACTTTATTCCTATAGCTGACGTGATGTCATTTCTAAGCAATCTATACGCTGAACTGCTTGCACGGTATAATATATTGTAATAATACCTGTGTTATGGTATATAATACCTGTAACTCCATTTAATTTTCACTTTTCCCTTTAGAACGCAGCAAAGTCACTAGATATAATTCAGCCCTTCAAAGCGTCCACAACAAGAGGCTCCGCCTCTTCTAGTAAAGGTGTTCTTTAGATTCTTCACTAAATCGTAAAACTAGCATTAATACATTATTCACAAGTTTTAGTATTGCTGGTCTGTCTCTCTTTAACCAGACATATACTCAGCTCAAGTCCAAAGCACTGAACTACCTTAATTTTATGTTGCCCTGTAAACGGTACCTTTATTACTGTATGTTTTTCCTGCTATTGAGTTAGGCAGCTTGCAATTTCAATGGATCAATAATATTTCCCAGGGAACAGTTAGTAAGAGGGGGGGGGTTACCCCTGGTTCCTTTATGGTATTCACAGAAACGCACTCACGTAAAAATCACAACGCCAAATTAAATAGGATTCCTCACCGAAATCTTTTGGTTGTTCAAAGGACCAGAACTGAACCCTCGTTCCATCTCTATCCTTTTGTACCTTCAGTCGTTTCTTTCTTACTCCGAACAACTTTTAATCCATCAGTCACGTCCTAATACAGTAACCTGAACCCGTTCCTCTGAAGCCAATTTGATCTTACGGTGTGGAGGGTCGTCAGAAACGGCAGTGACCCTTGCTGACACCCTTGTGGTGGCTGAGGACGGCAGTGCAGTGCGGTGCGGTGGGCCCTGCCGAGTTCCAACACTGGAATAGCTTCCACAGAGGCTG
>RSEF01000031.1:14241-43520 GCA_003993805.1 Himantopus leucocephalus
GTAGGTCCCTCCCAGCTGAACTATTCCATTCTGTTCTTCTATTGATGATGCATGGTAGGAGGAAAGCAAAATTAAGATGACAGTGCTGTCAAAAGGCTTGTTATGTGCAGAGATTAACAATATTTTTAAAGTGTTTTGGGCTCTAGATGGTAAAGAATTTCACCTGTGGTGGCATGTCCAAAGCTGACAGCAGAGACAGAAACATACCTGGTTTTTAAAATGTACTGTTGTCCTTTACATGACTCTCTTTCAGCCCAACACACTGTCTTCTTATTTAAGTGTTGAAAATATGGCAGCTATAAACACTGTCTTCATAAACATCACGGAGCATATCTGAGCTACGTAGGATGCAGAGGATTCTTGAGCAATATGCCTGTCAGAAGAATAACAAGGAGAATATAAAAAATTACCAGTTTAATTGGTTTAAAAAATTGTGCATGTTGATTCATCCTTTGGCCATATGTTAGTTTGGCTGCTAGCAACCAGGAGATAATCTGTCAAGTCAAATTTCAGGCATGAAATAATATTAAGTAATTAAAATGGGGTTCCAGAAGGTAGTGCTGAAATGTTCCTAGACTGATATTCTACAGTCTGTACACAATTGAAGTCTCGTTGGTGTGCCTACTTGGATGCAGTTACGCTGACAAATATTTATGCGGGTTTGTACTGTGTATTAGATACTGTAGCTCTGTCAGAGCTGACAAAACAAATTTTATGTGCAATTTATAGTAAAGAAAACCCCTAGTTTTCCAAGATGTACAACATATATTTGCTTGCGTTATTTCAAATACTGTGTTTATCAGAGTTGTACTGGAATCTCCCAAAGGAAAGTTTTTAAAGTTTGCAAGTCACAAATAGTTAGGAAAAGAACTGCGTATTTATGCTTACACGATACACCTTTTATGGCATGTTTTAGGTTCCTAGTCCAAAGCGTAAATTGGAAGAACCTGTCCTGGAGTTCAGGCCTCCACGAGGTGCAATCACTCAGCCGCTGAAGAAGCTCAAGATCAATGTTTTTAAAGTTCACAAGTGTGCTGTTTGTGGCTTTACAACAGAAAATCTTCTCCAGTTTCATGAACATATTCCTCAGCATAAATCTGATGGCTCTTCATACCAATGCAGGGAATGTGGACTCTGCTACACATCTCACGTCTCCCTCTCCAGACATCTCTTCATTGTACACAAGCTGAAGGAGCCTCAGCCAGTGTCAAAACAAAATGGGTCTGGGGAGGATAATCAGCAAGAAAATAAACCCAACCATGAGGATGAATCATCTGACAGTACGGCATCCGACAGGAGATGCAAAGTGTGCGCAAAGACTTTTGAAACTGAAGCGGCCTTAAACACTCACATGAGAACACACGGCATGGCCTTCATTAAGTCAAAAAGAATGAGTTCAGCTGAAAAGTGATCGGATCGTTTGGGACGCAGGAATCTCTCTCCACATTGGAATACTAATGACATTTTTGCTACAGAAAGCTCGCGGTATAATAGTGTTAACAGTACTGTTCAGGCTGTTGCAATATATTCTGCATAAAAGTGTCCCCTTCACCTCATTGTCTATACCCTCAAAACCATTGAAGCAGTATTTGAGTTGAAAAGAGTTTGTATATATTTAAACTAATAACTTTTATACTCTTTGTTATGTGTTTGTATTGGTATCTAGTGGAAAACTTGGGTTTTTCTGTTTTGTTTCTGTTTTTTTTCTAGTAAATTTCTTTAAAACAGAGTTCTGAATGCTGGGGCAGTTCCTTAGGTTCTCTTAAACTGTTTCTTACTTGAGTGCTTCTGAAAGCAAGTTTAGCTAACGGAAGCGCATCAGAAGGCAGTGCTCGGAGGAGAGTGGGGAGGGCAAGCAAGCTAAGGGGAGATTTTAAATTCGAAGAACTTGTGCTTCTAAATGTCTAAGGAAGCTTTTAAACTTTCTCTTAAAATACATATATATTTAAAAAAAAAAAAAAAAAGAAGAAGAAAAAGGACCGCTGCATATGTAAAATGCAGTGCTGGTTTTAGGTGGCAACACCGGAACAGGTGCAGACCCCCTGCAATGACAAAGTACTTTTGAAAAGTATAATTGCACAACTCTGCGTATCATGAAGTGATTTTTTAGGCCATCGGGTGCTTGTGATCAAAGCTCAAATTGTTACAAAAGGGCTGGGCTGCTCTGGATTTAACAAATAAGATGTAATTAGAGGAGTAGGTTTATAATGATGATGTTTTTTGTCATGTAATTTATTAAACATTATATAGAAGTGAATACACAGCATTATGTATTTTCCTTTATCTCTGGTTATTGAAAGAAGCTAGTTAACCCTTGCTGCAGGGGTTGGTGTTTCCCAGCTCTGTATGCTAATGCCAAATGTTCTGGTGCTCAGTGTCACGTACAACCACAACTGTCGAGGAGCCAACACACCAACACACGCCCGTGTGAGTACGGTCGGGGCTTTCAGCTTTAGCGCAGACCGCGGGGAGCTCGTTCAGCCATTTCAAACACGGACCTGATCGCACTCGTTACGCTTTCACAAAGTTCAAAAAGGTACCATACTGTCCCTTTCATATATAGTTCTCTGTGAGAGTTATATTTTTGGTTTGTTTTTGCATTTTATACCTTGTATGTATCCCTAAAAAAAAATTTTTGTACTTTTTTTTAAAACAAATTGTGTATATATAGATAGCTGCATGATATACAGTAGTAATTGTTTGGTTCCTTAAAAGTCTTGCTGCTGTCAGATGTTACTATACACTATGACCATTACAACTGTATTAAACACATTTCATATGTAAATAAATGTGGAGCATTTTGCCCCTAAAGATTTGTGAGATTCTGTTATTTATCATTAAATTTTAACAGTTTTAAAAATGGAAGTGTTTGAAAAAATATGGATCCTTCTCAGCCACCTCTGTAAAACTTCTTAATCACTCTGGAAATTGTGTATCGGATACATTAGTTCTGCTTTCTCTCTTCATCCTCACTCTTGATTCGGTTCGTTGGTAAATGCTTGTTATCCCATTTATATTATTCGCATATTGAGTGGTTATGAGGTACTTCTCCATCCTAAAACATGCAGCTGGCGTCGCAGGATCTTAGTGTGTAACCTACACCGGCCATCACTGCCCTTTCCATTCAGTGTATACCTCTTGAACACTTGTTTGTTGATGTGCACTGTCAACTGTACAACAAATGAGTTATCACTATGCAGAATGGTGTTTTGTATACAGTGAACAGATAATAAAAATTAAATTTTCACAGCCATTATTAATGCTTTTGTTTCTTTTCCCTTTTCACTGTCCTGCACCTGCAAGGGACGCTGTGAGCCAGTAACGTAAGTCGTCGTTGGTGCTGCCGAAAGGCAGGATGCTTAAAAGTTACTGACAGGTCACCTGAAAGCTGTTGGGCACGATGTGAAATCGCTCCGTGGTCACAGCGCGCTTCCCAGGTCCCACACTGCCTTTGCCCCAGGACCGGCACTGCGTGTCCGCCCGGGAGCTCGCGCTGCGGCAGCCTCCGAGTGGAGCTCAGCACTCGGCAGTAGGCGCTCTTCGCTTGTAACTGCAAGATCGATTTAACTCTCCTTCCAGTAATCTCTAGAAAGGTTTAAGGGATAGTGGGTCTGGAACTGCCCCGTAATCTCTAGACACGTCAGAGTGTGGACGTGCTTGGGTACGGCAGGAAAGTACAACTTTTCCTCCAGGTAAATGGTCCCTTTTCGCAGGCAGAAATCCGCTGCAGGAGGTGATGAGGAGGGGAGCTCTCCTGACGACTATGGCTTTTTCCAAATACCAGACCCCGGGGACGAGGGGGATTTAGTGTGACTGTTACTGCCGTAATGATGTTTCTCACATGGTATTTCTTGCCTCGTTCTCCAGCTCCTCCAGATGTCAGGGCTTTTCCTCCTGTATCTTCTGAGTAATTCAGGACTCCCAGATACTCGCAATGAAAAAGGCCTGTTGGGTCCCTCCCTCTCTTCCCAGGGCAGATTGCTGGTGTCCAGGCGTTACTCCAGGAGTGATGCTTCTGCCGGTTCCCTTGTGACATTCTTCTGCTCGGAAGCTGGTCTGTGTCCAAGCAGAGATTTTCCGGTAATGACCAACCTGTTTGTTTATTGCTGTTTTACTTGATCTTGGGCAAAGGAAGCTTCCCGTTGTATTTGTCCGACCCTTTCAGAAATCGGGGCTCCTTGCTGCGCAAAGCCCCGGGTGTGCGTTCCTCGTGGTCCCAAGTGTGCTGCTCTCGCCTCCCAGTCCCCCAGCTCTCGGGGACGCGCGTGCTTATCACATGGAAAAGCAAAAGCAAGTAGTGGCCCCAAACACAACACAGGCGTGTTGGAAGTGCAGTGCTTTATTAATGAACTAATTTCCACTGTCCGGAGGGTGGCTGGTCACCCGTCCTGCCCCTGTGCCGCAGCCGCTGGGGGAAGGCTCGGCTTTCTGGGCTGGAGGAGAGGCAGAGCAGCCCCTGCCGAGCAGGGGTTGACGCCACCGTCCCTGTGCCAAGGCCTGTGGTTCAAGCAAAAGGGACGTCAGGGGACAACGCAGTGGGATACAGCCAGCGAGGATGGCACAGAGAAGGGAAAGCGTAAGAGAGGTTTTCTGTGCATTCGCGTAGCAAAGAACCGGCAGCAGGCGGCTGGGCACACGGGGACGAGGGGAGCTGCTGGAGAGACACCACAAAGGGGACAAAATCTGCGCTGTGTGTTTGCCAAGAGGTCAGGGGCTTCCCCGGGAGAGCAGGACGCAAGCCCCAAATTAGGAATTCTCTGGAGACACCCCTAAAATGTGGGAATGGGAGGCAGGACAGGGTGATAGGAAGGCACATCTCTGTCACAGCGTGTGGTGGGACCCCCACCAAGGGCAGCGCGTTACGCTCGGTCCTCTGCAACAGGCGAACCCAACCACCAGCCCAGCTGCCGCCCGGTGCCACCGCAGAGCCCGGATGGGCCACAGTGGCGAGCGGAGGGGGCTGGGGCACCCGGGAGGCAGTGCGGGTGCAGCGGCGCCCGCTGAGCGGAGCCTCCCGGTTCCAGGCACGATGAGGACACCGGCCTCCTCCGGTCCCCAGGGGACGGGGCACCCCCTGTCTGCACCGCGCTGCCGGGTCTCCCGGCCAGGGGGGTGACCCTGAGGACCACGGGGTGCACTGCACGCTGTGAAGCAACGTCAGACACCAGTGAAAAGGCAAAAATCTCAGTTTGCACCCCTGGGGGAAGCTTCCTCTGGTAAACCATAACGAAAATATTTAAACATATTTTTATGTGAGGTCTGACATTTGAATTGTTTGCTTTTAATTAATGTTGTGACACTGACAGTCAATTGCAACGATGACATTAATACTCCTCTTTTCTACACCTCCTTTCCTCTGAGGATTTAACAGTAATGGATTAAACCTCACAAAACCTGTGAGGTAGGAAAGGCATCGTTTAGCCTCCACCGTTTTGCAGCCTCTCTTCTGGTTGAAGGCAGAGGTACCTGACACCGCACATCAGCTCTAGCGGGCACATTAGAGCAGAAGTACTAATTAAGGCTTCAGGGAGCATTTGGGCAGCCAGAGCAGAGCATTAGTGTCAGGTCTGGGGCTCACGTGTGGCTGCGTCACTCCGTCCACCAAAGCGAGGAGCGTCTGACCTCTGTGGAGGCAGTGCCTGGCAGGTACGTGTGTGTGTGTATATGTCTGTGTACCTCCTGCCGTCCCGTGCCTTCCCATTCAAGCCCTTCTGCTCCCCAGCGAGGCAGGGTGCTCACCGAGGCCCCTTCCCGAGCACCCACCCACAGAGAAGCCGCCCGGCCAGGACCACGGCCGCCCGCTCGGCAGCACCGCCGTGGCCGGCCAGGGGCTGTCCCCAGGGGCTGTCCCCAGGGGCTGCTCCCCAGCAGGCAGTGGTTTCTCTCCCCGCCGTCCGCCGGCGCCCAGAGGGACCGGCCCGGGGACAGCCATGGGGAGGGCTGCGGCTCAGAGGAGAGGGCGGCATGAAGGGACCGGCTGAAGCACAGCTGTGGCGGGTGGTGCGGAGGACTCGCCCCGGTGTGACAAGGGGAACCGTGCCCCACAAGGGGCAGAACGTTCAAGACTAATAAAAGCCCTCATTCTTAACTCTGTCACACAGTTAAACAGTGGGACCGGGTGCCACAGAAAATGATGAATATCGAGGTTTCAGCAAGGGTAAGAAATGTACTTAGAGGAAATGCAAACATTTTGGAAGGATTCCTCCTTCTCTTATTTTGATAAGAGTAATACCTGTGCAAGAAACCAGATTACCTCACGTCTGCCCCGTAGGGTTTCTTTGTTCACATGGCAAGAACCTGGAATAGCGCGATCGTGAGATCAGGTCTGGCAGCATTACTGCACAGCGGTAAGTAGTCTACTAATTTAATGCAACTAGTCTAAGGTCGGAGGCCTTCGACTTCCAGGCAGGTGGAAATCTGCTTTTCACCCTCACGCGTACAGTGTCACAAAGCCCAACTCAGCTACAGGGAGTCAAACGAGGTGTGGTTGGGCTGTTGGCACTGCCTCGTTCTTCAACTGAAATAGGACTTGATTTAGTCATAAGAATACAAGAAGAAGAGAGCAAAGCGCTGCAGTGACAAGGAGCGTGTGCGCGTACGCCCGGAGGTGATGATAGTTTTATGTGGTGGAGGGTAGTCTTGGATTAATCCCCAGAGGTGTCTGGGTTGAGGGCTGTAACCGCTCATAAACAGAGTGAAAAGGGGAGTCACAAGTCACAGGGCTGCCAATAACACTGAGCTATGCAGGGTTAGAAAAACGAAACATGATTGCAAAGCACTGCAAAAGGACATCTCAGTGCTGAAAAAGGTGAAAAATTGGCAGAGGAGAGTCAAGGTAGAAAAATGCGACCTGATTCAGAAGTGAACAAACAGGACTGAGTTTCCACACCAGATGAGAGCCCCTGAACCAGCCGCTGCTAATCAGGAGAGAAGGCTTGGAGCGGCAGTGGCTAGTGCTGCGACGCTGTCAGCTTGGCACGCAGCAGCGATTAAAAAAGGAAATCGATTAGTAAGACGGGAATACAAAAACAAATAGAAAACACAGTTATACCACTAAATAAATCCATGATTTATTTATTCCCTACACAGGGAATACCTTATGCAGCTTGAATTCCCCACCAGCACCTGAACAGACAGAGCAGACCTGGGATAGGCACAGGGAAGGACAGATACTGGAAGGACTGCTGGACGGGGGCTGTCAAAACGGGGTATGGCTCACCAGCCTGAGTAAGGGATGGCCAAAGCAGATATGCCAGAGGCTACGAAAGCCACGGTGACGATGAATAACTGCTCCCTGCATGAGAAACGGGAGCATCCAAATGAGATGGAGGGTTCAGAAGCGCTTCTTCAACAAACATGTAGTTATGATGGGGAACTCTCTGCATCGGGGTGTTACGGATCCTAAAAGGTTAGGTGAATCAAAAAGTAATTAAACAAATTCATGGACGAAAAACCCACTCAGGGATCTTTAAAGACAAAAACAGTTTCTCTGGCTTGGGAATGCTCTGTTCTTACAGCATCTTCCAGGCACCCAGTGGTTTTGGCTTTGTCAGAGACAGGGCTTGAGCTAGACAAACCTGTGGTCTGATCTGGGCAGGATGGCTTTAGAGTCTTTCTTTCCAAGCTGCGGCTTTCTCTTGCAAGCCGAGATCCACAAGTCACATTCCCATCCTGACATCCTCTGCAGCCCTACGGCCCTGACCCAACGGCCAGGAGGTGCCCGCGCCTGCGCTCCTGGGCTGTCTGTCCCCTCTCCACCCCACAGCCACGCTTGCGGTGCAATCCAGACCTCACCGGTCCCGTTTGTGCCTCCCACACAGTAGGTTCTCTGCGTGGCATCCACTGTTCCAGTCTAGCACACCACTGGGGTGTCGGCAGCCCCAATCCTCCCACAGAGGTAGGTACAGCAGACGGTGAATCTGGCTGACCACAGCCACTGTACTTCTAGACTTGTCCGCTTGCTTTATTTCTGGAGGGCATTTACGGATGCACAACTTGACCTGCCGAAGGCCCAAATGTTCTCAGTTCTTAACCTCTGTGTATCTGTGGGGAATTCAGTACGGCAGGTCTATTTAGTTTTAAACGGATTTTTATATAACTCTGACCTTTTCGTTCTGTTAATATTACCTTTCTCAGTACACCTAGCATACACGCGCAGCTGCCAGGCCAATAATGGGACACAAAAAAACCTATTTTGTTTTAAAACCTTTCTCAAATATTAGGGCAGTTCAGGAGTCAATTCTTTGTATTTGAATTTCAGATTATTACTAAAAGGTTATCTGTCTAGGCGCCCGGAAGGACGAAGGGTGGGTAATGGAGCGAGAAGACAAATAAGTACAGGTTATGGCAAACATGGCAGGCACAAGCGCACCCGACGTGCGTCGCCGGGCTGCACAAACCGGGTTCTGTGGCCAGAGGTGGATGCAGAAGGAGCACGAAAGAAGGAGCGCTTCTTGTCTCCTCCCTGAGCACTTCTTCCCTTTGAAAAAAATTGTGTTTCCTCCTCAACAGTGACTGTACAAAAACTGGGTTTAATGTTATTTATTTCACAGCTAGAAAAAAGACAGCTTTGTTCCCTGTGGGCCACGCGGTCCCTTTGAGGGCATCTCAGTGAGACACCCTGCAGTGGGGCTCAGCGGAGAGGAGAGGACCGTGTGGGATGCCCACAGGACAGGGACCTCGTCCTCGCAGGACAGCCCTGCACGGCAGACGATGCCGGGCTGTGGCAAACCCTCCAGAAAGCGCGCGGGGGCCAAGTGCCGACCTCGCGTTCGCTGCTGGGCCAAATGCCACCCTGCGAGGTCCCAGCCCGCACCTCGCGCGGGCTGCCTGCGCCCCTGCAGCTCAGCGGGCAGAGGCCCCTGTCCGCCAGCCGGACCCGCCGCAGGCTGCAGGTGTCCCTGGGCAGGACACTGCCCGGGGGGCTCAGGCGATGCCCTCCCCAGCGCAGAGCGGGGTGGCCCTGCGCTGTCCCGAATGCAGGTGGCCACAGCCTGCTGGTCACCGCAACCCTTGGGGCCAGCGGCGAGACTGAGTCCTGGCGGATCTTGACACACACGGAGATCCCCATCTCCACCGAAAACACCATCCAGGACGGCCGATGCCGGCCCGGGGCGAGAGCAGAGCCGTGTGCGGAAGCACTGTGCTCTCCTCCACTGCCACAGGGAGTTTTGGAAAGACCTGGAAAAGCAAGGCATTGGAAATGGCCCAAATTCATCTGGAGAATGAACTGGAGGCACCACAGTTTTCTTCTCTGACCCCCTGGTTTCTGCTGTGAAGGAAAAAATGTATTTGGAGCAGTAATGTGACTATTAGCAAAATAATCTGAGCATTGTATCCTTCACAGATATGTCCCCTAATGTGATTTGGCAGAAGCCTTTATCCACTTTGTTTGTTTTATGTTCTCAAATTCTTCTATTTTGTATTCAATGGTTCTAATCTGATGGCGGGGATAGGGATGCACTGCATTATAAGTATTGCGCTCTCTGCGCCCGGCCAGCACTTGGCCAACATTGCCATAGCTCTGCGTGCCAGATTAATATTGAAGGTCAAATACAACAATATTTCCTGGTTTAAGTGACTGTCACTTTCTCAGTTAAAATGCAGAGCAGCCCCTGATGAATGCAATCAGGCTGCAATTGGAGGAGCCACTGTCTCAAAATATCACTTGGTCATTACATTTACATACTGTTGCTGTTAGCAAAATGAGCAGAGCCCTTTATGTGCAGAGAAACATCTCTTCATCAACCAGCATTGCTCCGGGTGGTTTACCTCGCTGAGATGCGTCCCACACATGATGTGCTCCACTCATGTAATGTCAAGCACGTCCCAAATGCTCATAGAAGTCAAGGCACGGGCATCGAGCAGCCGACTCAGCGGCCAGAGGCCAGACTCCTATCCATTGAACTCCGTGACCAGGGGCCAGATCGTCTTCTGTGGGGCGATGATTGAGGTCTTCAAGTGCCATCACATACGTCATCTCTTTTTTGTTTTCCTAGGCAGTGTTTTAGCCTCAGTTCTTCAGCGCAGGTTAAGCAAATAGCAAAGGAAACGAGTATCATCATCATCCGGCTCGGCTGCTGCTGCAACACTGCCCATCTTCCCAGGTAATACAGTTACAGAGGAGAGCAGAGATTGTGGAAAAGTCATAAATAGTTCAAGACACTGAGGTGAAAAGAATTTAAGTGCTACAGATAAACTTTGGGAAAAAAAAAACCACCAAAAGTGTTTAGTAACTAAAATGCATTGGGAAGGCTCAGAAGCGATGTGACCTTTCCTCCGTGGAGAAATTACCGCCCTCCTCTAAGCTCTCCAGCACTTCACAGCCGTGGCTCTCCGAACAGAACCACACCTCCATCTGCAAGCAGACATTTCAGATTCCGGCTAAGCTGGTTTTATGCAAAAGCTTTAGCAGTTTTCATAGGAAAAAGAAAGAAAACATCCCACAGGCCATCTCAGTGTTCTCCCCTCCCCCAGCAAACAGCAAAACCTACCACATCGCACACGTTTTTAGTTCACCAAGAGATTGTTCTTGAAGAAGGATTTAAGATTTTGCTTTGTTAGAATTTTTTTAAAACCTTTTTACCTTCCCCTCAGTTACTCTTGGGCAGTTTAAAATATTTTTTTTTCACTTGGAAAAGCCTAAACATTTTTTCAAGTTGTTTCTGATTTTTTTTTCTATTCCTGGGGGAAGGGGAAGGAAAAGAGAACATTATTTGCTAAATTCAATTGAATGTTCAGATAGTTGGATCCCTCCCTCACCTTCCCCTTTTCCCCCAGAAAAAGAAATTATTTTCACAAATGAACTATTCCCTGAAACAAATCTACTCAGCTGTGATGAGGTTAGCCATCCAGATACGGGGTTGCAGAGCAGACTAAAAGTGTTGACTCATACGTTTAGAAATACAACTGTGCAAAGTGACATTCTGGTTGAAAACTGTGCCTATGAATAGACCCTTGCCAGCTACCGAGACAGATAAGATTCACGAGAGCAGTTACACAAGACAAAAGCCATGCGTGCTCTAACGCAGCCGTCTCCAAAGTGGGGTGTGCGCATCCATTGGGGTGTGGGAAGAAAAGGTTTTTTGTACTGTTAAAAAATAAAGTAAAATAAAAGAAAATAATTTTGAAAAGTGCTTACTCCACCTTTATCTCATCCTTTTTTATTTTTGTGTCTGTTTTGTAATGTGCATAATATTTCACTACAGTAGTACATTTATGTAATTTGTAAATATATAAATATACAGGTATTGGGGTTGCACGCTCAAAAATTTTTTACTGATGGGGTGTGTGATCAAAAACATTTGTAGACCACTGCTCTAAAGAAAGATCTGTCTCCTGGCACTATAGCATGAGACAAAACAACTTTTGCTGCGCACAACAGCAAAGCCTGCTTCTGCAGCGAATACTTCCAGGTTCGGGGCTGCCGCCAGGGATGCAGCGGGCACCAGGCTCCCCTCCGCCGGCAGCACCGCAGCCCCGCACGGCAGGACTGCGCGAGGGCAAAACCCATCACAGCCCCAGGATGGGCGCCTGAGCCCCTTTGGAATCGCTCCCAGAAGGCATCAGACACCCGCGCTGCTCGCAACACATTTTGGGTAAGGAAATGGCGCTTTGGAGGCTGCTGAGGGAACACGGAGACCCCTTCCTCGGCCGCAGACGGAGCCGGTGTCGGCAGCAGCCCCCTCCTCAGCCCCCGCTCCGGGCTTACCTGCCATAACCCTCTCCAAAGGGGAGGGGGGATGGAGAGAGGTTCTCAGAGGCAATTTACAAAGGAGCCCTGGCTGAGATGTTTTAAATTACAAAACTCTTGCTCTCCAGCCAACACCCTTAAAGCAAAGAAAGGAATTTTATTGAGATAAAGGGCAGATAAATTTGAATGCAATACAATACCAAAATAAGGCACAACGGCAAAATGAGAATGCCCCTTGGAGGCGTGCACTGAAAACCTCAGATAAATCAGAGCCTTCACGGAGACACGGGGAAATGTACGTACTTCGACTTTCAGTGACTGCAAAAAAGGCTCTCAGAAGAGCGAGACTGAAGCCAGAAAGCACATTAATAACCCCAAACACGAAGGCCCACGTTTGCACAGTGACGGGTCACTGAGAGCCTGGCCTGTTGGGTGTCTGATTTTAAGGGACCTTAATGGGGTTTCAAAGGCAAAGCGTGCGGTGTTGCCTGAGACCGCTTGGTGTGCGGTCTAACAGAAGCAGCTGCTCAGGAATCACTGTGAAGAGCAAAGGTGTGTGCCGGGGGTCACGCTCCACTGTACTGTTTTTCACACACAGAAAAAGCAACCCTTCAGCACACCAGTGGACATTGTGCGTGTGAAAATGAACGAGACTGAAGCGTGGAAGAGGCTGAAGCCGCAGGTAAACCACCCAACGAGGGGGAAGGAGGTACCCGAGACTCCCTGCCGGCCGCCGCGGAGCTGTTAGCGCTCAAGTCTTTCCATGCAGAAGGAGGCAATGGAGGGTTCCATTCCCAGTAACCTGGCTCTCCCAGCCCGTATCGTCGGCTCAGCTTTGTGGCTCAGAGAATGGTACGATGTTCAGAGACTGATTTTTTGGAGAAACTGAGGAGAAGCAGACGCTGGGTTGGGCGCGGGGTGCGCTGCAGCTTTGCTCTGCTGTGTAGTGTTGGGTGCAAATGTGGAGCAACACCATCTGAGACGGAGACACCTGGTCCTGCACAGTTCCGCTGGCAACAAACTAAAAGTAATGGGAGGAAGTATTAGTGTCACGATCCTGCGTATGGACATGGTAAAAGAAAATCGAACTGGGGCTGGCCAAGAAGGTGAAGAAGAGTATTGTCTCCTGGATACACGTGGGCTGGTGTTGCTTCCAAAGCGATGGGTTCGAAGGAGGTGTGTTTAGCGAATACCCAGGCTGCCTGTTGGCAGTCATACTTCAGTACTTTTCCTCTGAAATAGACCCCCGCCCTGACACACCTTTTCCCTTTCAGCGCTGCTGCCTGGCCGATACAGCAGAAGCTTCTTTCGGCGCAAAGGCTCTCCACTTACTCGCACTCAGCCGCCGCTGCTCCTACGGGCAGCTTAGTGCGCCGCGAATTAGAAAACCCAGAAGAGAGCGCGGTGTTGGTGTAAGTGGCATCCCGTTGCTTTGGGACAGCACGGTGTGCACTACCGGCGGCTCTAACAGCCTGGCGAGCAACAGGAACAGGACGCAGAATAGCTCCAAATGTCTTTGGAAGAAAAGAGCGCTCACCAGGGAAGTCAGTTATTGCGCTTCTCCTGTGCTTTACCCTGAGCAGCTGCAAATGGACCTCTACGGCTTTGCCTATTAACCTACATTTTTCAGCTCAGGTGCGAGGTGCTGGTTATTTGCCCACGACCAATCTCTTTGAAAACAAAGAGCTGTAATTCAAATATTATAGATACAGGTAGCGCTAACGCCTGGATCTTTGCAAAGGTCTGGCAAAACAGCCAGAATGTCAAGAGCTACATTTTTCTGTGCACTAAAAAATTAGCATAATTTTCTAGCTGCAGAGCTCCAAAAGATCTACTGCACAAATATTGAAGGCAAACATCCAGAGTATGGGAAGATTTTGAAATACATGTAACCTTTAAGAATCTAAATCATCCGGATGGTAAAATAACAAAGCCACCAACAGAAGTGTGGGTGATTCCTCGCATCTGTGGAAAAGGAAGAAAAGCTCCTTCCTAATATGTTTCCCTTGACTCACCATGAACAATGGGTGAGTAAAAGTGTTTTCCCAGCTTTGGAACTCTACTCAATAGCAAATCGACAGGCAAAGATACTACGGCCTCAGAATTAAGTGTGGGTTTGTGCCTGGGACAAAAGAACATAGCATCTCTGTGAACAAAAACACTAAGCAGCTTCAATCCTACTGGGCTTCATCACAAAGTTGCCTTCTTGCTTTTCTAAATTCTCCGTACATTAGCTCTGCTTTCTCCCTCTACTTGTTACAAAATACTTCCACGTTTAATCCTGTCCACCGGGAATGACTGCAAGGAACTGTTCTAACACTGCCCAGTCTTCTCATTTACTTTCTCTCAGATGCTGCCATTGCCCCACTAAATGGCTCCTCTTTCAGCTCCAGAATTAACGTATTCCTACTTCACAACAGGCAAGAATAATTTTCTGCCTGTTCTGAGAACTAAAGCACTACCTACAAATAGTGCTCAGAGATCATTCTCCTATCACAGCCACTTGCCTTCATTCCGTGTGTTGCGGCATCGCAACCCTAGTCTAGGACGCAAATTCACCCATTTGTGTGCAGCCATTCATTTTGTGACTTCTAAACCACAGCGAGACTGTGCACAGCTACGTCTGCAGGGAGATGCAGAAGCACAACAGCATCCTAAGTCTTCCTGTCTCCTTTACATCGATGAAATCCCGCAACAGCCTCAAAAGCCTCCTCATTTACTCTGGGATGCAGTGGCCACAAGAGAGCACAGCAAGGCACCGGCTAGCCCAAGGGCTTAGCAGCCGTACCTTCTTGGGCCTGTCCAGTCCATTTCTCACACTGGAGTAGCAATACCTGCGGACTGCCGAGCGTGTTTTCAGCTGGAGAGCGGGGTCACAACCACGCATCCCTGTACTGCGCTGTTCAGCTGTCGAACCAGGAAAAACACTCTGAAACAGTTTATCGGAGCAGATATCGTTAACCAACCCAAACTGCTCTAACAGCACAACCAGTACAAAATAGCCTTGCAAACAGGGCTGTAAACTGGCTTAGAAGAACTGGATAATAGAAAAGCATCGAATATTCACTGTTAAATGTCAACATACATTTAAACGCAAAGTAAGGTTTAAATCTATTCTACTTTAGTAGGAATTTGGGTGTGGTACACAGTATTTTGGAACAAAAGCTGGTTTGTTGTGGGTTTTTTTTATATTAAGGTAAATATGATACTCTGCATTAATATAATGAATTACTGTAATAGAAATGTACATCTATAACCACGAGAAATAACATAAAGATTTAATTCCAATGGCAAAGTAAGTTTAACAAAGATTTAATTGTCAGATCGTTTAGAATTGCCTGTGAGTTACTGGTCTAAGCTCAGTTCTGCTGCCCTAGTGTAAATTAGTGGCATATCCAATGAGGGTCTTAGATTTACTCCAGGTGCAATTATTTCTGGTGTAAATGAGAATTTGGCCTTTTTTTACTTGAAAGGCACAATTTTCTGGGAGAGAAGTGTAATTAGACAATGAGTAGCTTATATGTTATATATTTTCATTGGCAGTTTTGTGATCATCATTTCCCAGTTGTATAAATATCAGACATGTGGGAAGTGCACTTATGGGAGCAGTCAGCCATGGAAAAGCAGGATTTAGCTAGCACTGAAAAGGTTTACAGGCTCATAAATAGGCATGGATTCTAAATCATCATCACAGTATGCATCTAACAACAATACAGATGCAATTGACAGTTTACTCATCACGAAGAGACTCATTTGAAACAGAAGAACATGTGAGACACTCCGAGTTCACGGGAATGAGCAATTAGCAACTCCTAGAGGAGCAAATGAAAAATCAAAGACCAGGATGACTACCCTCTTACAGTAACAACTCTCACATTTGTGTCATGGGCAGAAGGTAACCAACAGGTATGTGGACTTTTCCTAAAGCTTCATCAAACTATTACCTTTATCATTCCTTTTCTCTGTCTTACACGGACACATCTGTAAACTCTGCAAAAGGACCCAATACATCACAGAAAAAGCATGAAAAACAATATGCAGCTCCAGATTTTGTGGATAAGTCACCCACAAGAGACTGTGATTTGCTAGTCTCTCTTATATTGATTGTACTTCCTGATCATTTTGTCCCAATCACCATTTTTAATCTTTATTTGTCATTAAAAAAAAAAAAGCAAGCAGATCGCACAAAGGAGAAAAACTCCATTTTTTATTTTTTTTAAAAAATCTAAGTAGCATGGTATGAAAAACCTACTTATGGGGAATTGCAGAAAAACTTTTGCTGTGCAAGAATCTATCAAACATTTCAGTGGGCAGATCCCACTCTTAAAGAATAGATAACTTTGTTCCACACCTTTTTAATTAAAATCTTAATTACACAAAGCAAATTCAGAAACCTTCCAGCCACCTTTGAGTTTGCTCTTGTGTATTTTTCTTCCCCACGTCCATCTTAGTAATTACTTCTGAATACTACATCTGCTCAAAGAGGGATAATGACGAACCATAGCACGTACTTCGTTGTGGCTCGAGGGAGGTGTCTCAGCCACGTTGTGTGGCTGAAGTTCAGTTTGGAAGGAGAGCCGTGTGACTCAGGCTGAGCAGACGAGGCAGCCAGCTGTAACGCTGCCCACAGAACCATCGAAACAAGCGCGCTTTGGCTGCAGCAAACTGCCGAAGCTTGGCCGGACGAGGGTCATCGGGGTGCTCTGACACAGGAGCGCATGGTGCGGCCGCTATGACGCACCCTTTCCAGCGCTGCCGAGGGCTCCTGGTAAGCAGGTCGTCCCCAGGACCCACAGCCAGGGCCGTGTCCAGGCAGGCTTTCGGTATCTCCAAGGTGACTCCACAAACTCTCTGAGCAACCCATTCCAGTGTTTGACCACCCTCACAGGAAAAAAGGGTTTTCTTATGTTTAAGTAGAATTTTCTGCATTTCAGTTTGTGCCTATTGCCTCCTGTTCCGTCACTGGGTACTGGCAAGAAGAGTCTGGCTCTCCCTGTACTCTGTCCCTTCAGGAATTTATATACATTGATGAGATCCCGCTGGAGCCTTCTTTCCTCCAGGATGAACAACCTCAGCTCTCTCAGCCTCTCCTCCTCGGAATTGCTCACGCAACCCTTAATGGGCGCCCTGGGGATACGGTTAACGCAGAAAATCAACTTCAATGTGATCTTCTCTTTGGAGTATTTAAAGTATATCAGAGAAAACTGACCTGAAATAATGTAAACTTAGAGGAACTCCTGAGTAGTAAGTAAAGGAATACTGGTGTCACTGAAAGAATAATCAGGTGAGATGAAGGATTTATCAAGATAATGCCCAGCTCGTGTTCTTGGGGGTTTCTCTCCAGTGTCCATTTGCCATTTCTGTCCATTCACGACACCATTACACATTCCTCTGTGATGTAATGCCAGCTCTGCCCCCGTTAGGCACTCTTTTCCAACTGTTTGCTAACAGAAAGTCTTGAGCAATTTCTGGCAAACTGTGGAAGCACCTTTCCGATGCTCCTTCAGACAAACTATTTGTTTCCACTTATCCTAGTAGCATTTCCCCATGTTCTTTGTTCTCCCATTGCCACTCCCAGTCTTCAGGAGCTAATTCTGAACTTGGTGAAAACCTCACTTAGTCTGGTTCATTTAATTCCCAGGCAATCAACACGCTCTGGGCAGTGACCTGTACCTATTGGGCCGGTTGTTGCTTCTGACTTACACAATCATCTGAATGCAGAACTGCAAGAGATTTCCAGAGATCACCTGCTCAGCCCTTCCGCATGGGAAGAAGTTAACTTCCAACAGATGTCGGTCTGTTTGTGGCAATGAACTGAATTTGGGAGAAAACGCAGTTTAAAAATACTCCCCTCTTCATGATCCCCATCTTTTTAACCTGGAAATATTTTTACATGGATTAGTTGAAAATCCCCAGCACAGTCACACCGTTTTAAGAGCTCAGCACAGCAGTGCTGCAGGGACAAGTGGCCTAAGGACGGGCAAAACTCCTTCATCTGGCATTCCTGCCGAGAGGAGTGTCCGCGAAATCACCCCGACCAAGTCCAGCTCCTCACCGCTTTCTGAGAGGTCCTGTTTTTCATAAACAGCAGTTCCTGTGTGATGACGGACAAAGGGAAGACTGTAATTGACCGCCGCGTGTACGAGCTCGCCCTGTCCTGCCCTGGGGACCTCAGCTGCTGCTAGCCATGGTCCGGCCAGCGCAAACCCATTCCCGGCGGCAGCCAGGGCTGCGGAAAGGACTGAGCTGCTGCCACACAGAAGCACGGGTCCTGCTCGCACTTTGTGTTTTTCTCTTTTCAAGGCCTGCGTAGCGGCCCCTGAGCAAACGCTGCGCTGAGCGTTAGCTGCTGGAATCAGCCGGTCTCCATGCCCCCCTCCATCCCTCCCTCCCCCAGCTAGCGAGGCAGGCGGCCGTGCCCGGCCCCGACTGCGTTCCGAGGTGGATCCCATCCCACACGCCTGTGCCCCCTCTGACAGCACGGCGGAGGCCTCACTATGGCACAGCGCCACGGCCTGTCCCCTGCCACGGTCACGGCCTGTCCCCTGCCACGGTCACGGCCTGTCCCCACCCCGGCCACGGCCTCGCCACGGTCACGGCCCGTCCACGGCAGCCTCCGCCCCTCCCTCTCTTGGCCCCGCCCCTCCCTCTCTTGGCCCCGCCCCCGGCGCAGTTCCGCCCCGCCCCCTCGGCCCGCCAATGCGCTGCGCACACGCAGCCGGCGGCGGAGGGCGCTCCGCGGCGGCCGCCTGATCCCAAAGAGATGGCGGCTCGGGAGGCCGCTGCCGCCGTGCCGCTGCTCCGCGGGCGGCTGTGGCTCGTCCCGCCCTGTCGCGGGGTCCCAGCGCCCACCGAGAGCCCCCGTGGGCAGCAAACCGGCCGGGCACCTCCGCGGGCGGGAGGCGCGGGGCCTCGCCTTCAGGGCCCCGCGCCGCGGTGCATGCCGGGAGGTGTAGTCCGGGCGGCCGCCAGGCCCAGGGCCGTGCGCGGGGCGGCGGGCGGCGGGAGACTACAGCTCCCGGGGCGCCGAGGGGCGGCCCGCGCCGCCGCTCCCCCGGGCCGGCAGCAGTCGCGGCTCGCGGCCAGCGCCGGCGGTCGGGCTGCGAGCGGTCTCCGCCGCGCCCCGCTCTGAGGAGCCGCCCGGGAGGGCGCCCGTCGCTCCCGCCGCCGCCCGGGCGCGGCCCTTCCCCGCGGCCCCGCCATGGATCTCTTCGGGGACCTGCGGCGCATGAACAAGCGGCAGGTAGCGGCCGGGGGCGGCGGGGCGTGCGGGCCGGGGGCTGGGGGCTGGGCCGGGGTGCGGAGCCCGCTCGGGGGGTCCGGAGCTTCCGAGCCGCCCGGGGGTGCGGGCCGGGCCGGGCCGGGCTGCCCGCGCCTGCCGGCGGTGGGGTCGGCTCCGGCGCCGGCTGGGCCGTGCCCCCGCCGCGGGGCGTGCGCGGCCGCCCCCTGCTCTGCCCTGCCGGCCCCGCGGGGCGGTGGGCGGCCGTGCCGGGGACGGGCCGCGGGGCGGTGGGCGGCCGTGCCGGCGGGCCCTCGGGCCGCGGGGGTAGAGCGGAGGAACCGCGCTCGTACGTCGCGGTCGGTTGTCGGCTTCGTTGTGCAGGTGCAGCGCCGGAACGAATGGGTGGGTTTGAACGCCTGTAGTTCAAAATGGGCGTCTTTATTTTATCTTTGCTATGTGGTTATGCAAGTAAGTGCTTGGAAGGGAGAATGTAAGAGTGGTGACAAACCTCCTGATTTCCAGGCTGGGAAAGCTCCTTGGGGTGGGTTTTTTCTAATATCTATCAATCACTTAAAAAACCAAAAATACTTCAGAGCAGATATTGAAGCTTGACCAATGGGTCATACACCTGAAAATGCCAGCATAGATCTCTGCAAACTAGAATGGCGGTCTGGAAATTTCTGGTTCCGTGTTTTACATCAGTGAGCCCCATGATACATGGAGATGGGCAGAGCCGTTTTCCACCAGACTATTGTCGTATTCTGCCAAGAAAAAAAAAAAAAGGAGGTAGTGTGAAGAAAACGTATCCACTGTTGTAGTGGCTATTGAAGCAGTAGAATTTGGGCGCAGAAAGTTAGTCAAATTGATAAAAGGTTTTCCACATAAGAAACTTTTACCGGGCAATAGCAGAAAATTACCATTTGTTGTCTCTCTTCTACCCCTATAGCTCCTCTTTTTAAAGTAAAATGCTATAGTATTTCTTATGTGTGTCTTGAATACATATGAGCTCAGCTAGGAGTCAGGATGTGTGATCAAAATAGATTTGATCATTTGCCATGTAGCGGTCTGTATTTTGGCAGTCTTTGCTAGTGAGCTCACCAGCTTCTACCACTAACAAATGGGAGTATCGCACAGACCTAATAAGCCAAGATTGAGGCACACAGTGAATTAAAACTGTATGTTGCAGTGTGGTTTGGGTGGTCGGGTTGCCCATGTGGCCATCAGTTCCATGAGGCTTCTGTTGGGTACGATTTTAGCATAAAAGTCCGCATGCCCAGACTGGGATTCAGTGGTGCATGTGGGTTGAAATTCTACGTTGTGCTTCTAAATACAACACAGTAACTTTTAAAAACAATTTTCTTGTTTCATATAGCTGTACTACCAAGTCTTAAATTTTGCTATGATAGTGTCTTCTGCCCTTATGATATGGAAAGGGCTGATCGTCGTTACCGGGAGTGAAAGCCCTATTGTTGTGGTGCTCAGGTAAGTCAACGTCAAGGCTTTTTTGTTAAAGTCTAAATATTGTTTTGTCCTTTGTCTCCTTCCCTTCCCCCTTGGATAGATTTGGAGTTTGAAATCTTGCCTATTTTAAGAAGTACTCAAACACTTATTTTCTAGTGACTGTTTTTGGACGCTCGGCAAAGGCTGCTTTTGTAATTGCAGTCTAGTTTTCATTGCAGTTTGTAGAAGCAGTAGATGTATGAAACCTTTGAAAATCTAGGTTTGTTCACTTATTAACAGATAAACTACTCAAGATTAGTTACATCTACATATTGCTACCTAGGGACAGCAATTGCTGTCTAGGAGTTAGGATTCCAAAAGGTTACTTCTGCTTTCATATAAATACAGGTAATCCTGTGAAGTTTCCTGAAGAAAATAAGTGAATGTGTTGCACTTCCAGAAGCCATTGAACAGTTTCTGGTGTATTTGTTAATTTCTTCTTTTTTTACCATATGTGTATTTATTTTAAAATTGTATTACAGTAAAACTCCTTTTGTGAGTAAATGATACTTGTGTATTGCTTCTCTCTCGGTGGTGCCTTACTTCGGGTATACCAAAGGCAGTCTTTACAGCCAGGCCCCCGCGTGCTGGTTAAACACATGAAGTTAAACACATGTTCCTGGACAATTCACCCTTAAAGAAATCGAATGTGTGTCAGCAAGGAACATATGCAGTAAAATAACAGTATTTTAATAGTAATTGTCTGTTCATGTTATTAGTTATGGGATCTGGAATCCTACCTTAGAGGTAGTTACCAAAAGAGACTATGGCTGGCTTTGAAAAAAGGCACGGTTTTTCTGATCATAAATCACTGATGTAAGCGTAACTCTTGCTCGTGTTAGTTAAACTCCTTCTGTGTAGAGAAGTACTTCCTGTTGTACTGGGAAGCATTTTTTGGCTTTTCAGTAACAGATTGGTTTCCTTAACAAGGGTGGCTCATTTTGTTCCTTCATCATAGCTACAATACTGCTACTTTTCTGTACTGCTCCTGCCTTTCTTTCACCGAGGCAGTAAGGAAGTCTTCTGTGGGCTGGCTCAGCTTGGGACTTGCTGACATTTGGGTTTGTTAAATGTCTGTGTAGTGTTACTGAATGGCTGAAGCTACAGACTTCAGTTAAAATTGTGAGCTTATCTGTAAAAATTAATTGTTCTTTGTTTTCATGGTGGTTCTTTCATTTACCATAATGCTAACAAACTCTCTCTTTCGCTTTGTTTGCAGCGGCAGCATGGAACCAGCTTTTCACCGGGGAGACCTGTTGTTCTTAACGAATTTCCATGATGACCCAATCAGAGCTGGTGAAATAGTTGTTTTTAAAGTTGAAGGCAGAGACATTCCGATAGTTCACAGAGTAATCAAAATACATGAAAAGTAATGCAACTTGGCATTTTCCTTGTTTCTAAACATAGTTTGCTTCACCGTAACTTTCACTCACATTTTAATTTGGTAGTGTTTTATGAAAAAAGCAAGTGAGGATATGCTGTAAGATAAAATTCATCTCTAGGACGTGATCCACTTTTGTCCCCAGTTCTGCGGCACGTTTCTCGAGTCCCTGACTCCTGTCCCTCAGTGAAGTTGCTCGGGTTTGAAGTAGGTAAACCTATGCCAAAGAGGAGTCCAGTAACATGAGCTGTACACGTTGTATTTGCCAGCGGTAGCAATATGTGTGGGAGCAGAGTCCCTTTCTGTACTGACTCTTGTAGAATTGGGATTTTGGTTATGAGAAATAGCTACTTCTAAAAGGAAATCTCTGAAGGAAGGTGAAGGTTCAGGATCAGAACTATAGATGAAGTCTGACAAGTACGTGATCTTTGCTAACTGAAGTTTTCCAGAAAAGAGCTTTGACTCAGAATGAAAGAAGAGATTCTTACTCTTTTTGTCTATTAGTCACAATGCCAACAACAATTCATGCTGAAAAGCAACAGGTAGATCACCTGGCTTTACCTTTCTTGCGTATGCCTGGTATGAGAAACAGTTCCTTCTCAAGCAAAAGAGAGGCAATTCTGTTTCTAATTCTGCACAGCAAAAAGCTGACCTGGAGGTGGCAAACATTGACATATTTGCTCCTCAGCAAGTCCTGGCTGTGAACGGAAGGTGTTCTATCTTTTGAGTAGTATCTGGTTTTCAACGCTTTTTTTGAAACAAATATGTATATCCAAGAATTAACTCTTTTTTTTTTTAATACCTAATTTGTCTTCATAAAAACTCCTTGTTTCTCGATATCATTACTTGCACTTAGTAACTTTGTGAGCAAAATGATTTTGAAGACAGTAAGCTCAATAACTTTATTTAAATGGGAGCGTTGAACCAAAGTCTTGCGTGTATCACCTGCACATGTGCCTAATGCTTGAAAGGGAGCAAAACACGGCAGGTTTTCTGGCAGCAGGGGTTAAATTAGATCACGTTCAAAATGCAGTGCAAGATACTTTGTTTATTTGAGACAGTAGGGAAGGGTTATGATTTCGGTGTGTTCGGGGGTTTAAACCTCTATTCCTACAAAAAGGACTGAGCCTCCGCAGTGCCCAGGAGAGGTCGGGACGCCAGCCCGGCGCTGGAGCTCTGCGGGCTTCAGCTGGGTCGGGGGGAGAACATCTCCTAGGGAAGCCTTCCGTCGCTTGGGTTTCTCCATGCCGGCCCCAAAAAACCCACATAATGTTTTGTCCGCATGATGTTATTTAAACACTGGTTACGTGTATTTTTTTATTTGCCGCATTAATAAGTACCAAACGTAAGTGAGGTTTTGCTGGGAACTCACTGTTGCAGCATTAGTGACGAAACACTGAATTTGATGCAGATTTGCAGCTACTTTAGAGGCTCTTCAATATTTATTGCCATCAAAAGGAGGACAAAGCTTTATTTTGACATAAATATGATTACTAAGAGTTAAACAAGTGTGTAGAACTTAGAAGAAAATTGCCTAAAGCACTGTATTGTTATACCACTTTCTTTCCTAAGGGAAGATTTTTAGGGTCCACCTTATTTGAAATTTGTGATTCAAATTCAGTTAAATTAATTCTGTAATGTGTGATGACTTTATAGGATCTTATTCCACAATTAAAAAAACCCAACCAACCAAAAACCCCACAAACTAAAAAAATCCACCAGACAACGAAACCTCTTGGTAGGGTATCACTCAGTATTTCAGAGTTAAATTTCGGTTCTGTTGAAAATGCAGAGGGTTGGGGGTTTTTTTTCCCAGATGGGCACACACTGCTTTTGTTGAGGAAGTTTACTGCCCGCTCTGGATGGACAATATCCCTTTCGTATCTGTTATGTAATTGATTATATCAAATGACAATCTAGGACTGTTTTAAAAAACATTTCTTGTTAAAGTCTATTGACTCTGTCAGTAAAGTCTGTAATGTTAATGATTTAATGGTGTTTGTTAAATAAGCAGGACTGGAAGTAAACATTCTTATCTAATCTTGTAGCACTTTCCATCCTCATTGTGCTTTGTAGGTGTTAATTGAGGTTTTAAAATTAAGTGGTATTTAGTTCATCACCTCATTGCCTTGTAGAGAAAATGGGAACATCAAATTTCTGACTAAAGGTGACAATAATGAAGTTGATGATAGAGGCTTATACAAAGAAGGTCAGAACTGGTTAGAGAAGAAAGATGTTGTTGGAAGAGCAAGAGGGTAAGTAATGCAAAATGTCTACGCTCTTTGTAACTAAAAGGGAAAATTTAGAATTGAAATCAGTTCCGGTGTTGTTACAAACTAGATCTGGTACGGTATTTTTTGAATTTCTTAAATAAAATGGTAATTAAAAAACCTACTTTACCTGGAAAAGTTGATTTCTGTAATCCTCTCACTGATGTGGAAAGTGGAAATTAATTTTATTTAAAATGGCACATTTAACAAATACTTCACAGTAAATACAAAATTAACCAACTTATCCTTGTAATTGCTAGAAATTACTAGGAAATTATTTCCATGTTCTGCAGGAATTTTGTGCAAGGTTTGAGCTTTTGACTTTGTCCCCTTCCCCAGTTGAGATGAAATCTCTTAAGATTTTTCTCAAGTAACTTGATTACGTTTTTATCTAAGGAAAAGAAAATTATTTCTCGTCCAGATATGCATCGGTGACAAGCGTAAATGATTGTTTTGTACTGTTCTTATTCGGAATGCTTCTGCTTAGAGCCTGTGGCAAAGTGTTGTTTGGGCTATGAGGGTCTGAGTGATGCCACGAGGCGCTCACGTGCTGTGTCCGGTAGGCTGAGATTAATGTCACGGGCCAAACCCAGGGGCCAGTAGGACTTCTTGTGTCACACTGTATACTTGTGTAGCTTCTTCCCTAATCTAAGGGTTCCATAAGCTGTCACAAATACAGGGTTAACTTGCATAACAGTGCAAAATAATTTTCTGCAAGAATATTTATTTGCTTGATTTTTTTTTTTTTTTTTTAGATTCTGTCCCTGCCTTCAAGTTAAAAAAAAAAAAAGAACAAGTGCCCTTCTAAGCCCTTAATGCTGGTAGACTAGGTTAAATGCTAATTAAAAATAGCTTCTGTATTAGCTTGAAACCCATTCTGTGTTAGATTATATGGCTTTTATAGCTGGAGAACAACAGGAGGCCCTAAAAAGCTGATTGCCCTGTGTTGTGGAATGTTAGGCTTCTGTGAGTACCCCTCATTACGGTGATATTTACATGGGTGCAGAAGTGGCAGGTGTATTGTTAATGCTATGAATAATGTGCAGCGAGATGAAGCGTGGGGGGAGAGGAAAATCTGAGAGATCTTGCTTGCAATTTTTCATTAAGTGCATATTGTCTTTAAAGCTCTTGCTGTCTATCTGATTTTTGTTCTCTGAAATCCATTGTCTAAAATACTCAGGACTGAGTAACATTGAAATATTTCCGTGTAATACTTGAGGGCTAATTCTACATTCATCTGTTTTGTCAATTACAGATTTTTGCCTTATGTTGGTATGGTAACTATTATAATGAATGACTATCCAAAATTTAAGGTATGTATACAGACATTTTGACCACTTAAATTTAAAACTGTAAACTAGCAAGTAAAGGTAATAAGAGTCTTGCATATAAGAATGCATGTTAATGAACTTGTTTGTGTGGTTTGATACCTAGTGTAAAATGAGCTGTGTTTCCTTGCTTATTTTAGCCGGTCTATTATCCAAGAGAACTTAGTATATGTAATAATTTGAAAACATGTAATTTATAGGAATATCGTAGGTTAAGTGCATGCGGTTGTGATGCCTGTTTACAGTGAATGTGACCACATTAAAATATTCCTGTAATTCTCTAGGAACACAACTCTGTAATTGTATATTCCTCTAGAAGGTGTAACGTTGGAGAGGGCACACTTTGAACAACTTCTAATTTCAGAGCTTCTATGAAGATAAATTCTAATGAGACTTTATTCTCTTATTTTCTTTTGCAGTATGCTCTTCTGGCAGTGATGGGAGCATATGTACTGCTGAAACGGGAATCCTAAAAAAAAAACAGAGACTTTTCCAAGAACAAAGATAATATACAGGGGAAAAAACTAATATATTTCAGATGTTTTCATTTCTGTATACAGTTACAAAACTGTACAAGCTTTTGTCTTGTCTAAATAAACTGTACAACTAATGAGTAAAGCTTTTGGCTGTTGGTTAATTATGTAATGGCATATTTTCTATCTTAAATAGATGCTGCTTTCAGTTAGCCGGTAGCTGGTTTGGGAGACGCTGACTGTCATGTGCTAAAGCAGCTTATGGCACTCCTTGACGTGCTGTGTCATTTTTCTTCAGTGGCACTGCATCCGAACCCACTTTCTCCCTCCTGTTTGTTCTTTGGGTTTTTTTGCTTGATTATTTTTAATCTCTGTCAGCGCCCTCTCTTTTCACAACCGTACAAACTGGCTTTACCCGTATTTGTAGGATACAACATATGGGTTGGAACAGGTAGTGAGTTGTAGGAGTTTAGCCAGACTTATGCCTGAAGAAAGTTGTCGAGATATGGTCTGGCAAAAATAGACAAGAAAGGGTCTTTTATTCTGATTAAGAACTGAGAAATGGAAAGGTGGAGCTTTTTCCCTGAATTTGAAACTTGCTCCACTGCGGCGTGGGGACAAAAAAACCCTAATGGCCTGATTTTGAGAGGCCTGACTTTTAGGGACTGTGTATGTTTCTAGTTAACCATTCTGCCTTTATGTTCCGAGCTATAAAACAAACCTTATAAAAAGATTTTATGGGGCTTTATTAACACGTGGAAATTACTGAATGAATAGCAGAGTAGTGTACTTCAGCAATATTACCAGTAAGACATGATTCACATTCAGTTTCGAGAATGTATTGTTCTCTTCTATCATATGATACCTGAATAGTGTTAAACATAAAATTGATTTTTCCTTTAAAAACTTACCTGATAACTGTCTTCTATGAAATTCTGGGTTTTTCTCTTCTTGGCTTCAAATGTCAGTGATGTACCTTCAACAAAGCAGAACTTGTTTTCCTCGCTTGCTTTGGTTTTGTAGCTTTGATAGGAACAGCATGATGCTTTTTTCCTCTGGAGTTTTGTTTATTCTCTAATCCCTTACCTTTACAAAAATATACTATTATACAATAATGGCACCTCTTCTGTTGTGACTGCTAGTGCTGAAAGGCAGACAACTGCTGAATTTTGCCAAGTAATATTACTTCTTTTGTGTCCTACTAAGCAGTTTTCATGACGAACTGTATTATAAAAATGACCTGTTTTGTGCCAAATTGTACAGAAATAAAATTGAGTATAATAAATGGCATGTCAGAATAATTTAGGTATCCTTAATGCAGTCTTCCCAGAAGTGTACCATCACAGTTAAGAAAAAACAATTTAGTTTTTGGAGGCGGTGTATGTGTAGTGAGGCTTCCCCCCCCCCGGTATCGCTGAAATCAGTTTATCCCTGTACAGTGTATCCCTCTCCAGTACAATCACAGTCAGCTCTAACTTTGAGAGTGGGGTTTTGGGCATAACCCAAATCACAAATGGGACACATCATTGTGGGAAATTATTCTTGTATTGAGGAAACACGGGTTAGTAGAATGGGACAAGGATAACATCCAAATATGTGGGTTCATGCTCAGAAAAAAAGGTTGTATTCCTTGGGTATGACATCCTGCGTCTCGTTTTCACTCTTCTTGGTAAATCTTAGCCCTCAGAATTGACTTGCGCAACGGAGTGCAATATGGTTGTCAGTGTTGCCGTTGCTCTTGCAGTGANATCCTGCGTCTCGTTTTCACTCTTCTTCTTGGTACATCTTAGCCCTCAGAATTGACTTGCGCAATGGAGTGCAATATGGTTGTCAGTGTTGCCGTTGCTCTTGCAGTGAAACGCGGGGTGACAGCGCGGCCCCGGTTTGTGTTCNAAACGCGGGGTGACAGCGCGGCCCCGGTTTGTGTTCCTGGTTTGAGCTGGATGCCCAGAGATCTGCTAATCGCATCCGCCAAAGCAGCTTTGGTCAGCCACACACAATAACTTGTTCAACCGTATAAGTCATCTACTTTCTCTTTTGTGACAAACATTAGCTTTTTCTTTCAGCTAGTAGGACCAGATGCCGTAATGCTGAATCTTACGCAGATGTGAAAAGTTCCTGCCTGCGTGGGAAGGGTATCGAGAAGATGGAGCTGGACTCATCTTCTGCCTCGTCACCGGGCACCACTGAGGAAACTCCACCTGAACGTTAAAAAAAGTCATTTTTACCATGCAGGTGGTTGAACACTAAAACAGGCTAAAAACATGGTGAAAGAACTAAAACATGGTACAGCTATTCTTATGTAGGATAAAAGACTTTTTTTTAATTTTTTTCAGATTTAGGAATCTCATAATTGTTTCTAAAAAAATTTCTCATAGTATTTGTGTTGATCGCTAGCAAGCTTACCTTTTCCATGGGGAAATACACAGGTTTGCTAACTGGGGCCGCTGTGTCCAGGCCTGTTTGCTTGGCTGCCCGTGAACACTTAGAGATCGCTCACGACCAGCGGGACTGGGTTGCTCTTCATCCTGCTCTTGACTTTCATTCCCGTAGCTGCCTGCGCTGCTTTGAGCCAACCATTTCCATTGCTGATGATCTACTTAGACAGTGCTGCTTACTAATTTCTTTAGAGTAGAAGCCAGGGAGGGAAGGACTGCCAGAAGTTTTGCTCAGAATCTAAATTTATGGTATAAACCCTTTCCTTCTGGTAGGTAATGGTACAGAATCTCTTTGTTCTTAGGCTTATAAATGATGATAAATTATCTTTGATGGTGAAACGTGTATCAGACAATGTTTTCTTTCTGCTCTGAGTAAGTTGCACTGTATGATGATTGAATGATTTAATGTCCACTAAATATTATTAGAGTGTGCAGCGGAGAGACTGCAGCTTCCTCTTTGATGTATTTTGTAGCTGAATGTTAGCAGCTTTTCCTGCTGCCCTTCCTGAGGACAAGTTTGAAGGTGACTTTACGTGTTGCAGCTGAACTTGCCATCAGCTCTGGTTGCTGAGATCAGATGCTCCTCCTGCGGCAGACGACGTGACTACATATCTCTTTGTGTAAGCTCTCACGTTCAGTGCAGCCAACGCAACTTGGGAACTCGGGGAGAAGTTGGTAGTTTCGTGCCAGGTTTGTGAGTTGAGCAGGCACAGCAAAGCACGTGGGGGATAGGAGGGGCGGGATAGAGGCAGAGGAGGAGGAACGGGTTTGGGAACAGCAAGCTGTTAGATCTTCCCAACTATAGCATGTAACTTTGTGATTAAAATTTAAGAAGGGTGTGAAGGTACTCGAATGTGTCCAGAGGAGGACAACAAACCTGTGAGGGGGCTGGGAGGCATGTCCTCTGAGGAGTGGCTCAGCGTCCCTCTGAGGACTCCGGGTTTGTCTGGTTTGGGGAAAAGGAGGCTGAGGGGC
>RSEF01000031.1:43620-81400 GCA_003993805.1 Himantopus leucocephalus
TTTGTTCCCTTAACGGGCCATATGTATGGGGGTTTTCTTTTCCTTCCTTCTCCTGATATTTATTCAAGTATATGAGGATTATTTCTGAATTATTCATCATACAATATCTGATTAGGCTGTGGCTGTGCTGGCTCCCACCGCTTAATGAATGAGCCATTAGCCTTTTGCAGATGGTGCTATCAACAGCTCTTTGAATGCTGTGTGTTCACCTGCATTTACACAGCACTGCGAGCGAAAGCAGAGAGCTGAACCTAAACGCCGGGCTGGGAGATGATTTTCTACTGCAATATGCATTAATTGTCGCGTCACGTGTGATACTCCCCGGCTGACTCCCTGCGCCTCATCAGGCGCTCCCTGTAGGAGCCAGAGGTGGAGATTCCACGGATGCTGGACGCACCTTCTCTCCAGGCTGAAATCCTACAAACTGGACAAGGAGAGGAAGTATTCTTGCGACACTTACATTTTGTTTTAGCCAGTATCTAATGCAATTTTCTCAGAATAGAAAATCTTGGTGTAGTTGAGTATATATCCTACCAAACTACGCAGTACATCACTTCAAGCAATGAAGTAAAGTACATAAAAAGAAATTGCTAGCGGTTACGATCATTTACATATACACTGTCTTTCTACACCAACGCGTCCTGCAAGGTTTGGCCACTGCTGCCATTCCAGAGCCACGGCTCACCTGCCTGAGCAGAGGCAGACACCATCCCTGTGCTCCAGATGCTCCTTTCTCCTAAAGTTAGAAACTAAGAAGTGAAAGAAGACGCTGTACGAGATAAGCCAAGCAGCGGACTGAGAAGAGGCACAATTGGCACAGGCACACCCTTGCTTTGGGAAGGGCTTTGACAGATGTTGGAGGACTTTTTCATCTACTGGACTGGGGAGCGCCGCATATCCAGCTCATGGCGCGAACAAGCTCGTGAAATCCAACCCAGAACGCGCGGCGTGCTCACACGCGCCTGCTCGCACGGCTCCTGCTGGTGCCTCGGGGCCAGCCGGGCAGGCGCGCAGGGAAGCGGCTGACGAAGGGGCACCAGGAGGTGATTCCTGGCGGGATGCAGCCACCGACGGCGAGGAGCGCCTGTCCCTCCGCCCGCGAGCTCAACCAGGCATTGGGTACCGGCAGCAGCAGTGCCTTTACTTCTGGCTTTCCATAGCCTGCCCTGGAAAATGGAATCAGCACATAATAAAATAAGGATAAAGGGGAATCCAAAACATCCAGAGCTGGACTCTGAGCAAGTCATCGGAAGAACTAATTGAAAGCCACTAGCAGCCAATTAAGAAACCTTTGCAGCTGGAAGCAGCTCAATTAGGTGCAGCGTTGTTTCCAGCAAAAGCGATTTTTCTGCTACTTTTCTTCTCTTTACCTCAGGAAACACTGTCCTCACGGACGAGGATGTCAGCAGCAGCTTAGCCTGTCTGCGGTTGCTGATTTCGAGCTGCCCGTGATGTTCTTCCTACAATTGAAGCAAAAATAAAAATAAAGGCGGCTTGCTGATTGGCAGCCAGCACAGCCTGGGAGTCTTTCAAGCAATCTCAGGCTTTCAGTGCTGGTACTTGGTGTCTCCTGCTGGAGGAAGGACATCTGATTCATCACCACCAAAGGCTACAGAAGATGAGTCAGGATTATACAAATTCCATTTAGTTTGTGTAACAACACTACTTTCCGTATTGAAAACTTCCTTTCCTGCTGCCATAAAGAGGCGAACAAAACCCTAAATAGGCAGCGATTAGCAAACCGTCACCCAAACTGGGGCTGGTCGCTTGTGCGACCTGGTTTTCGGCGTTTGTGGGGTCTGGGCTGCGAGGGAGCCGCAGGGCCAGGCAGCGAGGCGGCGGGGAAGGGGCAGCAGGACCTGGAGGAAAGCAGACGGCAACTCGAGTCAGAAAAGCAGACGAGTGTATCAGGTCGACTGAAAAGCCTTCCAAGAGCAGTGGCAGACACCCAGACCCTGTGATGAGTCAAATCAAGAGCAGAAATAACTTTGATCAAAACTTTTGATAAGATACGGGAGAAATGCACCCATAGTTTGCATTTGAGTATTAAACTCTGTATATATTGATTTAAAACCCTGGATTAAATTCAGAATATTTAAAATATTGGCAAGCTCGTATTTATGTTAAACAGTTAATAATAAAAAAATAATCCCCCAAGCCCCTTACAAGCTCTGCTCTTACACACATCGTTTTCCCTAGTGATCATTTTAAGAAAATATGATTTTACAAATGGCTAGAAGACATCTAAATTCCTCAAAACGCTGTACTGACTGTTGAGAGCTCCGCTTAATTCACCGCCTGTGGCACGAGGGGGGAAAATGATCCCTCCCTAGGAAAGACGGGTGCTATTATCGCCATTCCCATTTCTTGCAAATTGCAAATGTTGCTGCCTCTGCAGTGATTCTTCCACCGAACAGTATTTAATAACAGCTGAGCTGGCTCCTCTGCTAACAGCTGCCGGGAAATAAGTCAAGAAGGAGTGTAAGCCGGAGAGCCTCAGCAACATCTGCCTTTGTCCCGAGGATTAGGGGCAGCAGGAGATTACAGTGAAAAACTGACAGTCTCTCTACACAGTTGCCCCTTACGTCAGTGGTGAACTCACTATTGAAAATAGCTCACAGGTGTCTGTCACACGCCGTTCAGCGGTTCCGTCACAGGCTAAGCTGGGAGGTGGTGAACGTACCTTCCCCGTTACGCAGAGCCGTGGCGCGGTGCTGAGTGCGGCCCGTGTAACTGAGCAGCAAAGCGCAGGTGTGCGCATTGAGCAGCGCTCTGGTCTCTTGCTCGGGTGACCCCTGGCCGGGGCAGACGGGGTCGGCTTTCCTTGTCGTCGGAGCAGCCTCAGAGGGTGCCCACCACGGAGCCCTGCCCTGCCCCGCTCCTCGCAGGCGCCCCCAGACCTGGCGCAGGAGGGACCCGCGCCCGGCTCTGCCACAACCTGCCCGCTCGGGCGCGTTGCTGAGCTCACCAGCCGTCGGCTCCCACGTGCGCAGGGGACTTCCAGTGCCAGAGAGCACGGTGCCTCCGTGGCAGCCCCCCGGCACCATGCGGCCATGGGGTCCGGTGGGCCTCACCCGCACCCTCGACCGCCGGCAGCAGGGAGCCGGAGTGACCCGCTGCCTCTGCCCCGCACACAGGCTGACAGTGGCGCTTGAGGACCTGCCTTCAGGACACTTGAAACTACAGACGCGTGTCATCTGTATACAGGCACACATATATATATATTTGCGCCTGTTTTCCTTATGTAGCGTGCTGTAGGTTGAGTGCTTGCAAAGGGGAGCACAGACCGCTCTGACAGCTCAGGCTTGCGACCCTCACCCGTACTCGGTGCGTGCCCGGCGCGCTCACACCCTCGCCCGAAGAGGCTGCTGCCACGGGAAGACAGGCCGGGGGTCAGCCCCGTCCCCACGGCCCTGCGGAGGGTTTTAGAAGTCTGTGTAAGAGTTAAGTGGACAATTACGAATAAAACAAGGCGAGATCATTTTTGTGAAAATTTCTGAGGAAAACGAGACGTCTGCAGCCGTCGCCCAGAGGGACTTGGCGGAAGGCTGCAGGTTTGCAGACCGAAACAACAGGAACCAATGGCTTTAACAGCGTGTTGGCAGCGTGCTGCCTTCCACCAGCAACGCGGACCCAACGTCTCCTGCAAACAGTCCTCTAGCTCAAGCTGCCTCTCCTGTCCTTATCAACTAAGTTAAGTCATTACCGCATGTGCACACTCTGTCCTAGATAACCTGGCACGTGTCAGCACGGCGAGGGGGAGGGAAGCTGCTCTGCACTGCGAACACTTGCTCCCTGCCCGGTGAGCACCCTCCTACCCTGCAAAGGTCTTAAAAACACCCAACAACCTAAAACACCAAAAATGCTTTAAAACACGTCGGGGTTAGCGAAACACTTCTGCTCGTGTAACGCCTCCCGCTGTGGCACACCACAGCGCTGCCGGAAACCCCTCTGCCGCTTGCCCACGGGAGGCAGGAGATGCAGGAGGGTGAAGGGCTGCAGAAGAGGGAGGGGAGGAACCGGGGGAGCGTCCAGCCCAAGCACGGCCCCGGCCCTGACGGTTCCGACGCTCAGCAGCCGCCTGTGCTCCCAGTTTTATAACCTGCCTCTGGGACAGGTCTCGGGCAGCTTTCCCCTCTTTTGTACACAAGGGCAGGTGGTGATGCTCTTCTGGTTCATCTCACATAAAAGAAGTAGACACAGGACAGTTATCTCGCTGGAAGGGGTCTCCGTGACAGAGTATTGTTCCCCGTGGGAGGTGCAGTGGGGCGGCAGCGTGCCCCCCCCAGCTGCGCTGGCCCCATTACCTCCCCATAAGACTGGCGTGTTTCTCCCGTGCGGCGCGGTGGCTAACCATTGCCCGTCGGTAGGACATCCGTTGCTGTCTCTGCTGACAATACCTGGGTCTGACTGCGCCTGCTGCGGCCCTGATTAGATTGTGTTTATGGCAGGCTGCTGGCGGAGATTACGAGGCCGCCGTGGGCATCGGCCCCTCCAGCGTCAGCACACATTGTCTGCGGGGGCTAATCCTCCCTTCCAGACCCGGGGTATCTTACTGCTTTGTCCCTTCCCCTCTCAGAAACCTCTGTCTCAGCAATCGTGCTCCCACGCACCCGCTGCTGCCTCACCAGTGCCTGCCGGCGCCGCGGGCCCACCGTCGGTCTCCCCGGCCCCGCTGCCACCGTCCCCCCGCATCGCCCCCTTCCCCCTGCCAGCGCCCCCCGAGGTGGCAGACGTGACCCGGGGACAGGCAGGGGATGCTGTCACCTTTGGGGCAGCCACCCCGAGGAAACTCTCAGAAGTTTTGGTTGCACAGAAAGACCTCCTTTTCACAGGATTTTAGTGGAACTGAAGTTCTCAGAACTACTCCTTGCATAGCATTGCCTTAATGGTCCAGTACTGGAAATTCACATCATCACCCAGAATCTTGCTGGGAGAAGATCAGGGTCTCACTGAGGAGAAGATGCTCGGGCAGCGGCGAAGAGCGGCAGGCGCATCCCAGCAGAAGAGTGTGGACATCTGGCAGTGGGTGCAGCCAACGGCTCCGGTGGGGCCAGTGGCGCCGGTGAGGGGTCCTGGGGGTTCCCACAGTGGAACTGCGCAGTGAGAGACAGAATTGCCGCTTCACTGGCATTAACGTGCGTTACCCTGCACGTGTGTGTGTGAGGCGGAGGTGTGCGTGTGCGCGCTTGGAGGAACAGCAGAACCAGGGTTTCTGTTAACGAGCCTTGACGGAGCGGTCCCCAGCCTCAACAGGCACAATGTGTTCAGCAAACACGCGTGCACACTGGAGCCTCACTCCTAAAAACGCTCCTCTAGGACGGAACAACTAACTGCTAAAAATATTACTGTAGGCTTCCTTCATGACAAAAAGTATCATTTATTCCTTTTGAGCTACTGTGTGACGTTTCCCACTGATGATCTCACCTGTAGTGTTTCCACATCAATAGCAGAAACAACGTGGGCCACGAACGGCATGGTTAACTGAGGAGGGCCCGGGCCAGCCGAGCTCCTGCCACGCCATCAGCTGCCCTCTGAAAAGGGGCGGCTGCGATGGTCCCTGGGAGGGCAAACCCACGCTTGGTTGGACAGGATCTTACCAGCACCTTAAAAGCAAAGCAAAGAAAGTTAAGAGTTGTACGACTCCTTGGTCTTCATTTGCAGGTATCCGTGGGTATCCACGTCCACCTGGGGACAACAGGAAATTTCTGGGTCTGTTTGTAGAAAAAAATCTCTTACATGAGAAGCATTTTGAACCTTTTTCTTATTATTACTTATACCACCCACCCCCCTCTCAAAGGCTCCAGGATGAACTTGACTTGCTTCATCAGCAGGAGCTCCACCTAAGGGCTGCTGGATCCCCAGGGAGAACCCAGCATGGCCAGGATTCGAAGTGGACAAGGTGAACAACGTATTATTACTATTACAGCTTGAAGAATCTGTGTAACTTGGTGGCAAAATGAAAAAAAAACCAACCTGTTTTTTTTCTTCTGGATTGTTTGAAACCATCTTTTCACTAAAGACTAAAGATCTCAGGAACTGGAGATCTGAAGCTCATGCACTGGACATGGCCCCGTGGGCAATGGCAGACGGAGAAGCAGAGCACGAGCTCCCCGGGGGCCCATCGCCAGTTCACCCGGGCACAAGGGTGCCCACACCAAGCAACAGACCTTTGCTCGCCTCCTCCCAGATCAGTCCGCGGGGTCTGGGGTAGGAGGAGGTTTCACCACAACGTCTCCGGTGTCAGGGAGGGGGGTAAGGTGGCTCCAGCAACATCTCCAGAGCGTCGCAGCTGAGTCCGTGGCAGAGGGTGAGCTTCCTCTGGCACAGCCCTCACCTCGGGTCCCACTCCTGCGGCTGGTGGCACATCGCAGTCGCTGTGAGCCTGGTGAATACTTTGAAGGAAGCCTAAAGCCAAAAAAAACCCCTGTTGAAATCATACTGAAAATTAAATAGTTGAATAAAAATGTAAGTTTGATGGGAAAGCACACAGTGTGAGATAGTCTATTGAGTTCCTACCCTAAAGGTTCGACTGTTTGTGAGGCATCCAGCGTTTACTCTTGCAGGAAAGCAAGGCGTTAAAAAATCAGCAGGAGGTTTCAGAGGCAGCTGTCAGGGTGCAGCAGGGTCGGGGCTGGCTGCACCAGGGTCCGAGCCGGGGGGACCCGCCGGGGACCCCCTGCTGGGCAGTGGCCTCAGCCACAGGCACAGTCCCCCGTCTGACCCTGGCCAGCAGGGTCCTCTTCAGAGCCCCTTATCATTTTGGAAGAGAAAATAACCTCACAGCCTTATTTTTATAATTTTGTCCATTAAAGATGGGTAAAAATTACCCAGTGAGTGAGTTACGGACTTGTGATAACAGCAGAGCGTCAAACAGCAAATCCCCGCTTAGCGGGCCGTGCCTGCGAGCCAGGCTCAGAAGCCACGATACAATCTCTGCAGGCAGAGAAATTGCATTGACCCGTTCTGAAAGCCTCTCTCCACCTCCCCGCCGTGGGAACAATGCAAACGATTATACAAGCCCAATGTGCAAGAAACCTTGGCTTCAGATAAGGCAAACATTTACATTTTGCACTGTATACATGCAAATGAAAACGTAGGTAGCAAAGTCAACAGCTGAGCATCATCTCTCCACTCACTGCCTTTTTTTATTACTTCTTCTCAGAGCTGTCCAAAAATGTCCGTCGTACATAATTAAAACCAACTCCGGTTTGCGATACGTCAAAATTCTAATTATACCTTTTGTACCTTATATATACCGCAGTTTGAACATCTTCAGGTCTGGCGGGCAGATGGAGTTTAACAGGAAACGTTACACCGACAGATGCTACCACCCAGTTATCTTTGCTCAGTCTGGGAAGAAATCGAGGGGTAAGGCAAGAAAACACGTTTTCTTATAGAGCCACCATCTGCTAAGTTGAGAAGCTGCTGTCACTGATGACTCACTATCACTCTATATGTAAAAATATTACTAATATCATTCTCAAGACAGCTATTATTATATATTAACGTTATTATGACTATTGACTAGCACCAAGACAATAGCAATAAGAATATATTGTAACTAATGAGTCTAAAAGGAAAATAAATTTAAATAGAATTAGTTGAGAATGGGCAGTTATTTCTCTTGGGAACTTTTAGACAACAAACCTCGTCTTTATCCTTTTTTGCTATCATATTCCGTTAAGAAAGGGAAATGTTTGTTGCTTGACATCAGACAGAGCTTCTCCAGTCGCGGAAACTTACAGTCTTCACAGAAAAAAAAAAAAGGGTTTTGTTTATCAGAGTTTCTAAAGTAAAGAACTGATTATTGGATTGCCAGAGGCAGAGATGAAGAGTTACAATTATTTGTTTGATACAACCAGGTGAGGGGAGACCAGGAGGTGCAAAGGCGCCCCAGCACACAGCGGGCACCAGCCGCCTGCCGCGCACGTGGCTCGGCAGAATTCGAAAAGGAAAAAAGCTGATGGAAAGATGACAACTGAGCAGAGGGTAAAAAACCCTCATTCTTCACAGCCACTAAACAAGTGAAAATGCCCGGGAAGGCTCGAGTGATTTGAATTCTGTAGCGAATACACATATAACCAAACCACAGGGCAAACCCCGATCTTGACCCAGCAGACAGATAACGAATTAGCTGTAAACCACCACTTCTCCTTCCCGCTGCCCACTGCGCTGCACCTCTGCACACCGGGTACGTGCACCGGTCTTCCCATCTTACCGGTGGGATTTGACCTCGTTCCCTCGCTCCAGCACAGTACCGGCAGCGTCACTGCTTTACGGCCACAAGCGAAGATAAACCTACGTCCCAGGCGGTTCCTACTGCACCACCCACAAAGCCCCGGGCGCGCACAAACAGCATGCCTGCGCGCCCTTAAACCTGCCCGAAGAATATGAACATTTTCATATATATGAAAATTAGACGGAGCCCTCAGACGCCTCAGGAGTTGTCAGATCGGCCTCTGTTGTGACGCTGCCCTAGCGGTACGAGAGCCAGCCAAGCCCTCTGCTCCTCACGCTTCCTCAGTTCTGCAGTTTCTCTCGGCTCTGCTTCAGCTGGCAGGACTGCCTGCCGCCCTCCCTGCCTGCCGCCCTCCCTCCCTGCCGCCCTGCCTGCCTGCCGCCCTCCCTGCCTGCCGCCCTGCGGGGTCGGTAACTCCAGCCTGCCTCATAAGCGTACCCTACGGAGAAGAGGCAGTTTGGGGAGGGGGCGAGCTCCCTCGCAGCCTGCTGTGGGCAATGGGTGCTGGAAAACGTGGATTTAGCCGCACAGCGGGTGAAGGGAAGCCCCTTCGAGGGCTGTACCCCTCGGTCAGCAGCTGTTCACTTCTGGTCACCCACTAGAGAGCGCGTGACTGCACAAAACCAACGCAGCAACCAATTCAGTCTGACAAAAGATCATACTTTCCCACAGACGTACACCACCAAGTAGTCTATGAAAAGAAAGGGACTGGTACAACCTCACACACCAAAAGCACCTCTTGTTTTAGAGGGCTCCACGATCACCCGGGACACATGGTCCCGCCTGGCGTGGGTGCAGGTACCCGCCTCCAGCCCCGGGCTCTCCCACCAGGGCCGTGCCGACACGCTCGGGGACAGTGGCAGAACACGCAGACCTCTGCGCCATGACACCTAAAACAGTGAGGGGGGAAAGAAAATTCTTGCTTTTGATGTACAAGTACACTAGCAGAATAAGTTCACAATTGGCTCTACGAGGCAAATTTTATTAGATGACTCAATTTTGGGGATCAAAATCTGCAAGCGTAGTTTTGCAATACACTGAAACGGAGAGTGATATTTTAAGCTAACGTGTAGCAGCATTTACTTTATATACCTCTTTGCCTTTACTTTGTAGACGTGTTTAAATGCCAAATGCTCTTAAGAACAATGGGCTGTTAAATTACACACTCACAGACACAGTATAAACCAAGCCTTTTTAAAAGCTTACTTAAAAGGAGTGTATCAGGCAAAAGGAAGAACGTCCAGGTTAATTTCCCTGGGAACTGGCTGCAGCGGCATTAATCGCCTCATGCTGGCCACTTGCCGTGTTTCTGCCCTCTCACCCCAGGGCCGAGGCAGCGGGCGCAGATGCTTTTTGACGCTGTTCTTTATTTCAGCCTGCTGGAATGCTGCTCCTGGACTCCGGGCTGTGGACGCAGGTCAGGTAGGAATCAGTCCGTCACTTCAAATGACTAAGAGCAAGGTGAACCAGCTACGCAGGAGCGAGCAGCTCTCCAAAGACACCATTTGGAGGTGGCCTCTGCCATGCACGCTGCGGAAGAGGGCAGAGCTGGAGACCGCTGCAGACCAGAGTCCAAGAGCTTTGTCTTGTAAAGTGCTGCAGTTTCACAATTTTTGTTACAACGGGAACAAAAGCATCATTTCACTTTGCACCTCCAGAGAGAAGGACGCTACAGAACACGGTATCGCTACTTAACAGAGCAGTAAGCAAGTCCAACGCCCATCAAGTCCCCTGTCCAGCGGCGGTACGCTGGGCGCTGAGCTGCATCCAGCACAGGAACTCATCGGCGAGGACGACCTCCCTGGGCAGCTCCTCAGGCTCTCGCGGCACGAGCCCCCTCGCAGGCAGGAGGTCTTCTCAGAGCGCTGGAACCAGGCGTTTTGTTCAAATGGAACTGTTCTCTCCCTTTCCAGAAATTTGCTTTTGGGTTGAAGATATTAATGACAATTTTTCATCACAAGCAATGTATTTTTTGGCAGAACATAGCTGTAGGCAGAAACATCTTTTTGATAGAAAAGCTTCTTGCTAATGTGTTTGTGGGGTTTTTTTAATACTAGCTCTTGTCTTCATCATAAATAACTTTGGAACCAGCAAAGTAACCAGCCTCAACCTCAGTAATACACTCTGAATCCGACCGGTTTATTGGTATTGCTTCAGGGAGTGTTTTAATAGTAATAACTTCCTCACATAAGAACTGGAATAAAAACTGCTGCATGCTAAGTAGAATTTGCACTCTAGAAATATCTTTTTGCATCCCAGAGAACAAATGACCTCACAAACAGTTGTAAAATTGAATGGAAGCCAAAACCCCGAGAAATTCAGCTAAGGAACATCAGTCCAAAGCTAGAGGCCGAGACTGGAGGACCACCAGTGGATGGAAACTCAGAGATCCTGACAAATTTCAGAGTTTAGTTTATTGTAGATTATCTAGTGCTGAAGATCTGAGCTGAATATGCCCCAATCAAAAGCAATGGACATCTGGTTATCTATTACTGTTACGTAAAGCAGCACTACAGTTTAGAAAGGATGTCAAAGGATAAGGTGCAGCTGCGCTGCGACCTCTTCTGTCCATCCACGACCCAAAGTTTCGTGACTACACCTACTTTAGTCAAGTGCTTCCTTCACACGGGAAGACCATAAGCCAACGAATTTCTTCAGCCAAAGCTTATGCAGACAAGTCTTGTGGAAAAAGGAGTGTTCTAAGTGCCATTTATTGTGAAATTAAATGGCAGAGTTTAGTATTAAACATTAAACACCAGACAGAAAAGGAAGTTTTGTAACTATTTGTTAGCTGCGGAGCAGCGTAGATAAAACCCCGTCTCCAGGTCAGCCTTAGAACAAGGGGCTGCACTGCCGAACGCTCACGCATCCACCGGAAACAGGGGATGACACACAAACTCCTGAGCAGGAATTTGGGTGTAGTCCCTGCGGTGTGAGCCCAGTGCGCTGTGCTCAGAGAGTTATGGCTGGAGAGAGAACGTGAAAGAGAACGTGGGAACTCAGTGGATAAACAGATCACCTGAAGGTGTCCCGGGGCTTCTCAAAAGGAACGCCGCTGGTGCTCGCTAAATCAGTGGATGCTCAGGCAGTGGTGACAAACTGACGTGCACAGATGCGGATTCTGTAACAGGACATCAATTAATAACCAGACCACGATGGAAAGGAGGATGAGAGTTTGGTGGCCGTTTGCAGTACAATTCTAATACTCTACAACTCATATTACATCTTCCATGCTTTCACTAAAAGAAAATGATGCACTGTGTTAAGGCCCATTTAAAATGAAATGAAAATCAATATACATATGTGTTCATATTTTTAAACAAACAGAGTATGCAGTAACTAAGAGTTATAACACAAAAATATTTCCATAATTTTTATAAATTAAACTTACTAACAATCTACAGAGTTCTTCAAAAAGCATCCTTAGAATTTATGGCTTTAGGTGGTACCAGGAGATTCTATTTATCACTTTGGCTCATCAGATAAAAGAGTTCATGACTTGATTAGCTCCGCGCACTCAAACGAGTATTTATTTCACTTACGTTTCTCTGTTAATCATGCAATTCTGCAGGCATTTTTCTCCCGCTGTTTGACAAAAGCTCGCTCCCAGCAAGTGGGCAAGTTCTAGCACTTGCAATTTTTGTGCCTCCGAAGCCCTCTGCTACACGACAGCATTTATAGCGGGCAAGAACCAGGGACCCGTCTCCCCGCCGCCGTGAGGCAGCCCCCGGGCGGGCCCGGCGGGGCAGGGGGAGCTGGCTGGGCGTCCCCAACCCCTGCCAGGGCTCCGGCCGCGTCCGGCGCAGAGGGGCAGGGCGGCAGCTGGCACTGCTCCAGGCTCATCGCCCCTCGTCTGCCGGCTGGGTGCGGCCATTGTTCCTGAAGGGCTACAGGAATACAGAGTTTTCTCTCTTTTCTATACTTCGTACAGTACAAAATAGTTTACCGTGGCTTTCACTGACATTTACAAATGAGTTCTATTGGGCTCAAAGTTGTCTCATCTGACCCCACAGAAACAAGAAACGCTCCTCAAAAAAGAAGAGCCAAACAAAATGTACTGCACACAGCTCACAAATGGTTTGCTCCCAAATACCCCGTTAGAGAAAAGTGTCTTTCAACAGGAGGGGGCTGCCGTGTTAGAGCCAGGATTTCGCCAGTGAAGACAGTACGACAGGTACTAACCGGGAGTCTCCCACTGTAACGTGTCCTGCCTCCCAGTTCCGTGCTGCAAAACCCACTCCACCTTTAACCACCAAATCATTTCTGTGATTACCTGGGCTGGTGGGAGGTGTCCCTGCCCAGGGCAGGGGGTTGGAACTAGATGGTCTTGAAGGTCCCTTCCACCCCAAACCTTCTGTGATTCTGTGATTAGAACGCAGTGTGCAAACAGCTGTAGTTCTCTGCCTGCCAGGACAGGTAAATGGCTTGATATGAAGCACAGCTATTTTCTGATTAAAATGAACCCATTATTTCCACTAAAAGCAGAGCTGATAATCTAATGAGTGCTTCAAATAAAATGTTTTCTTGGCAGCTGCAACATTGAATCAGAATCTGCAGCAGTTTTCTGCACATCACTAGAACGGGCATAAAGCAAAACCTACAAAATCTGAGAATCAGCAAACCAATATTCTATAGCTACTCTGTACTTCCTTGAAAGACTGCAACGCTTCTTACAGCCAAAAAACATATCGAATTTGGTACATTCTGACAATCTGAAAGCAGTTCTTAAAAATTTCTGGACCAATCCTCAGTTGGTCCTGCGAGGCAGATGCCATGGGTGCTCCTGGCGTTCAATGGAAGGGAAAGAAAGGAGGAAAGCTGACAGGCGCAAGGACGACAGGATGCGAACAGAGAAGAATCTGGGGACCTCTTCAAATACCTACAGCGCTGAAAACCAGGGCGTTCAGAGGGGAATTAATCTGAGCAGTTTCAGCCCAGAGAGGCTACCCAGACAGGCTTCTCCAGCTCTCTAGGCTGCCCGAGGGTGGTCAGCGGGAGAGGCGCCTACCTCCACAGGACAACCGGAGCCGCCCTACCACGCCTGCCCAGCATACAGCCTCTTACAGGACGTCGGAAAGTAGAGCTGCCTCACCTTCGGAGAGGCAAAATAAATCCTAACCACCAACCACATCAAGTCACAGGAGAGCCCGGGAAACATCTGAGAGCTCTTTGATCTTATGTGTAGTGAAGTCATTTGCATAACAGGTTGAAGACTTTTCATACTAATTTCAATGGACTTTGAAAAACGGAGACAGGGCGCTAGGGAACGACTGAAACGATTCTGTCTAAAGGACGGATGGGGAAGTCCCAGTCACCTCCTCCTGCATCCGCTGCAGATGCGGGTGCGGAGGCTGGTCGCTGTGGCAACACACGCCCACGTGCACCCCGGCCTCCTGCTCACTGTGCCTGGCAACAAGAAGGATGGGAGACAGCATTTTTTCCTATTAGCTCTTAAAATAAGCCTGGTATGACTAAATTGCAGCAGTGGTACCTTAGAAATTAAATAACTGCTTAACTTCCACAACATGGATGTCTTCTTACTCCATTCCTAGGCTACCGCAATTACTAAAATAAAAGGAAGATTAAACTTTAAAAAAAACCAACGCAACAAAACACAACACCCAAACCCCCGAATTCCCAAGCCCTTCTCCCACACCCAATACCCTAAACCTATCTCCAACTCACAGCAAACACCTTGGATCTCAAAATGCCACACTCCAAAAAGCGAGCAGATCTTACTCTGCCCGAATTGAAATCCTGCACAAGGAAGGAGTCATACTGAAATGCGTTATACTTACAGCCGTCAGGAATACGTATCAAGGTGAACATAGCCCTGAAGCGTAATGCACCTGAGAGCTGCCAAAGCTGTTTCTAATTAGCCGACAGAATGAGGAAGAGTAGCCAATGCACAAGCAAAAGCCGTGCCTAGAGAGACACAGGGCCAGCCTTGCAGGGTACGCACACAGACACACAAGAGGCGGCTCACCCAGAGCCGGTGGTGCCACGCTAAGTCCCAGCACTGCCTTCTGTGGCGAAGAGCACAGCCAGCACAGTCAGCAAAGACAGGGACGTGAAATTCAAAATGCCAGACCAAAGAATCCATTATTTTGGACAGTGCTAAGGTTTAACCTGAGCTCTTTCTTTATAAGCTTCTCATGGTCCTCTATTCCTGTCGCTCGCTAGAAATAGGATCGCTGTCAGAAGTTCAATGCTGCATTAACAACAGCTTCTTGCATTTAAATTGCCCCACCTTACTGCAGAACGGGGAGGAAAACCACAACGGCACCGGCCTTTGTGAAGCAGATGAACTCTTCCTTTGCCAGAGAAGCCTGAGCCTATTTGGATCACCTTAAAACCTTTCTTCCAAACCTATTCAACTTCCAAAACCAAATAACAAAACACATAAGTAAGTTAGTCTAGCAGATACTTCAAGCAAAAAATAAGTATTACCCCCCAACAATTGCACTTCAGGAAAAAAACCCCACGCTGAGAAAGGGCATCACAAGCCGAAGAGAGCTTTAACAAACGCCTAGGTTTAGTCATGTATTTTAATGCCACTGATTTCACTGGGATTTAAATGTTGGCTTAACTCATGCATGATGAACTTTTAAAGTGCTTTACTGGATACGGCCCAAAGGAAATGGATGCCTCTTGCGGCTCGGCCTTACCAACCGGAATACTTGACCCTTACCATCCATGGTTAGAACAGTTAAAGCAGTTCCTAAAGGCAGCGAGACAGTAAGAAAATGCCTTTCCATCACCACCCCCTTTGTAAGTAGGGCTCAAAACAATAAAAGTTTTCCTCCACAGACCCTACTGCCGCGCGTAGCGTTACGTACGATTTGCACAGGCCCCTCTCCAATCCCTCCAGCTGTGTGCTCACGCCAGGAGACAGCTACTCGCACACCAGCACTGCTGCTCCTGGAAGCCCTTCCCGCGCCGTGAAGGGGTGACCTGCAAACCCACGAGCACATACAGTCAGTGAGTTCCCCTGCCTCTCTCGGGACAGCTTTTAAGGTTTAATAATTGCATTCTTTCTCTATCCACATTTCTCAAGGAAATTGTCCAAATATTCCTGAAACTCATTTGGACACCTGGGAAGCAATGGAGAAGGACCATTTAGGTTTAGCCACCAGTGCAGCTGGGACAGCAGAAGCTAGAAAGGCATATAAACTTGCCAAAAAAATATAAATAATCTTCTAAGTGCACAGTTTGAGGAACCTGAACAGGCCCAGGGTGCAGATATGTTTAACGCGAACTGAAGCTCATGATTCAGATTTCCCCTTCTTCTTTGTTAAGGAAACCATTTTATTATACGCATTGTTTTAATACGGTTTGGAGGTTTTTAAACTGGGAGGAGTAGAAGAATATAGCAACTACATACGCACAGATTTTTTGTTTTGTGGACAACAGTTTATTACACAGTAAGAAACAGAATAAGCTTTTATACAAACTAGAAAACTGTGACAAAGTATCAGCTAAATATTACAGTACTAGACCATGCCTCAAGCTATAATTTTTAAGTCAATTACACAGGCTAATTAATGCACAGGTACATCTCATTCATCAATAAATATTTCACTATTTAATACCCTCCAAAGGAGAAAGTCAGAAACTCAAGCTCATTTGCAGATTACTGCAAGCACGGCTCTCATTTTGGAAATAACTACATTAAAATCCATGTGCATATATCCACCTTTCAGCACAGATGAATCTGGAGATCAACAGACATAGTTAATAATGCGTTACCATTCCCATCTGAAGCTTGTGATGGCCACGTACAGCACCTCCCTCGCTGTCCAGCCAACGTGTTCAGGCTGACACATCCCCCCAGAAGGGTGCACCTCAACTGAAGATCTAAACTGGTTTGTCCACCACGTCAAGGACATTCAATTATTTCATTTTTTGCTACCTCCTTAATGAAAAGCACTACCATAATTTTTCTAAAATAATAAAAAAAAAAATACTTCATGAGGGGGATCTTAATTAAAGCAATACTGCTTATCAATATTACCTGGCAGGAAAGGCTACTACTCATACCTGAAAACTCCCTTGAACTTTAATTACCTCACACCATGGTATTTTCGTGCTTTCAAAGCATCAAGACTGTTTAAGACCTAATAAAACATCAGTGTTCTCGCACTCCTCCCCAGATACACATAGGCAAGTCACAGATTCTTCAGTATTTTGAAACAAAATCAAACATTAAAAAAAAAACCTAACGTGTATTTTTTGACCAAACTATTCAACCTGCATGTGCAAAACAGTTTGCTGAGCAAGACTGCCCTTTCCCGAAGACAGACGAAAAAATTTTGCACCACTGAAAGGGTGTGGCAGCTAGCCCAAGCTAGGTCTAGCTCTCCCCGTTGCTCAGCGAAGCGGTAAAGCACCACTGGAAAGTAGTTGGTTTGGCTCTCAGCACAGGCTCCCGTCTTGCGAAGGTGCCTCTGCCTCCAACAGCGAGCCCCGGGGGTTCAGAGGCCAACGGACCTACTCGGCTGGCTCGCCTCTGGCGCCCACCCTCTGCAGAGACAAACTCTGCCTTTGGGCTGCGGAGCAAACGCAGCCATGTGGGGCTACATACGGGGTGTCAGGCCGCGCCGTGCAGCAAGCGTCCCTCACCTTCCGCCCACGGCATACAAAGTTGCTTTATCCTCTGTAAGTTTGTGCGCACTGGAATCTCTATCTTGGATTTTCACACTTTCAGGGTGGACTTTTAGCAGTTTTATGTGAATGAATATAAATTCATTTGGCCTGGAAAACAACTCAGGAGGGTTTGTTTGTTTGTTTTTTAAAATCACCCCAGAAGAGGAATGGCTGGTGTTCAGGAACACCATCCTTCACTTCGGCCTGAAGAACCCTGAAGTTTTCCCTCATCTTGCCCATTCATTTTTAGCCTCCGGCATGTCTTACTGCATGACTAACTATACAATACTTTGCTTGTTAGGAACAGGCACTTTGTCCTCACGCTTCCGTTTAGTGTTCTTCCAGAACATGAAGAGACCACCTTTCCACAGTCCAGATCAGCGCAAGTCTTAAGTATGTCACGTAAGAGAAAGATTATCATAATAAGAAACAATCCACCACAGTATGAATCTGTGACTTTGCTCCCTCTGATGATTTGTAATCTAGCTGTGTAAAAAAAAATAATCAAAAACCAGACAAAACCAAAGAAAACAGTAGAAATAAGTGATAATGTTAGTTTACTAGCTCAGTTCAGGTTTTGTTTTCCTTCACAGCTCTTCATCCATCCGTCAGTTGCCACCAGACACCGGACACCTGACCGTGCGCGGGGAATGCAGTCAAAGCTGATTATTAGCTCCATCCAAGGGACTGGGATGTCAGTGACTGATCCCAACACATACATGAGGAAGCAAAGAAACTGAACCTTGAAGGAGACATATTCTTAACACTGGAATGTTAAAACATGCTATCTTCACTTCTGTAAAAGCTCCCTCTTTGCTCAGCTCGTTTACATTATGTGCCATCTTATATACTCAATATGAGGCTGTTAAAACACATATAAACACATAAAACCTTATTTCAATGCAGTATGTAAAAAGAAATCCCTGGACATTGAACAACTGAAACTGAAAGATGTAAGAGAGAAAGGTATGTTTACCATTTTGGGGCTAATGAATTTTTAAAAATTATGTTAAATTGTAGAGGACATGGAAATTCATTTTCCTGCGTAATTCTGTCAATATTTTTCCCTCTGACAGCTATACGTGTTTGTCTTGGTTTTGTACAGGATGAGCAATTCCTCTCTGAAAACAGATTCATGGAACATATATTTACAGTAAATCTTATAACTCCAGTAGGCACTGGAGAAGCAGTTGGGAAGATCCCAGGCTTTACTATCTCAAGAGAAACTTTGACACCACAGCCAGGCTTTTATGCACTCATTCCCTCACAGAGGTAGGCAGCTTCCTCCCAGGAATGCGTGATCGCCTCTGTTCCTTAGCTGCCTGGCTGCCACAGAACAGAAAAGGAAAGTCTGACAAGTTCAGGTTTTTCCCTGTATCAAACATAAAATGGTAGGAATGAAAAAGGCATGGTTTTTAATTTTTTCTCCTAAATCTATCAGTCCAGTTTTGTCTCTTTGGAGCTGAAAAATTTTCATCATAGCCTTGTTTCCGGTACCACCTCCAGACTCTCCAGTCCCTTTGTCCTGAAGCCCCCAAACTCCAGAAGGCGGATAAGGAGTGTGGAAGGTCCCCTGCTCAAGGATGATACTCCGGTCTATTCTGAACACATCACAGCTACTGCTGTTTAGAGAGTCTGAGGCTGTCAGAGAGACGGAATTCCAGTTCAACAGTATCATCAGTCGTCTCTACTGGTACATTACTCTTTTCCACAGCAGGGGAGTAATTCCGTACTTCATGTCTTGAGGCTAATATCCTTGAAGTCCCATTGCAAGAACATGCCTCTGGTTGTCTGATGCTGTCTGAGCCGATACGGTTCGGATGGTAAACCCCTGGACAGGAACTTGGCTGGCAATGACTAGGGATGTAGTATTTAGTTGCCACTGGACTTGATTCTATTTGATTATGAAAAGGATTACTAGCCGTGCAACAGGTCTGGAGACAGTTGTTACTTTTGTATCCGTGACGAAGGCCTAATTTAGCAATAAGGGGCTTCCCAACATTAACTTCCTTTCTTTCATCCATTGTATCTTCTACTCCTGGATACTCATAGTGCAAGCAAACAGTGAAGATCAAGTGCTCCTGCAAAAGTGGAAAGAGGACAGGGGAGGGGGGACATAAAAATAAAAAAAAAACGTTGCACTTCCTCCCCAAATAAGCAATATAGCAAACACTTAAAGATGCACAGTCTACTGGAGAAGGAGAGGTATCTTTTTAGGAGCTAAAGACATATATTAGCCAAGGCTTGTTTACTGAGGACCTCTTTTGGTTAATACTTGCTCACCTGATAGTCTTCATTTCTAGAAGCACTTATATTACAGCAGCTGCCAAAAGCACTGAAGAAGAGACACCAAGTGATGTCCAGCACTTGTGCTCATGACACAAAGACACAGAGATAAACTTAACAGTGCCACAGTATGTTCAAGTGAGAACCTTTCAAAAACTGCTTGCCCAAGAGCACAGGTTGGAATGGAAGGAGATGCTACGTGACATTTGCATCTCCTACTAACGACTTTGTAAGGTGCAGCTGTGCTTCAGGTCACATTCTTCTTGTACTACAGGGCACAGGAACATCCCCACAGTGTGCAATAGCTGATCTTCACAAAAATAATCATCTTGTCAAAGTTCGGTACAGGCCTAGAAAATGCAAAGTACCTTGCACGACAGTATCAGGATTGCATTCCCTGGCTTTTATTTTTCAGCTAAGAAACTAAAGTCACTAAATTGTCCTATTAGCCATTTTTTCCTTCCAAAGAACATGTTACTTATGCAGCCAATACACAGCTACTTCAACAGAACTGCAAAGTGACACGATTAATCTAAACTATCTGAACACACTTGTGAGGAATAATATTTATATTTACCCTTAGTTTTTGCAGTGAACTTAGCCTGGTGTAAAGGCAGTGTTTGGGAAGGTCCTTTGACACTAAATAGCTTCCGGTTTCCTCAGGAGTTCCTTTATTGGCCTCTTTAGGATCCACATCCAGGTCCTGTTGCAAGAAAGAAATGAGAACTTAACTGAAGGTACAGAATCTGTAGATCATAAAATAGCTACCAGTATTTCTTTTATAAAGTCAGCATTATCTTCTTAAAAGGAAAGAAAACACCAGTCTGGGATTACTTGCAAAAGCTGCTGAAACCACTGTTAGTCACAGGCAGAAGGGGTTACATTTGAGCAGGTTACCTTGCTAATGGCTCCTGTCAAACTTGCTGTGCCTGCTTCAGGGTTGCTCTTTTTTACCTAACTTCTACTATGAAGCACAGTACTACAATACTGTTTCTGTGGGCTAAAAATACATGCATTTATTATGCACATTAACTCAGATATTTTATTCATAAAGCATCAGAAGTGTCCTGTTCATTCTATCTAAAAAGGTTTCTGCCCCACGTCCTCTTTCATAGACGTAAAAAAATAAGTTTTTTGTGCCCCAAGGAGCTTTCTGTTTTACTCTTATCTTTCACGTTACTGTGATCAGCTGAGTAACATCAATGGAAACAGACAGGATCACCCAGGTGCAAAGAACTGTAAAACTAAAGCCTAAGAAACCTTGTCCTGCAAAGCAGATGTGTCCTCAGCTCACGTAAGAGCTACTGACATTTACATCTTTAATTAAATATAACAAATACTTGATATTAGACAATGAAAACCAACGGAAACTTTGGCAAAGATGAGCTCAGATTAATTTTAATGTATTTTTATATATATTAAAAATACGCACGAAAAAAGGTAAATGTGTGTGTCTGTACAGATACATGCATGTAAGCACCTGATTTCAACAGTTTAGACCCATTTTATTACAAAAGCTGCAGTCTGCCATAGACAGAACAGTTAGTTTTCAACTTCAATGGAGGGAGATCAGCGAGACACCAGTAGGAGGCACTTACGAGGGCGAAGTCTGTAATGTAGGCTCTGCAAACTACTATTTCAGGTGGCTGCTTTACGATCCGCGTGTAGATTATCATGACATTGGAAAACTCGGCTGCAAACCCCAACTGAATCTGAACACCACATTTGAATTCAAGATACATACTTTCAGGAAGCTCTGCAAATAAATAACACATCATTACATTCTAAATAAAACTTAGCATGTGTATTTTCTATTTTTTTAATTTTGTTTTTAAATTCAAAAGTTTTAAAAGGTATAGACCTCTTCCTCCTGCTCTCCCTCTACCTATCACTTACATATTTAGACTGAAGCAAACCAGGTTAGAAGCCAAGCAGGCAGCAGTGCTGTTTGCCAGTATCACAGGGTAACTGGCAGACACTGCCAGAGCGCGCTGACTCAACTTCTGCTTTGCAGAATTCCAATCTCTGTGCAACTAGCAAGGCAACATTTACTGTAACTAGGATGTAGCTTACTGACCCTAGAATTTGCTTCCGTATCTGTAATCAAATCAGTAAGGTTAATACAGTATATATCCAATATATAGCAGACACAGCTATAGTATTATAAGAACCTTTGAATCTGACAGCAGAATGAGTTTCAGGTTCATTTTTGTCCTTTCACAGCATATGCACACATTCACAAAGCCTAGATCACAGCATTTTTCTTTTTTATATTTTGGATCTTTCTCAATCCATAAGAATATATGTGAAAGTGCTCAAGGGTCAATGACATCATTCTGTGTTTGTATGCTTTGTACTGATTTTCTGCTCCCACTGGAAGTGGATTATTTAACATTATCATAGACACACCTCTATACAAATATAAAGGCTATTCTCTTCCCGAATTCCAAACACATTCTCTTCTATGCATGGCTTAAAACAAATAAAATATAAATTATGAAGACATAATGTTACCTTTTGTTTTGCATTTCAATCATTTAACAAACAAGAATTCAGGGCTTGAGTCCACAAATAAAAGCCTACATTTGTGAAAGAGTCTGCCTACATGACTAATTAAGTCTTAAAAATGCCACCCCTGATCCTCTGCCAAATCTGTCAAAGAAATTTTAAAATGTACTCCAACATATTTAGTTAAAAAAAAATGAAAAGGCCACCACCCTTCTTAAAAAAAGTCTAGAAAGCCTAGACCTGAGCTCACCCTTATTTTAGTTTTCTTAGTTGTATACATTGAGAACTCCTTTTCATTGTGCACTTTGACCATACAGTTCACCTGGCTATTTTAGGTGATGACTTCAGAATGAGAGTAACGATATCTTAAAAAAGTCACTGTTAGACACAAACAGACTACTGGGAGATTACCGCAGGATGCAGACATCATATAAGTCTCCCCTTCAGTGTTTGAGTGGTCTTAAATGTACTTACTCTGGATGAATTCTGCATGTCACCTTGTTCATTACAATCTTATTTAGAGGTAAACCCCAACACAAAAATTGCCAAGATCTGAACATACGAATGGAAATTCAGATATGAACTTGAATTTTTTCCACTTCCATTCAATATCACAACCCACAGACTAGAGGTTATTAAGGAAGTACATCCTCTTATTCTTCCGATTGTGCAAGTAAGATCATCTAGAAGTAGACTGTACTATACCATGAGCTTTGGCCCACTGGAGGTTCCGTGCCAGAGACTCTGCAGAAGATACGATTTGTTGAATGGGATCAGTTAATGCCCTTTTCTCAGACAAACTGCTGCGGATCTCCAAAGCTTGCTTGCCTTTGGTAAGGTGACATTTGCCCATATCTGAAAATGAGATGCATATAATTTCTTTCAAAATCAATGCTGCTGAAATTTTAACTAAATAAATTACCTCACTGCAATGGTGTCTGGTTGCTATGGTTACGCCAGTGCCAGCACTCCCATAAAAAACTTGCAGTTTCAGAAGTATTCATTGCTCAGCCATTCATTCACTTAAGGCTAAACCAGCATGTGAGATGCCTGCAGAGAATTCTGAGGGTTTTGCTTGTGCTCACATGTATTTCAAAACCAGTTCAAGGAATACCACAGCTCTGATTCCGTAAGGTCCTAAAATGGCCAATTTCAAGCACGTGAATAATACCATCGGAAGGGATTTCTGAAGAATTGGAGGCAAGTGGAGTATTTTAGGGATTGATAAAAAGGCCAATACTGTTGGGTTCACCAGTACAAGAATGACATGTACATACTGGAGAGCGTGCAGTGAAGGGTCACAGAGATGAGGGGCCTGGAACACCTCTGATGTAAGTATGAGGGAACTGGAGCATCTTTTGTATGAGGAGATGCTGAGAAAGATGAGACTGTTTAGACTGGAGGGAACATGTCTCAGGGGACTTATTGATATGTGTAAGTACTTGACAAGGTAAAGTAAAATAGACAGAGCCAGACTCTTCTTAATCAAGACTAGCGACAGTACAAGAGGAAGCAGATGCAAACTGAAATAGGGAAAATTCCACTTAACTATAAGAAACACCTTTCTAGTCTCAGAGTGATCAAACCCTGCAGGATGTGCAGGGAGAATGTGGAGTGTCCATCCTTGGAGACATTCAAAACCCACACGGACAAGGTCCTGAGCAACCAGCTCGAGTTTACTCTGCTTTGAGCAACAGGGTTGGACTTGACAATCTCCAGAGCTCCTTTCCCACTTTAATCAGTCTGCAATTCAAACTTACTCCAATTTATCAGGGTGTCCCTATATTTAGTTCAATTACATTTTGAGATAGTTTTGCTGCATGCAGAAAGTCAAAACCTATGATCTGCAAAGTGAATTAAAAAAATCCTGGAAAATTTCCATTTATGAGTTCATAAAAAATTGAAATAATGAAGGCTATTTACATGGAACACTTTCAGTGTGAATGCTCCTTTGGAACATTTTCAAGTGTCATCAGTGCACCAATGTACTAACACTCAGTATCTGGTAATACTGACAACGACGGTTGTCACGTTGCCTGACAGATCAATCTTTCTCTCCACTCTGAGTTCAAGAATGAGATAAGTCATAGGTCACACGTCAGAAGACCTACAGCATATGACATTAACCTGGCAGTACAGACAAAGCAAGAAGAGTCAGTCACATTTTACAAGACATTTGGAAAAGTGTGGGGAAAATAGCTGCTGGCAGAACTGTGATGTGTTCTTAGGGGGAAGCCACGAAAGTGGGGGGCAAGAGGAGAGAGAAATCTCAGAGAATACTAACCCACTTCACAACACCCAAAAACAATGACAAAAAGGATGAGGAGAGGAAAAGGGTGAGAATATTTTTGGATATTTGTTCATTATAAAATTCGTAAGCTTATGCAAGTTGAAAGACTGATTGGTATGTGACCATTGCAAAATGCAAGCGGGTGTCTGTTCTGTTCCTACTCCTGCTCTGAACAGGCTGACAGTGGGAGAACGCAGGATGAAAACTAAAGACGCAGTATATACATATACTACAGACATAGTACTGATGCTAGGATGAGCGGATTACAGGGTTCTCTTTTCACAAAACAGTAAGAGTCAGAATGTCTCAGAAAAGGCAAGAAAGATGAAGGAAAAGGAAGATATTTGAGCCTGCTTCAAAACAAAGAGTTTCAGGAACAATGGCTTAATGAATTTGGGCCTAAATACAGCAGCTGGTGAGCATCCAGCAGGAGGAGCCCTATTAGAGCGTGTGCCAGGCCTTCAGGAAACACCGCTATAGCTAGCTCCACTTCCTACCACTGCAAATGAGAGGACAGCAAGTCCTCAAATTCTTCCTTTGTATTTAGGTAATGGCAAAACTGAGTAGTACTGTGAGCAAATAAAAAGTAAAAATCTTAATGCAAAAAGCACTCTGCTTGACTGCACCTGGCAAAAGAAGAAAAACACATCACCCCATGGAGAAAAAAAAATAAAAAAAATGAACTTCAGCCCTGGGCTTTGGAATAATCTTTTTAGTTTTCTCATCTACATTTCTTCAGGATAATTCTGAGATCATCTGAAATTTTATTTACCTTTTCACAGAAGCTTCATGAAAAGTTTAACAGATAAGACTGAAAATACAGAACGGTAAGTTTGTTTTATGGGGCCTAGTCAAGCAGCACATGAACTCTAAGCAAACAGACAGACAATATATACCAGACAAACAAGCAAACGGTAACCAAGGACCATCACATTTCATTTTACATCCTGGGGTACGCTGGATTCCTATTGCCATCAATTTGACATAAATGCCATGCTTATAGTTCAGCTAGTCAAGCAATGATCTCTTCCCTTTCCTCAGTAGAGCACTGACAGAAGCTCTGTCCGTTTAATCTTTTCATTTCATTTTCAACAGCCTGACCTGCCGGCAGCAGAACTTTACTGTGCATTTAGGATCCTCTTGCATTTTTCCTGCTTTTTGGATCCCTGTCAGAAGACAGACTGGGCAAAATTCTGAGACCTGCAGTTGTATCAAGAACACACCAAGAAAATGCAGCAGAACCTGGCTGATCACGTACATTACCTACAAATAACAGAATCTTATCCAGACAGCTCTTTGTTAATGGCTATATCTAGTCTATGTTTCGAGCAAATGTTTGCACAGAAGCAATACAGTTTAGCACTTCTCCCATCAATTATAAAAGACAATTACTGAACCAGGCATATTAAAACAGTGGATTGCCCTTTATAGTGCACTTGCACCTTTTGATAGAGGGCAAATAATTACCATCACTAGAGCACTCTGAGGTAGGTAGGCCTGAGTTAACTGTTTAAATGAACGTGGAAATGACTGGACTACCACTAACAGCTGACAGCACAAGAGAGAAGAGTAATTTTTGTGGATGGATAATTCAAAACTCCATGCAGAAAGACACTCAGAACAAGTAAGGTTCACTAAAGAGGAGAGTATAAAATTGACCGCTATTAAAGAAGCTCAAATCCCTTTACAATATCATAATCCTTGTTAATGGGCTGCCCAGTAGCACCTGCTTCTTGATAAAAGATGTTATTTTTAACAAAATGGAACAAGAAAGAGCTTAAAGTGTAACACATTTGCCATGAAAAGAATGACATTTAAGCAAGGAAGTTTTTAGTAATGCAGGCTGAGAAGACCATTAGTGCAGTAAGCTGGATTCACCTTCTGCAACCTCATCAAGCAGTACAGTAATCTTCTTGTCTTCTAACAAACGGTCCTTCAAGAACTTCATGAAGATTCCATTGGCCAACCCCGACTGCTGAATTTCAAAAGCTTCTGCTCCTTGGCACCTATGAAATCACCAATATCAGACAAGGAAAAAACACTGAAACATCTGCGTGATTAAGATCAACATGAGGACAAAAGGAGTAAAGTTGTGTTGGGAATGGGGGAAAGAAACCCTACAATTTGAATACCAGGCTGCGTCTAAGGCCAACCTGCTCTTCATGTTCATATGCAAGCAACTCCTCCTGGGAAGATTTCACATACAATCAAGCCACAGACCAGAGCTGATATCAAACTGTTTATAAGAGAAGCTTAAATTTCCCATAGAAGACTTCATTAAAGCTCTTGACTACTTCTATTCAACAGCTTTTGCACTTGACTTGAAAACTGATAGAGAGAGGTTATGTAGCTTTCTGCATAAGTAACCTCTTCAAATAGTTTCAAATGTGGTTGTAACTTCATTCTTTACGCCTGGAATAAGAAACACAGGGGCCAATCTAATTGCTACTCCTCAAATAATTCATTAATTTATATTTCTAACACTTTTTTTCTAGAAATTTAACTTGCATTAACAGAGAAGACACATGACCAAAGAGGGTACAGCATGTAGGCTATAGTTAAGCAACTGCTCCACAGTACTTGACCTTCTGCACAAGCTTGCAGTGCAGTAAGTACCGCTAGGAACACACAGGACATAACTGCCCCTTCCCATCAGTACAAAGAAACAGAACGTTACGGCTCTGAGGGTAAAATTTGTTTTTTTCTTCATCTGTAAGAAATAATACTTCAATGAGTAGAGCACTCCTACAAGTAACAATTAAAAAAAGATCAGGAAAGTCCAGCAGTTTCTGGTGTGCTGAATGCAGTTATCTCACTGGAGTTACTCTGTATCTGAACGGGTATCTGAATGGGAATGTTAAATACTGGGAACCATTACAAATGCCTTTCCGCAGTCAGTTAGACTGTAGAATGATTCAAAGAGCGAAGTAAAAAAGATAGTATCAGGACACAGATATGGATATAAGTTACTGGTCCTTTAACACCAGTGTTAGTATTTTTCTGTAAAAGATTAGCTATGCAATCTCAATGGTCACTTCTGGCTTCAAAACCTCCGTGGTGTAGCAGGAGAAAAATTTCCTTACGTTGCATATCCAAAAACAATGTTGGCCGTAACCTTCAGAGCATCTAAGATAAGAATGGTGTCGTCATATTCATTTCTGCAATAAATGGAAACACAAAAAAGTAAAATAATAATTTGAAAACTAATAATGTAACAAACTCTACAGTTGTTCAAATGACCAAAACAGCATAGTTCAGAAACAGTAATTTTTTTCTCTCCTACAACTCTGGAATGAATCCTAACAGCTAAAAGACAAAAAAAAAAAAAATCAGCATCATCAACACTCTTCATGAAGACAATGTAGAGACACAGTCAGATATCACACATTACCCAGATGAGGGCATGCTATAGTAACCAATATAGAGTTTGGCTACATTCTCTTAAAAAATGATGTCTGATAACTAGCCATTTTAGATTATAACAAAAACTACATGTTTAGGGTTTTTTTTTTCCAAAACATGGTGTCTGCATAGTTAACATGAGGCTTATGTAGCTGTATTTTCTATTTGGACAGCAGATTGTGAAGCTGAACTGGGTCACAGGAATTTCATTAGCAGTGAAGTTTAGAGGCTCTACAAACACTAATGCACTAGCAATTTTCGATTATGAAACATTCCTTAGAGACAAATTTTCAGAAGTGCTGACTGAAGAGCTGATTTCAAGTGCAAGTTTAATCGCACATAGTAGTCTCTTAGCACAGAAAGAAAATAGTACTTGGTTTAGAAAAACACGATAAACCAGTTGATTTTTAAGCTCTAAATAAAGATAAAACACCCCCACCATAAAAGCAGTCCACAAAATCCATGCCCCTGAAGAGTTCTAAAATAAGCACTTCACTTGAGCCCTTCTGTCAAATTACCATGCCTTTGATCATATGGCTTCTGCTTCCTCCTAGTAATGACGAAGATGGTTAATGATGCAAGGGGAGAGCGTAATTTTTCTTAAGATGCCTAATTTTATCTAGTAAGACAGATGCTTAATAACTTTTAAACAGCAACAGAAAAAGAAGAAATAAACGTCATTCAAATCAAAAGGCAAGTATCTACCCATGGAAACACAAAGTCTAATCACCAGCTTCACATTTCCATCCAAGGCCAAAGGCAAAATAAGTCTATGAAAGAACCCTAGTGACTCTAAAAGCACTCAGGTGCAGGCTGTGAATTCTCAGAACCATGAACTTTCAAGTACAGTGGCTTCTCAGCCTAGACTAAAGATTTCTCCTCAGCGTGAAGTCCAGCCTTCTCTCAAGATCCCTTGCTATTCTCTCAAAGTGGCTATTCAGTTCTATTTTGTTCACTTTTAAAATAGGTTCAGTTTTAATCTGTTGCTGCGGCGAATAAACTGAACTTCACAGTTGGTTCCTAGAACTGCAGTCATTCTGCCCTCTCCCTCTATCGTCAAGCAAAAACATCCCTCAAACATCTAATGTCAGTTCTCACTATTCACGAATTATGAGCTTATACCTTTTCCGACACATATCCAGTAGGAATACATTAAGTCCCGTCTCTTTTTCCTGCATTAGTTTGAGGATGTTCTGCACGCACAGACAGTTTGCAGATCGGTAGGGATTTGGAGCATCAATAGGAACCATGAAACTGTTTCCATAGTTTTCGTAGCCATGGCCAGCATAGTATAACAAACCTGCGAGTTCAAAATATACGTGACTGAAAACACAGTTCAAGAGTACATTGGAACATTTCTATAAATTCCAGCACGGTCAAAAACTTCATGCACTATGTCCATGCTATGTGTCTGTGGGAGATTAAGATCATTCAAGCTACTCCAAGCAGGTTTTTTTATATCAATAGGCCTTTGTTAATACAGGAAGGAAGGGGAGGCGGAGAAACCACATTAACATCAACTTCACAATACACAGACACAACAAATTAAAAAAAAAAAATCACTCATGCAACAGAATCAATTAGATATTTGCATCAAACACACGAAGTTAAATACTCCTAAAATGTTTTACCTAGAGCTATGACCTCCAACAGAAATAATCTGTTATGTGTATGTAACTCCGATATGAACAAGGAAATGTGCCAACAGTAAACCATCTTCTCTACACGTGCAATTACAAAGCGTTGAGGAGCAGTGAGTCAGTGCAGAATTTATAGATAGAAAAAAAAGCACCGAGAAGTCTGGATGGATTTTTCTTGCTTTTTTTTGAGAGATGTTGTCATCTTTTAAGTTCTCCTTTAATTTTTTTTTTTTACTTACCATTAATCATTGGCAATTCTTAAAAGTATTTTAACTAAAAAAAAAAAACAGAGAAAAACTTTGCTTGCACTACGAAAGCATTTTGCAAGTTTTTAGTTTTGCTGTTTCCTCTGTACAGTCAGTTTCTCCGTTTGTTTTTGTCTTTCTTAGAGGGAGGGATAAGAAATATTTTTACATTTAGAGGGGGGGAAAAAAAAATTATTCCGTGATCATATTTGGTAGGAATCCAGAGCACATTCCCATTACCAAACTACCAACATTGATTGCACTGATGGCATCTACCATCTCTTTACAGTTACAGACTCATGACACTTGTGGCTCTGCTAAACACATTCTTTGCATGCTTACCCAGACACAAAAGATTATCCAACAATCATCTTCCTCATGTGCCAATACACAATGGTCTACAATATTTTCAGATTTTAAAACTTCAATAAAACATGCAATAGTTTTGTATAAAGAAAACATACCATGGAATTAAAGAAAGCTTTTCTTAACCCGGAAAAAGGAAACTGCAACCTAGGGCTTAGATTTTACTTATATGAATAAAAATGTTAAATATTAAAGTCGTATCAATTTGCAATAAGATTAGATGATCTTAGCATTAATAACGTCCACTGCTGTAAAATGCAGTTACCGGAAGCTTGTATGATTAAATGGAATTTTCCTATTGTCTGTTCCCAGTGCTGTTTTTGCTTATCTATGCCAAGTTCCATCTTCTAAAAAGAATTTTTATTCATCTACACAAAGCAGTCTATGGGTCGCTATATTAGTATATTGTGCTGCAGCTGAATAAAAGTCAACAGAGATATGACAATTTATGCTAACTGGAGATACGGTCTTATGTCATTATTCTTACTAAAAATAGCTATGAAATTTATGTCACTAAAAAACTTGAATATTCAGAAAAAACAAAATAAGCCTTACCCTAATATACTAAAATAATCTACATTTAAATCAGCTTGTGTATGCTAGATACTTTTACCTTTTCATTACAGATAGCTACAACAAATTAAAATACTGCTCTCACACAGTCCCGCACTTTTTGTAAAGGAATACCAAGATATAACTAAACCCCTTCGAACTAAGCCTTCAGTTCTCTTTTACTTGTAAGCTCTCAAGTCATTAACAACTATGCCAAGACCTTGCAAACTGCTGCATTCAATCAACAGCGCTCAATTTCTTTTTATGGGCAGCATGCATAGGCAAGATCAGCAGCCAGCAAGTGCATACAAGGTAAACTCCAGGATGCAAAGTTGCACTTAAACGAAGAGCCTAACGGTTATTCATCGGCCACAGTCTTGGAAAACGGCAACGGCTTTATTCAATTAAAAGTTAGATTTCTGAAGGGCACTGAATTTAAAGTGTAAGATTAAAAACCTAAACAAATAAAGGTACTATTGGGCTATTTATAAGATTCCAATGTTACCTGAGACCGGGTAGTTTCAAGAGAGTTAAAAATGAAGTTAAGTGCCAAGCGCACGACTCCATGTCAGGTCCTAAGTTAAAAGGAAGCTCTTAAATTTGATTTCCACAGAGTTTGGATCTGGATCATCATAACCAAGATTATATTTGAGATTATATATATATCTCTATGTTAGATAAGTAATCGGACTGACCGAAGGAAACAAGTCTAATGTAAAGCACAATTTACCAGAGTATTTCCTCAATGAATAGAAATATTTCAGAAATAACTACATTGCTTTTATATCCTTGAGCAGATAACTGTGCTATGCTTATTTGATGAGTACCTGCAACAGTTAATATGTTGAGCTCAAGATCAGAAATAAACCTCTGCATACCCGAGTAAGCAGAGTAAACATGTTTGGAGGGCCTCATTAGACACTTTGACACAACAATTTTAAGTAGGCTCAAGTTCCTAACAGGCGTCAGCGTTTAAGTGATACCTGCGTCTCTCTCTTGCTTTCTCTCTCTCTCTTTTTTAAAAGAAAGCAGCTTAGCTACTTTTAGCCTTTAAATCATATGGGTCTATGCTTTTACCCTTTGTGGAACACAATATTAATTGCACCCTACATTTAGAACAACATAAACTAAGACATTAGAGGAGACAGTCATCATCACTTTGTTTACTACTCCTGCTCTTAAGGAATGCTCTCTGAAATACCACTTTCCTGGCAGTAAGCAAGAATTACACAATGTCATATCATGAACATGTGTAACAAGGACTAAACAGAAGTAGCCACTATGCCTCTTCTATTTGGAGCTATGCCCACTAAAAATGCAATAAATCATTATCTATTTGTGCACTGACAGCATCTTTTATACGCTTTAAGCCATTAATAGCCACTATCCAGAAACAACAAAGTGACCATTTAAATCCAAGTAGTTATTGCCAAACACTACTAAAAGAATGCTCTGCTTTTACCTTTCAGAAATACCAACTTGCTGGAAAAATACAACTGCAAAAACATGCCTTATAAGAGCTTTCATATGGTGCTGGTGAGAAACTCATTAAAGCTTTTCAGTACTTTATTTTCTAAATTCATGTCAACAATTATAGAAAAAAATTAAGAAGGTGCAAGATTCTTAAAGCCCACTCAAATGTATAAGCACATCTATTTCCCAGGGAAGAAAAAAAGAAAACTGCTATCAGAAAGTCTACTGCCATAATTAGTCTTCATGTCATGCAAGTTTTGGCTCTGACATAAATGCCCAAATGTCAGATCAGGCAGTTCTGCGCAGACAGAGCATCAGGTAACACACCATTAAAAAACTCATACTAAGAAATAATCTGACCTTGTGTTCCAAAAAAGAATCAAATAATGTTTTCTCAGGTGGGCATTACCATAGGAATTCTGCAATTTAAATAGGACAACTGGCAGAATGTTTTGGTCCTTGTTCTAAATCATTTCTGGAGTCGTTTATGTAATCTTAGCTTTTACACAAACAGTGGCAGACAGCAGCAAACCCCTCAAAGCCCACAGCAGAACTTCTCTTACACTCCAAGCTGGATCATTCTAGGCCTTTTCCATGCAAGACATGAAGGTTTTTGCTCTGTGCATCAATTCCACCATGCCCTCCCCCAGCTAGCACAGTCACCAGTTCTGTCTTGTACTTTGTCCCTCAAAGTCAGGTTTATGCGAGACAAGGAATCCCAATATATGAGTAATCATCTAAGAATCAAGGCATATCAGTAGTAGCAATGCATACCAGACCCAACTGGTGAGTCACTATCCCAGCAGAAGGCACCTCCTGTGCAGTATGTGGAGGAGAGCTTAAAATTATTATTAATATTGTATTACAGGTATCTTATAAATGGATGCGTGACTTAAATAACAAAAACTTAAGCGAAAAAAAAAGAGAAACGTATTAAACACACATCTTTTACTATGCATACTTTGCTTAGTTTGTCCTCCTATAACTTAAACTAATACTGATGAGATGCTGCAGCACAATCATTAAAGTGAGGCTGCAATTTAAAGGTGAGCACCTTGGATTTTTGTGTGGTGTGATTTTTAAGTCTCAAGAGTTTAAGGAAAGAAAAAAAAAGAGGTCTGCTGCCTGATTAAGCAGCATAACCACTATTAAGCTTTCCACCTAATATGCAAAGGCACACAGAGAGAATAAATTTTATACTCTACATTCAGACCTTTCACAGAGCTGCGAAACAATAGTTGTACCTGAATTATGCCCAAACAGGAATCTTAGTATTTAGCTTACTGAATAGCCCTTTATTACTGACAACTGCAGAAAGTCAGAACCTGAAGTCCATAGCTCACCAATTTCTGAGTTGATGCCTTTCCTTATGCAAGGTCTATTCTGCAAAGGATAATGTGAATTCTCTGTTTTATTTTAGTTCTTTAAAGGGCACAGGCATAACTTTAGAGAACTACATTTTCATTTTACATAAACAAACTTCTTTTCCATTTGCTTTTTGAAGTAGAAATCCAGGTTTGCACAACTCACTCTTGCTCCCTGTCAAGGACTTTATAAATTCTGTGCTTGTAGGCCAGTATCACAGTAACTGAAAGGAACCAGCAACTCAAAATGAGGATTTCTACTTAACCTGAAAACTAGGCAAAAAAGAAGAGGGCAAAAAAGATTGCATCCAATCTGTTGAGTGTTATGCCCTAACTCTAAAGCACAATGTTTTTCTCTTATTGCTGTACTGCATATTTTAGTTTGTAACATCTTCATGAGAGATATGCTTTGCTAATATGTCCCACTGTCCTCCCCCCCAACAAACCTGGTATCAGAGCGCAGCTCACTCTCAAGGCAAAGACAAGCATCCCTCTTCCTCTGTTCCTTACAGAGCTGGCGAGTGAGGACTAAGAGAGCAGAGCAGCCCCTCCTATAGAGCGCCAGAAGGATGGAAATCCAGAAGGAAAGAGCATTCTGCAGACATCCAGCAGAAAGACAGGGGATGAAGGGAAGGGTCCCACCAGCAAGCCCAGAACACATCCCACGCTGTACTTAGGGCCGTTCCCCACCTCCCCAACAGAAACACACCTAGCAGGCTAAGTACGCCAAGCGATTGGCCAGCGCTAACCACATCGTTAACTTGCAGGCACGGGGAAGGGAAGAGAACAACCGAGTTTATGAAGATGGTGTTTAAGAGGTCTCCTAAAGCAGCAAGGACTGCTGCCCAAGACTACATGTAGTCTTGTACACTGCAGTCACAGAGTTGGCAACTACTCTGCTACTTGCTCGTTTCCATAATACACTAATACAGGCGACACAACAGACTACTCTTGCTCTTGCTTAAGACTACTACGAACTAGTACTAATGACTTCTTAGTACCAATGTGCATCTTCTGCAGAGCATGTTGTCAAATATGCTATACAGATGCTTTTAGCAGATAAACACATCAGTACTACCAAACAAAAAAGCACACTGCAGTTTTAGGTGTGGTTAAAGAAAGAAAGTTCAAACATTTTATCTATTCTAAGAGTAAAGAAACAATAACATTTTAACCAAAGTCAAAGGATATGCTGGTGGGTGTTTTAAACCTACTTTTCCCATTAAGTTTGTTTTGCTATCACATGTAGTGAGCTGGCAGAGGTAAACACCAGCTGTTTGTGTACTTGACACATCACAAAATTGACCTACTCCAGAATGGATATCACACGTTCTTACCATATACTCCTTTGTCCAGGAGAAGTAAAAATTCATCCACTGCATTTCGCATCTCGGACTCAGTAAGATCCAGCAAAGAAACAACTTTGAAATCCAGCTGTCTTAGCAAATTAGTCAACTCATAGACATCTACCATCGGAGCCTTGAGTTGGGGGTGATTCCAGTAGCTCATATTTCCTATTAACAGAGCTACCTTGTCTGTTGCTGCAAAGACAAAGGAAAAACAAAACCACAGCACGTTTATATATTCCATGTGTTCAATACCTTTAAATTTAATTTCTTCTAAAGTGAAAATAGCATCCAATCTCACTTCAGGCACAACATTTTGTATGATTTTGTCATCCTACATCAACAATACAGCCCAAACCTCTCCTCATCCAAAAACCAAAAAAACCATTTCAGCATAGTCTGACAGTCAACATATCTGAACTGTGATGCATCTCAGACTGGAAAACCTGTCAAGAAGTGAGTCACTAAGGCTATCTCCCATTTCTTTCATTTTTCTGAAAGCACAGACAATTACTGAATTCCCCCATTCATGAAGAGATTTAATAAACATGGAAATTCTTATGGCAAGTTGCCAAAGCTATGGTCAGTATACTTTCCCCCAAAACTCAAATTTTCTTATGCTTCTTACAAAACAAACAAAAAAACACCACACACAAAAGACCGCTTTCACATCTTCAACTCCCATGTCCTGTCTCTCTAAAACACGGTACATTTAGATGGAAACTTTTACAGGTCAGAAGTAAAAAGTCTTCTTTCTGTTTGTTAAGGTTTCTTTTTACTGTTGCTCTGGTTAAAAACAATTACACAGAGACACAAGAAATTTACAAAATTCAGAGGGAAGTCTACTGATATTCTCATAGTCTGAGTTAAGTTCACGTTGTAATAAAGTCAGAAGTAATTCTTTCGTAACTAAACAAAGCTGCAATGAAAGGGGGAAAAAAGCACGACAGAAATGCTTTAGAGACCACTAGCTGATTTTTATCCAAAAATTGCACACTAAGTTACAAAGAGTCACTTACTCAAAGCAAGGCATTTCCTTCCTGCTTTGTTACTCCTCCTCTCCAATAGGAATTACTGTCCCACAGCTCTGGTGGTAAATGAGATGATGCAGATGCCCCAAACCCGCGTCAGTAACCCCGCACAGCTAGATCCAGAGGAGAATCTCTGTCCATAGCCTCAATGTCTAACATTTCACCTCCTTCAAATGAGATGTTTTCAACATTTTTTGCAGATGGAAATCCTCCAAGGTCTTAACAGTGTGAACTGTTTTAAACAGCAGAGGCTGAGTGACAGTGGCATACTGTCATTGAAAAACACTTTTAAAAGTACGAGCTTTCTAATTTATTTAGAAAAGATGAACCAAGACTGGGGAGCACTTACACTCCCTTCTCCACTGATGAACCTGAAAGAGTGGTACAATTTTGAGAGAGGCCAGCAGCCTGTCCACCTGGTTTAGTATTGACAAGAGAACATGCCTGACCACAGTCAAGTCTACCACGCAAATTTAAGACTGTGATTAAAGCTATTCTCCAGCAACTACAAGGCATACACAAGGGCATATAGTGATAGGATGAGGGATAATGGCTTTAAACTGGAAGAGGGGAGATTTAGAATAGATATTAGGAAAAAAAATTTCACTACGAGGGTGGTGAGGCACTGGAACAAATTGCCCAGAGAAGCTGTGGCCCGTCCCTGGAGGTGTTCAACGCCAGGTTGGACGGGGCTTGGAGCAACCTGGGCTGGTGGGAGGTGTCCCTGCTCAGGGCAGGGGGGTTGGAACTAGGTGGTCTTTAAGGTCCCTTCCAACCTAAACCATTGTACGATTCTAACTATTCTTCATAACACGCATAGGCTATCCATCTATCTTTATGAGCTTCAGCTCAGGACCAAAGCATCCACATGCTGTGCATAGGAAGAGCTGAGCTTGCAGGGACAGCATACCCTTAGCAGACAGACTACCAATCCTTTTTATCACATCATCCTAATAGCACTATCTCCAACTGTCAAAGTATTCAAAGTAATGGAGTAACACACTTGCTAAGGTCGTGGCCAGAGGAATTTGAAACAGTAAACTGAAACAGGGGAGTTGCAGACACTCCACCATGTCACTAAAAATACTGGTGCCCTCACCACACTTTACTGCTGAAAGGGCATACAAGCATTATAAAGGACTATAAAAATACACAGAAGTCTCCTTCGCTGCAGCTGTTTACACACACTACAGTTATTTCACTAGCAGTGGCAGAGGAAGCAATAATCAGAAGAATCAAAATCTATTTCCTAGATATGAAATACATACATGCATTACAGCTACAAAACTACTTACCAACAGGTCTGTGATTTGATTGTTCTTGTAGGTCTGCTTGAAATAGATTAAAAGAGCAGATTGTCGGTAACTACAGTCATAGTTGCCAATGTCCAAAAATGAACTGCATGTTCCATACAGCCATAGTCTACCGGTATGGCTGTACCTAACAAGTTATTAGTTTAAGACAAAAAAGCACTCTTTTTGTGTTTTGGTGGGATTTTGGGGTGTTGTTTACCTGCTTTCCTTCACCCTCTTCCAGCAACCACAGCCTAATAGGATATGAATAGCTAGTTGTAGAAATTAAGAAATAATAGATGCCTACAGTACAATTTTGAACCTCACAAACCGCGCATCAGCATTTTCAGTAACAACAGAAACAGTTCATCCTCTCCAAACGAAATGCAGACATGCAAGATGGGGGATGCTTAGCAGGGATGACTATCTGTACATGAAAATTCTTTTATTTTGTACTTCACAAAGGGATGGTAGAGCCAATGCTCTGCCAAGAGGAACTGGTAAGTGATATGCCAAAGTGGTACACTTTGGATAACATGTTACGTACCATAATGGTACCACTTCAGTGACTAAAACTAAGTCTTGGCAAAAGTAAATATATCTTTGAAGTTTAACTCCAGAAATTATATGACCTTTCTGATTTGAGATTTCAGGAACTCTGCATCAGGGATTATCCCTTATGGAGCACTATTCCAGATCTACGTTTCTATAATAAAAATCAAACAGGCTTCAAATCACATTAGCTCATGCCAACATTAATTTAAGAAATATACCAATTCAACGTATCATGGGTGACAGCCAGGCACCTTACTTTTTTTTTCACCTTAATCATCTGAAAACGCAGCAACAGACTAAAACTTAGAGTCCAAAGAAGCAAGAAAGCAAAAGATAATTTCTTATGTATTTGTATACATGCAGTATAAAAGAGCAGCTCTGTGTGATTTTACAAAGATAATAGCAGCCCTATGATTCACTATATTCTTCAAGCTAATTTATTGGAACCAGGAAGCTGTGCCGCTCTTAACTTGATATCATATTACGAGGTCTGGAACACCTTTCTTATGAGGAAAGGCTGAGGGACTCGGGGCTTTTTAGTC
>RSEF01000031.1:81500-249110 GCA_003993805.1 Himantopus leucocephalus
GTGAGCTCCAGAGGGCCCTTCCAACCCCGACCAGTCTGTGATGTTGTGATCTGCCCCTATTAAATCCCCAGTTATAAATACATCCAAATAATGTAAACTATATATTGTAACCCAGCTAGGCTTCAGTGATTTGTAACATAAAATGCAGATGGGAAATTAAAGTGTTTCAAAACTTATCACTTACCTGGTTTTTGAAGATCACTTATATCTTCTGTGAAGAAACACACCAAAAAAATCATAGTTTAAATAAGCAAAAAATACATTTTTATTAATAAAAACACAATTAATTGTTATGCCATTATTAATAGAAGCCGAACATTAGAAAACAAACCACCTTTCTAAAATACTTTCGGCTTTGCACGTCTGTAAATCTAACCTTTTGTATGTTTATTCCACATGCAGAGAACAGAAAATGCTACATCAATATACTAAGCAATGCCTGACATCGCATTATAATATAGTAGATCTCAAAACAAAGGAAGAAACACATACTACACCTCAATCCCACAGGCATGCAAGCAGCTTGAACAAATAAGGAACAAGATGTCAGAATAACCCTTTTGAAAAATAGATGTTTGAAGGACTGCTGAAAAAGCAACATCCTGAGCAAGAAATCTTACTTCATAAAACCATGTGTATTCAGAAAGACTTCAGATAAAATTTTCAAATATTCTAAGCTACCACAGGTTTCACCTAATTATTGTGAGAACACTGGAAACTATGGAAAAGAGAAATCCTTTATCTGAAGCAGCAGAGGTCTCTTGCAGCAGGCCTGCTCCATGCAGCAGAGCCCGAGGCAGACCTCTTAAGACACAAAAGCAGCCTCATCTATCCATGTGGGAGACTGTAGTGACCTGAGGTGACACTAGTGTAGGTGTTAATGGAGATAAGTAGCAGAATGACGTTGCATCCAAGTAAACTGTAGCTTGGATGTAGACCCCCACAGATAACACAGTGGTTATATTCTGCTTCAAAGGGCAGTTAAATTACAGGTAACCAGGAGGTTTTTGCATAGCACTCCATCAGGTAATGCAGACACCCCCAAGCCAGAAAAGATGTGAAGGCTCAAAGAGACGATCGATCTCGGAAGCTATGCCATGGAAGCAACTGACAATGAAATGTGTGTCACTTGTATGTTCCAGTGAGTGACAGTACACAATCCCATCACAACATTAAACCTTTAACAAAAGGGCTAAAAAGGAACATCAGCTCTGGTTAAACTTCAAACAAGAAATGTCGCAGAGCTGTTTAATTCCAAGAAAATTCACAATTCTATGAAAAAACAGCGTAGAGTGTCATTTATTGTACTTTGCAAATGCATTGGGTTTTTTTATTGTTGGTAGGTAAGCTGCAAGGGGGGGCTGCTGTAAGCAGCCTTACATCTGTATATATGAGAGCCTTTGAAATGCTCAGTAATCAAGGGATGGTAACAACATCAAAGGTCACAATGCGTTTCTTCCTACCCATTGCAGCAATGCAAAGGAGAACAGAAACACCTCTTGCAGACACAGAGCTGCCAGTGGACCTAGCTCTATCCAGCTCTCTAAGGTCACTCAGGTTCCTAAACATCTTCAGCTTTTCTTGCAAGGATGTTGCCTCCTGAGTCCAGCCAAAGAAGTCTCAAGATCTTTAGATTTCACTAGAAACTGTAAGCACAGGACATAAACACAGTGCAAAAAGCAATCAACTTTGAATGCTACAGAAGAAGAAAGCAGCTTGATTTTTCTCCTTATCAAGGCAAAGAGGAGAGAAGCACGTGCAGAAGGAATGCTGCATCACAGTGTTTTAAAATAGACTAAAGCTCTTAACCCACACATGCTTTTCAGCAACACACTCAACAATCCGTCACCCCCATCATTAATTTTTAAAAATCGATTCACAACTGAAGATTTACTTTACCTTCTGTGCACTCCACTGCCATAGCTTTCCTTCCTTGTGTTTTAAGGTGGGGGGAAAAATTGGAAGACAATTGCTCTCAGTTATGAGACTTAGCATACAAAGTGGAAGACAAAGGTCACTTCCAAGCTTCTCTGCAATCTGGCTCATTTTCTAGCAGTATAGATCTGCACTGACCACAACACTGTATAGTAATCACTACTAAAACTCAGGAGTACTAAACTAGAATATTCTTTAGGATAGGAAAAAACTTTGCATACGAATTATGCAACAGTATTCCCAGATATATCTGAAAGCTATACAAACAGATCATCTTCTCTTTAGTTCACTGCAAATACATGCACACACACTAAACCCTGTTGTATTCATTTATTCTGCATGCTATGAATAATCTCACCAGTCCTGACTGCCGAAGGAGTCAGTGTAACACAGTTCATATCCCCAACAAGGGTTAAACTGTTTTTCAGTTGTCAAAAACCATGAAGAAATCAGCTTGCAATCTGCTGAAAGCCATGTACCTGCTAGCTATGTCAAAAAGCAGTAGCAATTCTATGCTGGTTACCACAAAAACCTAAAGCAGTTTACAACTGATAAAGCTCTAAAATTCCATTTGCTGCAAGCAAGCACAGCTATTTTAACAAATGGATAAACTAAAACCACAGAAGGCTATATGCTTGGCTTAATACTGAAAGCTTCAAAAATAAATTCTAATGATAGGGAAGAAACTGATAATTGAAATTGATCAACTGACCTATATCAAACAGAAAAACTCCTTACCTATAACGACTTCTATCTTCTTGCTGTCCTGATCTTCCCGGTCATTGTATACACGACACCAGTATGTTCCCTGATGTTCCACATCCACGTAAGTTACCTAAACAAGCATCATCACAGTCATCCCACCAGACCCCAAAACAGTATCTGTATCAGTTTCATTTAGGCCCACAAGCAAAAAAAGAGTAAAAACTGAAAGCAAAGCCTAAACAAATCCAAAAGCTCATTCTTCAGTAAGCTGGACAGCACGTGTGTTCTAGAAATGCTTTCAAGAATTGGAGGAGGAATGCAAATCCACCTCACAGGCTTGAGATGCATTAAGCACTGAATGCAACCGCTCGTACAAATCAGAGTGCTTTGCAGTGAGGGCCAGAAGAAAAGCTTTCACTTCTACTGATACTTAATCTTTGTTACGTCAATACGTCACCCTAATCCAAAATACACTATAGCCTTCCACCCCATGACTACAACCTGAAACACGTTCAGGAGTAAGATTATGCACCCGAAAGCCTCAGAACAGTATGGGCAAGTGAGGAACAACAGAATAGGAGAGCAACTTATAGCATGCACTTCCATAAGAGGTTATCAAGGCTATGAAGAAGTTATTTTCTTCAAGGAAAGATATGTGGTAAGTTATATAAGTTATAGGTGGTTAGACATTAGTCCCCTAAGGCTGGCACTTTGCAGTAACTTACCATGTAGATATTTTTGCTCCCATTTGTCAAGGGAAATCCATTTCTGAACCACTGGTAATGAGGAATTGGGTTTCCAACAGCTCCGCATTCTAGTACCAAAGCATCCCCCACTGTCAGGTTTTGTGGCTGAGGCTGAATACAAATGCGTAACTTGTTTTCGGGCAAACCAATCAAGCTCCCTTAAAAAAAAGGCAAATAGGAAGAAAAAAGGAAAAGAGAAAAGAAAAAAGAAAAAGTGAGACAATCTAATCACATACAGACTAACAACAACTGATGACATCTGGCCACATCTTCCTGTAACTAGACCAGACTGTTTTAATAGCAATGAAATTAAGTTACTTGTCCTTTAAGAGTATGCTAAAAATGAGTAGTAACAGCTTTCCATATCTTCAGTTGAAAAGTAAAACAGGAATGTACGTTAAATATACCCCAGAAGTGGGGGAAAAAACAAAGCAAAGCCCTCTTTTCATTATTTGTTCCTGCCCTGAGGATTACAAAGGTTCTAGAGAAAGGAGCAAGTACAAAGAAGAGTGCCTACTGAAGGATGGAGTGAGGATCCAATTTGCGTGCAAGCGTACGCAGGAATAAGTATTTAAAACTCAAAATCAGTTAGTTTTAGCATAACCCTATTCTTCTCATTCTAAACTGAGCATGAAATCTTATGGTAAATATACTAAAGAATCCCAAAGCTAAAAATGCTTAACAAACATTAGCCACTGACATGTCCCCATATAGAAACGTCTTTGGGAAAGAAACCTATTCAGAAAACCCTAAACACATAAAAGACTTACCGAGCTGAGGTAATGTGAGTTTCTATAAACCATAAAGTTTATTGAAACCAAGTGTTGAAATTAATTTTTAAAACATCCACTACACACAGGAGTGCTCCACTGAAAAGGTTTCTGATCTCTGCGTGCTGAACAGTTTGATTAACTGACAGATACTACAGCAAGCCCAGACCTGCTTGTAATGGTCACACCAGTGATCTTTTATCTCAGTTGCAAGGTCACTCATCTTTACTTTTAGGCTATGTATGTAGACATGTTTTGTCATCAGAACTATTCATGACTGACAATTAGGGGATGATGACATTTTCCTTTGCATAGTAGAATAAAAGGAGACAGGGATACCGCTATCTCTGTTCTAGTAGTGTCTGAGCTTCTTGGCGCATTATAAACTTGTATTTCAGAGACTTTACAAACAGATGTTTCAAATTTATGATCAACGTTGACTAGTGCTTTTAAAAGAAAGCTGTATTCCCTAATGCAGACTTGATACTGGTAAAGAGACTGACAGATGCCTGAGCAAATATTCTGTTCCATGGCCACTGCTGTGCAGCATTTCAAATACAGAACCCCTAGCTTACCATGTTCTCTATCAACTTCTATAATGGGGTGGGTGGTTTGGTTTTTTTTTTCCTTACGAAGAGCTTTGTTTTCTGTAACTTTTGTCATAGAAAAGATTTTATATGTCAAAATAAACTTCACTCACTTTCACTTAGCTGTTTACAGAACCTTCTCCCTCCCTGCCTCCCTCTCAAAGTCTCATTCAACAAAACGTAAAAAATTAATTTCCCTGTAGGGCAGAAAAAGGGAAGTAAAATAAGATGGAAAGGAACTGCCTGTTGTCATCAAATGAAACAGGATTAGTCTTTAAGACAAAGAACATGAAAGTTACAGATAGTGAAAGAGAAAGGAGATTGAAAGATACAAGGTTTCTGTTCCAGTGTGACCCCTTACCTGCCATCTCTTTTACAGGCCCTCCTTGGTACAACCTGTTGTACCATTCTTCACAAAATACACTAACAAGCCTGTACCAGTATCTTTCAGAATTGTGTCTGGCTGCCTCACTGATCACAAGCTCACAGGACAGCTACGAAAGACAGCTTTTACAGAATGAAGAATGGTCGAGCTCTCATTAAACAGCAATGAAAAGACAGGAGGAAAAAAATATCTAAAAAAAGTAAAGCAACTAAGGGAGCAGAAAAGAAAAAGAAAAAAAGACAGTCAGCAGCTGAAAAAGATTTCATACCTAGTCAACATTTGCAGAAATGATACTGTCAGTGTCACCTACTTCAACTGAAACACCACTAATCCCAGGCCAAGCGTTACAGGAGACAGCACTCATTCAGTGTAAGCACTACACACCCCTTTGGGGTTTGTTTGTAAAGACCCTAAGAGGGAAAGTTACAGAAGGAGCACTCCATCCTGCCTCTCATCCTTGTACCCATCCCCAAGACCTAAACACACTAAAATTCACTTCCACTATGCTTCCTGGTTGGTCAAGAGTCAAGGAACATAAAGCAAGGCACTAGTTGGTGGATACCTGCTGCTCTTAAGTCACCAAAACTTTTGAAAGTGTGAAACAATATACCGCTATTTTTCTCAGATTTTTTTTTTTTTTTTAAATAGTCATTACAAGCTTATTCATCTCAGCTTCCTGGTATAACCAGCAAGATCTAAAACTGCAGGTTTCTAACTGAATAGTACCTGAAGTAGGAGCAAAGGAAAAGCAGAAGAAATCATTGCTGAGACAAGGGACCGAGAATATGTTTGTGATTAAGATGTAAAAAGGTCACCTCAAATGACATTGCAATAGCTTTTGATCTTTTACTGGAAGACCAGTTCTATCTCTTTTCCTGACATGAATAATTTTTATATGTGGGATGCAAGCGGAAAACACCTTTGACTGGTGACATAAGACAAAATACGTACTCTTCACAGTCTGAAGACAGGCCAGTTGATTTCTGTCTCACTCATCTGTAGGCCAATAGCAAGCAAGTCCAGGCTATTTAATTCAGAAGTTTATAAAAGGGTAGACTTTTATAAAGCACGAGTTAATGCCTATCTAGTCTGTAAAAAAAAAAACCCAACAACCAAAACCTACATACACCAGAAAACAAAAGGACGCCACTCTAGCAACCTCAGGAAACTGGAAATAAATGCACAGTATTAATATACAAGATCCAAGAAGTATATTTCCAAGATTTTCTTTATGTTCTACTAACAAATTCCAGTACTACCTGGATACTGTTGACTAGACAGCTATTTAAACTTACTTGCTTGCTTTCTGCTATTATTCCATTCTCCTCGTGCTTCTTCCACTTTCATGCTCCCCTCATGTATGCTGCAGATGGAGATTAAGCCATCACTGAAGCAGAGGTATCCTCAAGCCAGTGCCATAAACTCATATGCACTTACATTGGTACAGATGAATTACTATGGCTTTTCTTAAGCAGGTAACAGACATTTGCCTGTTAGCTGACCATTTATAAAACCCACGAAGATGCAATTCACACCAAAAAGACTCAGTTCAACTCATGTGTTTCTTCCTCCCGTAAGTGTATTTCAGTAAATTGTTGGCACATCTTCACTATTATCTGGGTTGGTTATATGAAGTTGAAAAGATCACATCAGCAAACATGTATTCTGTAACAGACATATCCATGGAGCCCCAGCCTCTCTCTCTTTTCCCCAGGTGTTCTGGAAAAGAAAGAATGTGCTGGGCTTTGACCAATTTATCTGTCCTGGTTGGTACACTTCTAAGATTGTGATAGCCTATTATGACCTGAAACAGTGACTGGAAGGGAGCTCTATCACCTTGCTACCTGCCAAACCTTATTCCAGACCTCAGTTGTTTCCTCAGAGTGCAGTTAACTCTCTTTCCATTCCAAAGTATCTAGGTTTTCTAAAGTGTCCAGGCCTCCAGCATGCATGCGCTCCTCTTAGTTTACTGTTTTGACCTTCTAGGTAAGGTAGCACTTCTTTCTAGGAATGCAGAGAACCTCAGTAGATTCTCCTTTACCCAAATACCTTTCTTTTCAGACTGGCAGCACACAGATGAAGAGGAAACTAACAGTCCTGACTGGACAGGCCAGAGCCCATGGGGCAGACATTCAGAACAGACTGTGTGTGTCCAGTCACTAGCAAGTTACGACAAGAGGTAAACAAGAGTTAAAGAATTTCTTTTCTGGTCCAAGAATCCTCTAAGCGTTCAGAGGATCTGAGACTGTGTATGTTTTTTGTCTATCTATTCTTATCCACCACTGTGGAACTTCAATTCTCTTCTCCTTTTGTGACCAGTACAAGAGCCCAATAATCGGATACCACATTTCTAACCAGCCCTCTTTCACATCTGTGCAAGACAGCAGTAGGGACCCAAGTTCCCCTAACAAGTGGGAAGACAGACTTCCAGAAGATGATGTTTTTGCCACTCACCATGAGATGTACCCTGGAGATCACAAACTTCAAGTCGTGCCCACCGACTGAACACAAAGGAAGATTCGCTGTTCACCCGACAGATGTAAAAGCCAGCATCGTTTACATTCACCGGATTCAAAACTAGCTCCGGAGAATTACCATGGGGAACCTGAATTACAGGTGAACCAAGAAATATTTGAATTTAGATTGATTTAATCTAAACCAGGATCAAACATTACAATATTTATTTCAGTATCAGTAACACCAGCCTCAACTCCTTCATGTACTTGAAACTTTTGGATGAGAAAGTCTTGTTCTACATATTTACTAGCTCAGAGAGAGGCTTTCTTCCACGAAATTCATACGCCTCTATTTAAGACAATTCTGAGCTTTTAAGGCAGTTGAACAGCTCTTCCTGAAATTAATAATTTTTACCTTTCTCCAAAAATAACTTGGAATAATTTCTTAAGCACTACTCCATCCAGCATGAGTGTTACATTCAGCTCTAGTCTTAAGATATATTCAACTATGACCAGGAAACTGTAACATTCTTTCACAGAAAAATATTTTTTTACTACATCTATATTTTAACTGCAATGAGCAGGAAACGACTGTAATCATATTTTTTAAGCCATGTTTTAGATGATCTAGATAAACTTCTAGAAAGGTACAGAAAATGAGTTTCAGTCCTAACAGCAATTTAAAATACCATAAACTTACTGCATTTTTAAAATCGTACTTACAGTAAAATAACATTAAAAACTGTATTCATCTTGTAGAAAGATAACCAGGACCAGAAATACGGGCATAAGCGCTGCCATTCAAATCCCAGAGATACCAGCTCACATGCATTCCAGTATTTTACTGAAGAAGTCTGTGGCACCACTGAGTTCAGGCCTTCAACTGTTCATTTTTAGGAAACCAGTTTCCATCTGTCCAACACCAACACTGACTGGCATTTGTTCCAGTGTGGCAGTTTCTCAGCAAGTTGCCTTTGTTAAACTTCTTGGTAGCCTGGCAGACAACTAAACTTGCAGTTTCCTTACTGTAACATTCCAAGATTAGCCTCCAAGGATGAAGTTGTCTGAATATAAGGACCCACCTTATTGTTTTAGCACATTGATAGGGTCATTAAGCAACATTTCTTAAACTTCTACTAGTATATCAGCAATCATCTCTCCTTGTAAATAAGAGTAACAGTCTTAAAAAAAAAAGTATCATCCAAAATCATTACTTATTCTCGTCACCACTTAAAAAAAACTATATTCTGTATCAACTATTACCTCTTTTTCCTGCTTGAACCACTGGTAATGCACAAATGGGTGTCCTGTTGCCCAACAACATAGCTTGACGACCTGACCAGAGAGCACTGCTTGAGAGTCGGGCTGTACAACAATCTTTATACCTTTAGAAAACAATTTACACATAGGAAAGTTATTAAGAATTACAATTCCACAACTTAAATTTGCATTTAAATCGTCCTTTGAGCAAAGGAAGTTTCTGTCACTAAATATACTTGAAAATAATTTGTTTGTACTGCGTATACATACAGTTCCAATTAGTTATATGACTTTAACACATTCAAAATTGTCTTGCATTACACAAAATCCATGCTTAAATTAATCAGTACTCTGTAGAGTTTACCAACGATTTAAAGTACATCATTCAGACATTTTAACTTTAGGATACTTTAATTCCTCTTGCTTTCTACTCACTAAAGCAAATAATACTTCCAATGGCCTCACAGATCCTTTCTGGGAAAGGTATTCCCAGTTTGAAGAGTTTGCTCACTCCCAACAACTTCTTTGAGTTGTTAATCTTCAGATTAAGATTAAGCACAGCCTGAGGGACGGATCAAAACAGTAAGGGTTAGTTTAACTACAACATAGTGCGTTTTTCTACTTTTCCTCATGCAACCTTATCAGCTGAAACTCTGGTTTCAGCTTTATGCTTTTGACTCCTGTAGAACACAGTGCTGTAGTTTTCTTTTGCCAGTATGCACGGTAAAATTTTCCACTTCAAATTTTACCTTGCCAGGCAATAGCACGAGTGAAATTCTGACACCAGTTTGATATGATCCAGTTGTTTTCTTAACCTAGACCATTCTAGAGATCTAGTTACAGCATAACCCCAAACGCAGATCCACTGGTATAACCAAGGTCATCAGAAGAAGGGGGAAGTCAACTGCAGAACAGAAAGTTTAACCTCACATTGCTGTCAAAAAATCAGCAATACTGATTTGGTCAAAAATCTAACACAGCACCATATGAGCTGCTATGAAGAAAACTAACTCTATACCAGCTAGGTCCTGTACAACTAGTTACAGAAAAACATAGAAATAGTGAACGGTACAGAGGCGCTTCTTCACCATTTCATTACTCTCAGAAATGAACAATCAGATACAAAATAGGTATACATACTAAATTTTTTTTTTTTTTTGAGTTAGTCTAATTTCCCTGTTTTGGGAGAAAATAGCTCCTTCTGTATAATTTAATGAAAACACACTGCAGAAGCGGAAAGTGTAGTCTGGTACAGAAGCAGTATTCCAGATTGCTGGAGGATCAATCTTACAGAACAGTATAGCGTAAACTAGATGCTGTGTAAAAAAAATAGCTGCAAGGAGATCGCAAATATCCTGCTACAAGACTCGAGATTATAATTTGCTCCAAGCCTTCTTATTACACTCTGCCAGAAGTTTTCTTTTTGTCTGCTTTTTCCCCTTCGTGTGTTGAACGGCTTAGTCACACATCAGAAATTTTTCCTAACAGAGAATGTTTGAGGAAAGAAACCCTAACAATTTGATCAACAGGCTGAAACCTGAGCAGAAACCCATGTGGTCAGCAGACTGAAACGGAGATTATACGACATTTAGAAATCACGTAATCTTTGTCTAGCAGGGAAGTGGGGTATATTGACTTCCTCTACACACAATCTTATTCTGAAATAGTTGATCACACAGAGACCTACTCCAAAGTAGCTACAGGACACAAAAAATCCCTGCCTTTCTTTGTCTAAAATAACTTCCCTCTATGCCCTAGCCCTGAAGATCACTACCTCAGTTCCTCATTTAACACTTCCTCTGCTGGTTTTCATAGTTAAAGGGAGTGTGTTAAGTACAGTTTTTGAGCATCGCAATCACCTAACATTAACCAAAACAAACAGGAATTATATTATTTCAATGTAAAGGACAAAAAAGTTAAAATGACTTGCTCTTTCCAAAGACTTCCCCTTTTTTTTTTTTTTTTTAAATTCTCTCCTGATTTGCATCACTAACATCTCTTAAGAAAGTAGTTGATAAGAGCAAATTCTCTGAAAGATTAGTATTTTACACTCCTTGGAAGTATTACAAACAACTTCTAAGAAATCTGATTCATAATTTCTTCACAGCTTCATTTATTTTCCTGCAATTCATTCAGCACTATGCTACTTCCTGCAAGCACCACAGAACTCAATGGTTAAAAAAGAAAACTTTCTGGCTCAATTTTTTGAATGATTACAAAGATACACAAATACTTCTTCAATTTTCCTTGGAAAATGCAAAGCTCAAATTTTACCATTGAGGATGGCAAACTGACATTTATGGTTACCAGACTTTGAAATAGGCAGTGCAAATTAAATACGCTTAATCTTAACTATAATCCAACTGTTATGTTCTTGGCTTACACACTGGTAAACATTTTCAGTCATTTCTGGAAACTCAGCCTCAATTACTCACATTCAGACTGAAATGCCTAAACCGCTGCAGTAAGAGCCTGCAGAGGAAAAACACCTCTTTGGGCTTGTTTCAATCACCACAACTCAGTGGTGCTGCACAAGGACTAGTCTGTAATACCACAAATTGCGTATGAAGCCTTTTTCCTCCTTAGCCTGGGAGAAAGCTCGTCGCATTTCATCCATTTCCAGCAAGTTCACAACAAGACAAGATAAAAAAAAAGGAAGAAAAAGGACAGAGAGGTGACCCAAGGAACAAGATGCCTAGGCTTTCTCACTACCAAAAAGGAGAAGTTTTAAAGTTATTATTACTACTAATTTGTGTCTTTATAGGAAGATTATCTTCTATGGAGTTAACCCAATGTGACAGGCAAGTCTGTAAGCTCCGAGAGACAAACAAGTTCTGGAACTTGGTTCTGGGAGTCTGTGATTCTCCAAGAGATCCTTTGTACTGCTGCAAACGAGTGCAAGTTGTGCCAGGGAAGGATTAGCTTGGATATTAGGAAAGAATTCTTCACCAAAAGGATTATCAAGCATTGTAACAGGCTGTTCAGGGAAGTGGTTGAGTCACCATCCCCAGAGGTATTTAAATACCTTAAAAATCTTTAAATCTTTTAAAGATGTAGCACTTAGGGACATGGTTCAGAGGTGGACTTGGCAGTGTTAGGTTTACAGTTGGACTCAATGATCTTAAAGGTCTTTTCCAACCTAAATGATTCTGATTCTGTAAACAAAGCGATGTCCCAGCTTGTAACAATACATCCCTGCCGTAAAGGTACTGAAGTAGTATCACTGCCAAAATGGACCACTAAGCAGCATCAAAACTGTGCACTCATTAACCAGTACACTCATAGGCTCACAAAGGTTTGTGTCTTTGTAACTGCATCAACTAAGCTGGTAGAAAACAGTCTAACAAACCAGTATGACAGCTATAGAGGTCTTACATTAAACAATCCCATTCCTAAAGGAACTTGAGCAACACTTAAGCTCTTTTTGGTGTATTAGAACACAAGGGCAGTTATAAATTTGTCCTTTGACTTCAAGCACCAGCCACCCCTGAATATTTAAATAAACTCACCGCAAATATCAGCGACTACCACTTCTTTTTAAATAGTTTAAAATTCTTTTTGACCTAAACTTTCTTCGAATACCCTTTGCATACAGCATACTCCTGCCTATGCCTCCACCTCAACTCTTGCCCCTCTGAGCGCAATCCACTCACACTGATATAACACCAATTCTCCTCTCCCTGCCGAGCCTACAGGGGTATACTTCAGCTAGACTAAGCTGTCACGTAACTCAATCACACATCATTCAACATACCACGGTCCTCCCGCTGCAGTAAGAAGCAGCAGCCTTAACTAGATGAAACAGCTACAAAGCATTACTATAATTTACTTGAAAAATTTGAAGGTTGTCTTAACAATGGTTCTCAGCCCATGGCTTCTTTTCCCAGACTATCCAAAGAATAGGACAGCTATCAATCTGGCAAGGAGCTTGCTAGTCTCATTTCCACTCCCTGCTCTGAAGAGAAGCTTTTGTAACTTCCTAGTAGGCTGAATTTCACCACATCCCGAAGGAGGAGGACATAAAAAAGGGCCCTGGTTTTACCTCTGCATTCCCTTGCATTACCCCACTTCCAGACTTTTTGTGAAGAAGCAAGCTGAACGTGCTAGCAGAAAATAATCTAGTTCTATCCCAAGTTAGTCTGGTTTTCTGTCCAATTAGCAAGTCAGACTGGATCCAATATACAACAGAACTGGCACTAATTGGACCCTTCCCCTTCAATTAGCGTAAGCTATGAAATGCAGTTAATGAAATCTGTAGCCCGAGCAGATGGCTGGCAACACTACTTGTCTTTCTAGCTCAACCATTCCAGCTCTATCAGCATCTTGCAAAGGCACAGCTTGACACAGAACCCAAGTCAGCAGAGGGAATGACAACACCTGTCATATCCATGCAGCCAAGTCCAAGTCTACAACAATGCTGCATTAAGCCTGCGTATCTACTTGGCTTACTTTTAATCTCAGAACCATATAAGCCAATTACTATGGTAATCATATAAATGCCAATTACTACATGTTTTTACTTACTGTAGAAAACAAATACTCCAGTGCCTGCAGTGTAAAACACACAGCTGCGGTGAAAGCACAAACCAGAACTGACCTGAATGGCTGAGACACTGGAGGGCCTCCGTATGCTCCAGGGCCTGCAAGAACTCCACAAGCTCCACCACAGTGCAACCCCGATCTCCCAGTAGTTTCAGGAGACTCCAGCTGGGACTTCCTTCTGGCTCCAGCACTTTGAGGGAACACTGTTCTAAATCCAGAGGGCTACAAAATAATAAGAAAGACGTGGTGTAGACCTTCTCAGTACTTTTTCCTCAGAAAACAGCCAAGTTAAAAATAACTTGTAGACAAACAAAAAGATTAAAAAAAAAAAAGAGGAGATGGAAAATTCCTTGCTGATTTGGACCTATTTGCAGTATTCCCTTCAAGTTTCAGGAGTTCAGAGGTTATACAGTGACACCTCTACAGACAGAAAGTACTATTAGTGAATTGCATGCTACAAAACAAGAGATGCTTGTACCTAACAATTCTGACCAAATACATTAAGAAATCTTCTAATTTTCACTTTTTAAAGTCTCAGCAGAGAAGCAAGTACAGCATCTTTCATTTTTATGTGCCTAATTCAGAAGCGGTAAAGAGTGAGTCAGAATTTAACTTGAAAGTCCAGGAAGACTTTGATTTTCAGAGTAGTTGTTAAGACAAGCAACTGCTGCAGCTTAACTGATATACACATCTACTGCCACAGTGCAGTTTACTGCTCCAATAAGTTCATCTGCAGGTCTAAACATGCATAGTTTTAAATTTTGGTGTTAAGCCTTCATGCACTTTCAATCACAGCAGATTATAACACAGATAATAAGGAAATGAATACAGTTATGGAAGGGCAATGCAAGTTTACATATTCCCACTAAAAAGATTCATCAATGTTTCTTTCATTAAATCACAGTGCCATGCAAACCTGGAGGCGAGATATTTTTGCGTACCACGTAGACTTTCATAGTATTTTATAGGATAACCCATAGAAACAAACACAGCAACAGGCCCTACAGAGGGGTCACATTGTAGTCCTCAGGTTCTATTTCCCTATATTAATAAATACAGTCATAACAAAGAAAGGACACACCTTTGTAACGTACATTCCGTGCTACACTTGAAATGCCTAATTTTTCGAGACCACCCTCTAAACCAAATCTTGAAAAGCCACAGGAATTAAAATGATGAGGAAGCAATCTATAGAACAGGACCTAGGCAGAAAGACTTGAAGAAAATGAATGCGTTTACCCTAACACAGACGAGAGGAGCTACAGGGAACAGCCAACAGACATTTTCCATGTTCCCTGTCTAGGACAAGCAGTCGGCTACCTTTGCGCTGAGAGCCAGGTGAAGTACACGGGGATGCTTTCCAACTACCGCAGTGGCAAAGCAAAACACCACAGTACTTGCACCATGTTACTTCTTCACTGTAAGCCCTCGCGTGGGCCTAAGCAAACATCTCCTAGAGATGGGCTACGCGTCCTGCATGCTGCCTGCCCCAGCGCACGGGCTTCGGCGAGGGGCCGGCAGCTCCTTCCTTCGCACAGACGAAGCCCGCGTCTGCGGGGCGGGACAGCGCTGCCAGCGCGGGCGGGTAACCCGGCGGTGGGGTAGAAGCGCCAACAGAACACCTGCACCGCTCAGCTCGGGTACAGACTCACGAAGGAGCCGGTGGGCAAAGAGGCACCCAGACCTGCCTCATCCTCGCTGCCCCGCCACTGCCTTCGGGACCGGCACCGGGACCGGCACCGCCGGTCGGCCGCACGGCTCGCGGTCCCCTCAGCCTTCCGCCACCGGCGGGCCAGAGCGCGGCCTCGGGGCGGCCTCCGGGAGGGACCCCGCGGCCGGCGCCTCCCCCGCCCTCCACCCGCGGCCTCAGCTCTGCCGGGACGCCCGGCCCCTCCGCCCGGGGCTGCCCCCCCCCGGGCCCCGCGGCCTCCCCGCCGCAGCAGCCCGCCCCGCCGAGGCCCTCCCGCCCCCCGGGCCACCCCGCCGGCTGCCGCGCTCCCCGCCCGCCGCCGTAGGTCGCCCTCACCTCAGCCGGACCCTGCCGCGGCTCCCCGCTCGCTGCGCCAGGTCCCGCCAGCCCTTGCCGGGCGCCGCTCGGTCCAGCAGCTCGCTCAGCCTCCGGAGCAGCGGCTCGGCCAGGCGGCTGAGGGGCAGGGACCCCGCCGTGCTCCGCACCGGCTCCGACATCGCCCCGCTCCTGCCGTCCCGGCGGCTGCGAGCCACGGCCCGCCCGGGGCGGTGCTCCCGCCCGGAAGGACGCGCCCAGCGCAGCCGCACGGGGCGGCCCGGCCCGGTGCAGCACAGCGCGCCGCAGGGGCGGCCCGGTGCCGCGGGGCCCGGCACGCGCTGCGCGCCTCAGGCCCGGCAGGGCTGTTGGCTCGCGCGCAGCCAGGTTTCCCGCCCTCCCCTGAGGGGAGCCTCGCCATGTCCGTGCCCGGGAGGCCTGTGGCCCTTCGGAGGGGGCAGCTCTTCCCTCGGCTCCGGAGTCTGCGCTCTAGCGCTGCTGACAGCGCGGGGGAACCGGTCAGGGTTTAGTTTCACCCGTTTTCAAACGGGAAAGCGGAGTGTTTGGCTTTGAGGCCGAGAGCTGCCGCCGGCGCGGGCAGCTGGTGCTGAGGAGACCAGACATGGCGGGAGAGCCGGGAGCAGCTCTCCTGTGCGAGGGGGAGCAGTCGGGCGGGGGGGGTAAACCAGGCAAAAGTCATAGAACGCTGAGGGAAGGGGTCTCATTTTGAGGAGAAACAGCTTTATCTAACCACAGCCATGGACTCTTCTGTGTGACACATACTTCCCCCCCAGTCTGGTGTCAGTTCCCAGACAAGCAAGTGCCCAGCTGAAGGGGTCAGGCGCCGTACCTGTCCGCCGGGGAGAGGCGGTACTGCTCAGGAAGTCCCCCACCGAGGGGCGGTTCCATGACTGCTCTCCATCACTGCTAATAGATGAGCATGGCGGTGACCTAAGGGGAATTCTCATATATGGAATGACAACGTGCTCAAAGTGGACGGAAAGTGCCTAAGAAAGTAATTTTACTAACATTTTTAATCAGTGATCAAGCATTCAAATGTGGCTGCCTGTATTTCTGCAGTATTCTTTAACGTGACTGCAAGCTTGCCTTAGTTGCCCAGTGAGCAAGCTGGAGGTCTGGTGGCTGCAGTAGCATAGCACTGAGACCAAACTCGCGTGAGTTGCCTCGCACTAGTCAAAACAGGCTTACATCTGCTTGGAGGCACACATCTGCCCACAGAGCAGATAGCAGTGTAGCATCTCTCCTGACTTCTCCATGGTCCAGCTTCTCTGAAAAACAAGCCATTTAGTTAGACTTAACTTGAAGAAATTGCACCGAGTGGCTTTTTTCTCCATCGTTAACCAAGAGATTATTTCTCCTGATTTAGGGGGAAACGCAATCTGCATGGCAAAATGGATACAGGCAAGACAGTGAATTTGGCCTCCTGGTGATAATGTAGTTATCCACAGCTACGAGAAAATCAGGCAGGTGCCTTTCACCCATCTTAGCCTATGATCTGTGCTTGTTGGGTGTCTTCCTACAATGTCAAACAGTTAATTACTTCAGGTTGAATATGGCTTTAAATCCTGGTCTCTCATTTCTGTGGGGATTATTTTGACTATTAGGCTATTACATAAAACAGATATCCCTGCTGCTATTCCTGAATGAGGGTGGTTGTAGTTGCTATATTTACTGCTGAACACACCAGTTTCCCATCTGGGTTTAGATAACACTGGGAGCAAGAAGTATTTAGCACTGTAGTATCTCATAAACAGTTTCAGCTGTGCTTTCAGCAAAATGCTTAAGAAAAAACTAGACACAAAGCTTGCTTTTCAGCCTTTTCTAGATCCCTCGAGCTCAGAGCAGTTTGTGCAATTCATTCAAGTTCCTCCTGTGTGAGGCTCGGTTTCTTGGGTAACAGGAGTGGGAATACTTTCTTCAGGAGTCACTTATTTGCCTTTGAGGAATGTGAATCGGTAGGTGAATTTTTATGTAGTGATTGTTAAAAGTTCACTATCCATCCTTGGTTTCCCCAACCTACTTGTTAGGGATTGCAGATTTTCTCGTGTTCAGCAGAACTTTTGTGTGCTTAACTTCACGCAAGTAAGAAATTGCCAACGTGCCTAGCAAAGCAGTTAAGCACACTTAAGCATGTGCTTTAAAAAACAACCCAGTGCTTTATTATGAAAAGCTAAGGCCAACACTTCCTCTCTTTCAAGGCCATGAGGAAATTCCCATGGACTTCTATGGAAGTAGGATGTACCCTCTCATCCCTGCCAACTCTCTCTCTCTCTCTTGCTCTGTCTGGCTGAGGTTTTCCCAGGAAGAGCCATCTGCTGCATGTAATGAAATAGTCCCTCTTAAAAGTCAAACTGTTCTGTGGTCAGACTCACTATACTAAGGTCACACTAGCAAAACAACACTGAAGCTTTCAGCTAGCTTCTCAGCTCTGAAACAACATGTGTAAATTAAATGTCTTTTGTCTTGTAACACAGAGTCAAACCACAGGCCTGGCCCACTTCTAGAACTTAAAGAAAGAGCGGTCAAGGGTAAGTGCACATTTATAGATTGAGAGGTCAAATTGTTTATACTTTTAAAATTACTTGTCTACTTTTTCCTCTTGTGTGCAAATAGAATGCATATCATAAAAGATAAATAAACAAAGAAAAGCAAGTTTCTTAATTCTTAATGCACTACATGAATATAGTGATTTATACTGTTATTGAACAGGAAATATTTGTTATTTGCTTCTGCTAAAGTATAGTAATTTTTGCTTATTTTAATAGAATTTTTTTTTAAAACATGTTGCATTTAGAATTCTTCTAAATGTTTCTGAAAGTGCACTTTGGTACTGTTTCTACTGAGTTTCAGCAAGACAAACAAAATTGCAAAAATTGTACCAAAGCAAGCTTCCTTCTCTAAAGAATGTGTGACACTAGGTATCCTGAAATATGCGTTTTATTCTTTCTAAATATATATTGCATGGCCTAATACTCATTAGATAAAAATTTCCTCCATTCCTGAGAAAAAATATGGTCACTTGGTAGCATGTAGATGATTATGAGGCTGCATGAATTGCTTGTGTTGACAGGGTCAGATGCTTGACAAATGTTAAAAATAGATTAAGACAGATCAGTGTTAGGAGTTATGCAGTGATTGCTTATTTTAATTACTCTATATTAAGGTATTTGTTAGAGATATGCAGAGACAGTAATTTATTCTTCTAACATTTAGCCAACGAAGTAGAGCTGTGCTGTTTTCTTTATACTGTGGTGCTGCTTACAATGGGTAGTACACTAATGTAAAAGTTGTCAAAAAGCCTCGGATGTCAGCAGTTGAAGAAACACAATATATTATAGTACATTTGCCAAGGACATATTTTCCAGGCATCTGCTTTTTGAACAGCTAAAACTTCACTGATGGTGTTTTTTATGCAAACCTTATTAATAGAATACGTATATGATAATTGGTTTAGATAATACAGTATTTTGCTAGTTTGATTTCTGACATTACATGCTCTTTGACAAGTGTGCTGCTCTAAATATTTGATTTGATTGCAGCGTCTTGAAGGATTTATAGAAGAATAATATGGTTATAGTTATTGTTTGTGTTCCAGCGTTAGGGATTCCAGACAGAAGTGGGTCAGGCAGAACTGCTGTGACATACAGAAACAAATAGAAAATCCTTGCATGCACAGGTTCTCACTACTCTTACCCCATCGAACGTTAGACTCTATAGTAAGCAAACTGCTGTATGAATACTTACTATAGCCCTACTGTGAATTAAGTTCACAAAGTTATCATTGAGTTACAGAATTGCTGTTTCTGTTGTCTTGGAGATTTTAACTTTTACAAGGTAACTACATTTAAGAATGTAGGCATGATCACAACACTTTTGGAAAGTGTTTTTATGGCTGTCTGGCACAATCATTTTGGAAAGCTTGTATAGGAGTGGAGGAAAGCAGCTCAGAAATTTCGTGTGGAATTTGATTCCATCAGTAGTGATCGATGCACGGGGGAAAAAAAAGATTCACAGAAACATGCCGGTGTTGGTAAGACTTTTAATAAAAGCTTTGATTTCTGCTAAAGGAAAAGTTTAAAAAGAGAACACGAAAATAAGCGAAGTATGGCAAAACATTCATGGCAACCTATTTGGAAAAAAAAAAAAAGTTGTATGTTTCTGACCGTAAATATAAATATATTGTATGTATTTCCATACACGGGATATAGTACCTCATTTAAGAAATCTAAATTGGTGTGTTATGTGTTTATTGCATAATGGGAAAAGTCTATATTTTGTTTCGTTTTGGAAGAAGAAAAATGCTAAACTTAGGGAATTTGCTACAAAATAAAAAATCTCTGTTGAGAGGTGCCCTGAATGAGGAAGTGAAAAAATGTGTCTATTCCCAAACGCAAAAGAGTTGGCAGGCTGGGAATGGGCGTGGATGGAATATGGCTATTGATTTCTTAGAGGAACATTGCAGCTATACGGACAGTATGCATCCTCTTTTCAAGGAACTTAAGATGTATTTGAGAAATATTCCCAAGAAGAATGGAAAGGGAATTAGCATTAACCTTAGAACATAACTGCATTTAAGCAGAACCCTAATGTTTCACACGTGACTGGATGACAGGATGTGTATTATACATACGGTGCCATAGTTGGTCATTCTGGAAAGGATCTGTAAGGTTATTTGAGTGATTAGGCCTTTGATGTCTTGTGTCTCTGAAAACCAAGAGTCAGAGTCATAAAATGCAAGAATCGGGGTCATAAAACACAAACTTTGTTAGCAGTAATATTTCATTTTAATCTACATTTGCTACTGCCAGTTATTTGCTATACAAGCTGTTGCAGTAAATGTTATTCTTTCAGTTCTCATATACATACACTAGGAATTGCTGTGACTTTCTGTCTGTGGTATGCGGCTTTTCATGCCTAATCTCAAACAGTACAGTCATATTTATTGACAGAAATGCATATAAAGTTCTGTTTCTATGAGCACTGTAGAAATCAATAATCACATATCCAAATCTCCTGTGGCCGGCATTTCATGCCAAACGTTCCTGCATATGTCTAAAGCACCTTTGCGTTCCTCAGTACTTGGTCATGTGGACTGAGAACCTGGCCAGGCTGCGGCAGGGCTCCGTTTTATCCCACGTGCTTGTGTTTTCTGTCTGTGCCAAACACAGGGTAAGAGAAGAACAGTGTGTCTGCAGCACTCATTCCAACATGGTGCCAGTGTGAGGCAGGGACGTGGGTACAGATCCAGGCGGTGGGAAGTTCTGTCTAGTCCCACCTTTTAAACACTGCCCCTTTTAGATTTTTCTTGGTATCGTGTGGATAGAGGAGATTCCTTCTGCTTTTTTGTTGTTGTTTCTGTTCTGCTTTTGCTGTTTTCTCTCCCTTTAATCAATATAATATTTAGAACATCCTGCTGTCCATACCAGCTAGCTTTCTGATTGGATCTGCATAGTATATGACCATTTCTGTTCATCATAAAGAAAGGTTTTGTGGTTACTAGTGTTTTGGTTTGGAGATTTTTCATGGTTGTCTTAAATGAAGTCTAATTATATGCACCAGCTTCCTTTGTGTTTAAGCTACCTGCCAACATAACATCTCTATAAAGGGATGTATGAAAATGTATATGGTATGCCCAGGCATGTGGAGAAGGAGCTATTGATAAATCTAAAGTTTAGTAGGATTGTCTAGGGGATAATAATTGTTTTTCAAAAGGGCATATCCAAATCCCAAGTTTGGCCTATGGAATGGAGGTGATAGTAGGAAACTGCTGGCACTTGGGGAGTTTGTTGTCTCAGACCAAGTGTCTCAGAATAAACAATGAAGCACTGTCCTGGTGCCTAAACCACAACAAGCACATAAGCAAATAATCCACTGATTTTCTAAAGAAGATCAGTCTGATGGAGAAGTGTTGAAAGAATAGGTGACTAGACTGTATTATGCATGCATCCGCATCTTCCTCATATACACATACGTACAAAGGAGAAAGATTGTGCTTTCTCTATGTAGGTTTGTGTGTAGAAGTTCAATGAAAGTTAATCCTTGACCAGTTAAGTAAAAGGGATCTGCCAGATTTTGTGTGGCCCCACAAGTGTGGACAAGCAGATAAGTTACTGAAGACGTGGTCTGTGTGATCTAAGGCTATTACAAACAAACATTATTTATGTAGCTGTCCATTTTTCTTGTGTTTTCAGGTATCCCAGGCCCAGTGTCAACTTGGTATAAAGAGACCAAAATATTAGTTGATGGAATGATATTTCTTAATAGGAAACACAGGAGGATTATCGGTTTCATTCCTCCTGCGTGTTTAGCTAAGATAACCCCTTGTGTGGGCTAACGCAGGTTCTTCTTTCCCAGTCCTTTGCGCTGCCGTGGGTGTAAAGCAGGGCATTTGCAGAACACGTACAGCCATACGGGGGTATTTATGCACTGATGTGGAGCTTTTAACGTACCTAGACAATGCTTTGGTTATCAAAGCATGTTTAGATATATTAATTGTACTGTGGTACTATAGAAGGTTTAGGCATAGATTAGGTGGCCATTGTGCTGAGCAGCATGTGAATACGCAGGATGGTCCCTGCTTGTGTGGTAGTGATAACAAGAGAGACAGTACGTGGGTATAGACTGACAGGTCCTGGGAAAGAGGGGAGGAGCGAGTGCCTCTGAAAGATAGGAACAAATCCTGTTGAATAAGGTGTGAGCTGAGTAGGACTGTGCAGAGAACAGAGATTACATGGTGAATAGACAGTAAATAAGAGAAAAAAAAATTCAGAGGGGTAGTAAAGGGAATTTTTTTCCACTGACTCTGGAGGAAATGAACCTCACAGAAAGACACGAATTCCCTCCTAGACTTGTAAAATACATAAGGCTTCTGTAGAAATAACTTCTATGAATGTAAAATTGCTTACAAAGGAAGGTTTCCATTTTGGTTATAACTAAATAAAGTAGAAAAAAAAAGTGATATAAGAGAGAAAAATTAATGGCCACTTTTTAAGTTTAATCAGATCTGTATATTTTTGTCAGTTAAAAAATGTTTTGCTGATGTGAGGATTAAGCCCATGGTTTCTTCTGAAATCATTAGAAGCAGCTTTGGGTCCAAAACCACCTGCAAAGTGGCTATTACTAAAAATTAAACTCATTTAAAACATTGTTCCTTCCATGTTTAAGTGTAATTTTTCAATAATGTTTTAGTCTTAATTGGAGTAAACAATCAAGTAGTGAACATTTTTTATTTTAAAAATAAGTTTCAAATTGGGAAAAAATTTGACATTTTAATGACAATAAGTTTGAACAATCAAAAATCTTTTTTTATTTAGAATTGGACTTTCAGACAATTTTTTCACTATGAATAAGTTTTTCAAAACCAATATGAAATTATGACAAGGTATGAATTTTAATTAAAAAAGCTTTGTTTTCCCCCTGAAAATTTAGTTGAATTTATTTTATATATTTTCCTTAGAGAAGTGTTGAATGATTGTTTTAGCCATTTTGATGCTTTTTCTAGCCATTCGCTGGCATAATATTATTTGAAACTGATTGTTTTTCACAAACACTTTGACTATTTCCTGCCATAAAAGAATTTTGGTGAAGCAACTACAAATGTCTGTACTGCATTTTGCTGCCTTGTTGCTCTGACTATTCCAGGTTTTCATAAATTCTGTATTTCTCTGAAATCATACCCAACCACAGTTCTCAGGTTACCGTTTTCATGCTGCTGCCAGCTTTGTTTTCCCTTATCCTTAGTCCCTGGGGCATTAAGCTTAGGCAACATCAGATCCTGGTAACAGGTGTGCAGTTTTCTTTGTGGGAGTGGGGACAGACCTGAGTGATGGCTGGAGGAAGGGGAAGGGGGAAGCTAACATGTCCAGGGATAGTGAAGGGGAAATTCAAATTGCAGCTGCTCAGGCGTGGTGATTTGTGACCAAGGAATGATGTGTTATGGAGGGCAAGAAGGTCCAGCTGCAGAAGGGGTTAAGCTGGGTGGAAGCAGGAATGCCAGAGACCAAACTACTCCCTATAAGGGAATGAAATTTCCCTCGGTGATAAGAAACAGGCACAGCGTTCATTGTCTTGTAGCCACCCTTCACTGTGAGTGCTCAGGGGCCACCCTTGGGCAGCAGAGCTGGGCTAGGGGATGGACCCACGGCCGCGCTGAGGCACCCGTGCAACCACTTATGGACTGGTGCTGGTGCAGGTGTATGGAACGAATGGGCTCCTGACGATCTTTGCAGACTCCTTGTAGAACTGCTTATGGCAGTAGGACTCTGCCCAATGCATTGTTCTTTTTTTTATTTATTTAAGCACAAATGCGTGTTTAATTCACCTCAAGGGGTACCATAAAAATTCTCCAATGATCACCACTGTTCTGATAAGTAAGAGATGGAAAATATGTTTCCAGATCATTAGAGAACCAAAAAAGGCACCTTTCTTACCATTACCTGCTAAAACCTGGGGGTGTTAATTTCTCCTACATGGCTCTGCTTTCCTGTCATTAGCTAGTACCTGATTCACCAAGTAGCATCATTGGTTTCCAGAGCAAGACTTGAGACAAGCAGCCAGAACACTCTTATACATTTAAATGTTCTACTGTCTTCTCTTCACCAAATGTTCAAAACCCAGTTTATTAGAAATAGTGCTTGTTTTCAGGTTACTAGTCAATAGCTGATGGTAAATTATCATGGTCTCCCATTCATCTTTCCTCAGTGAATTTCATAATCACAAGTTTTCTGAGGAGCTGAGAGGGTAGTATACTAACAGTTCTCTTTCCATTTTCAATATAAATTCAATAATTGAAATTACGGTTTTATCTATATTTTCTATTTTCTCCCAGGATTTTAAAAAAATAATGTCCCTTTATGTTGGGTGGAAAACCGGTATTTATTACAGTTTTCCTCATGGAAAAGTATTTTGCTTTAATTTCCATTGTTGGGTCTGACAAAATGCACAGCAATCTAATCTAATTTTCATATAGAGAAATCTGACGGCTCTTTTCCCCTCAATGTCAAAATGCAGCTGAAGTAAGATAATGATAACTGTATAGTACAATTGCTTTAGTAAGGAGTATTCATGAGTCAATCTGCATTAAAAAAATGTTGCCAAGTCTCTTTTCAGCTGGGAAAATTACCATGCTTTTAAAATAACTTATAGCCTCCAAAAAAGAGGAAAGAGGCATCTGGTCTTCTGAAAAGCAAAGATGAAAGCAGATTTGAAAGAATGCAACAGGGAGCATTAGGCAAATAGATATTTAAGAGGAGATGAATGAATGCTGGGGGGTAATTCCATGGCCATGTAATAAAATGGATAAGGAAAAGATTAATCTCTACTGCTCCATTTTTTTTTCTGTTAAATATTTATATTTCTTGGAGTTGAAGTGGAAAGCAAAACGTGATCAGAGATCTGAAAGGCTGAAGATAATGGGATCCGATGCCTTTTTTTCTCCAGGCTCTTGTTGCACGCACGGTCTAGATTGTAGTTCAAAGGCCTGCATGAAGCACGTGTAGAGTATTGGCCCAGGGCCAATCGACAGGTGTCCCCATTATTTAAAACCACTACAATATGCACTAATTGTCCTCTTCTTGTCATCTTCATCAGGGAAGCTCATATTATGAGTGATTTTGAACCAGACTGCTTCTCAGGGGGTAGTCTGAGGAAGCCTGCACACCAGCGTCCTGCCCTGTACCTCCTGTGCGGATAACCTGAAACCTTCTGTATGCCAGCAGCAATGCATACAGCAGCGCGTGCTTCCCCCTCTTAGTTTCACGCTGCAAAGCATCTCTAGCCAAGCCACTGTGACCAGGCTGGCTTGCACTACTGCAAACCTGTTCTGTTGTCTTCCGACAACTTCCCGGCTACACCTCTGAGCTGACAATGCACCTTTGTGGCACATCAAGCTTGCGCTTCAAACCATCCTTTCCTGGTGGCATCCACTTCCTTGTATGCTGGACCTTTGCCAATTTATTCCAAGACTAAATTGACAAAACGTGTTGCCTCTCTGCTGCCTCTTCACTACCTGCTCATGCTCCCCCTTCTTCTTGTATCACAAATAATGAACTCTCCCTCTCCTGCTCCCGCTTCCTCTCTCTCTCCCTCTCCTCTCCTCATGCGCTCCAGAGGCCCTGTGCTGACCTGGGTTGCCTGTTGGGAGGCGCTGAAGCCAGCAGCCCTACAGCAAGGCTGCTGCAGCCCCATGCCCACAGGTCCAATCCATGAGGCTGAGCACATGTACTCAGTAGGCACATACACGCATGTATACAACACACATGTATGTTATCTGCTGGGAGAGGGTGCTGGTCTGGTTCCCCCATCAGCTGTTGTTCCTCTGCACTCCTTTGTTACACAAGCTAACATTGTCCCTTCTAGTATCCTTCCCATTAACCACCTTGTCTTCCTGCTTTTTGCCTCCCAGGTAACTCTGGAAAAGGTGTCTGTGGCAGGATTTGCCCAAGGGAAATGAAAATATGTCTAGCTGCTTTATGCTCTTTACATGAGAGGCAGATTCCAAGCAAGCCATACAAGCCCCTTGCTCTTTAGCCATTAAACTCTAATCTAGCTCCCACATATTTTCTTACTGACTGACTTTGATCAGTGTCTGCAGTGGACTGACATGAAGCTGGGTGCTGACAGGTCCAATGACTGCTCTGCTTGTGGCCCTGCAGAGAGTAGATAGAGCGCTGTAGAGTGCTTGAAAGGGCATTGGGAAGGTTGCTGTGCTAGGGTGCTAGTGGCTGGTGATCTTGCAGCCAGGAGAGAGACATCAGCTGAAAAAGGTCACAGTGGGAGAACCAGAGAGGAGGAAAAGGAAAATGAATATAGAGGTGTCTTCAAATTGCTTCATCAGATTAGCAGGATGGCAAGAAAGCTTTTCCTGCTGTTCTTCATGTCATACCAGTTGTGTGAATAAAAGTAGGTCGCTATTTTTCAGAGCTTTTAGTCTGGCATCCTTCATGAGATCAAATTTACTTGAAACTCAGTTCTGCTACACTACTTTGCCTGATGAGTGGATCCCTGGATGGTGGAAGAGTCCTGCTGTGATTGGCGTGGGTACTCTGCTGAAGAATGACTCAGAGTGCCTCTTAGTAGTATACAAAAACATCTCAAGTATCTAAAATCCTAAGATTTGGGGATGCTTAGGAAATAAAGTTTTTTATACAAGAAGAGAGACACGATTCCATATTTCTTTCAATTCAGCTAACGGAAGTGGTGTGTTTCACTTTGTTCTTAAGTAAATTCTTCATTGCCTCACCATTTTGCTGCTGCACAGCTGTTTGAAAGTAAGACTCATTGAAGCTGACCAGCCTCATTTTATTGTTCTCTCACCACAGAATTTACAAACATCAAGCCGAAGTACAACAGAATTGTTTTAAACAGAAATAGCCCTATAAAATGTAACTGGACTCATTGTTCCAGGTATTTCTACAAACAGATTTTGGAATTTATGTCCCTATGATGCCAATTCAAGGAATAGTCTACTGTTGTGCCAATGTGACTACCAAATGTGCTACCAAAATAGCAGGTACTTGGTACCTGTAGAAGTCACACACGTGAAAATTTACATTGTCTGCAGATTACTATTTGCATTTAGCAATGTCTAAATGAACTGTGCTAAAGCCTATTCTGTGCTGCTACGTGTATGTGCAGGCATGCGTAAAAATTTGTTTTCCTAGCAGGAATCACTCCAGACAGTTACAGTGTGTTTCCATTAAGTGCCACTGCATAGATAGCTGGGTTATAGTTATTGCTTTAATGTTTCATCTTGATTTTTAAATAATGATTTCTCTTTTTTTGAAAATGCTTGCAACTATGTGTCAATTTACCACCTTTTAGAAAATATGTATACCCATTTTAGAAGTAATCTTAAACTTCAGGTTTCTTTTATTTGCAGGTGCACAGAGCAAGATCTGCGCTTTATTGGACAGTACCTGGGAACAGTTTGACAGCTAGAATGAACAGCTGTTCAGTTTTTGTTGAGCTGAAATCAGATACAAAACCCAAAACTTGCCCAGAATTGGTTGCTGACCTAAATGACAGTGTGGGAAACTTCAGGGTGAAATGAGCAGAACAAGAAACATTTTGCACAACACAAGAGTTACCCCTGTGGGAGTGACCCCATCTTAATTTCACCAGAATCTAACTCTTAAAAAAATCAGTGGTTTACTGCTTGAGAAGCTCAGAAAAGCATAAGTATTGTCCCCATCTGAGAAATTCCACAGACCCTTGCCTAACATGGAAGACAACGTGGATGTAAAAAATGTATTTAAAACTCAGGAAAATATTTCCTGCCTAAGGGATTTTTCAGCGAATGGTGATGACCTAATTCATTTTAACAGTATGGTCAGTGTCACTGCTGGAAACACAGAGAAATCCTGCAGTGGACAGGCGCGTTCCCGCCCTTCAAATGTAATCACTTATCACACAGACAACTGTTGCCTTAACACGGAAGACTCTGTATCTGGTCAGTCTCTGGCAGATGTCCAGGCATGTGAAAAGACTGGGCTTAGTAGACCTCTAAATACGAATACCCTGTTCAGTGAGCAGGCAAATAGTCCCATAATAAATCACAATTATTTTGTAAAAGATGATTCTGAAAATTCTGCCACTATTCTGGAGATTTATGCAGAGAAAATTCCAACTGTAAGCGATGACTTTTCTGATGATGACCTAGAGTATTTTGAATGTTCAGATGTGCTGACAGTGCATGAAAATGAAATCTGGAAAAAGAAATTACAATTTTTATTAGAAAGTGATGATGAAGATGATTTAAAACTGAGTAAGGATTGTGATGGGTGTGCTTACTTCCTCAGTGAAATGCCTTGTCTGTTCCAAGTGTCAGATAACACTACGCCTATGGATACCACCATTGGCTTCTGTGGTCATCACTCAAAATTCAAAGGACTAAATGTAAGGAGAGACCCCTCTACGTACAGCCAGTCAACTTTGCAGACGGAGATGACTCTCACTGTTGGACAGCAACGAGATACAAGTACCACTTTGAAAGACAAAGAAGAGTATGAAGTGCCTGTTGCATCTGCAGCCATTGAAAATGACCATCACAGAACTGAAGAAGAAAGTAACGGAAGTGGCCATGCAGCTGCAGATTTCTCAACTGACAAATCAAAGAACGAGGATAATGTATGTGCCACGGTGGACTCCTCTGCTAGTGGCATAGGTGCTTCTTTGACAAAACAGCCTTTGGAGACAGTGACAGAAAACAGTACGGACAAGGACTTGCTGGGTGAAAGCTCTTTGCTGCTAGAGGAGGGGGTAAGAAATTTGCCAGAGGAAAAGGCAAGGCATGCTGTCTGTACCTTAACAGAAAGTATAAGAAGAAACCTTTTAAAGTTATTAAACCCTAAAGAGCTTTGCAGATATGTAAGTAATATAGGACAATCTTTCCAGACAGCAGCAGAGGTTAGGGAACCCAGTGCTCTGTTTCCCACTCAGGAAGGTGACATTTCAACTCAGATCCCCAAGGAGACAGAAAGCTTGCAAATGCAAGCTGGTTTGTGTCATACAGAAGAGGCAGATAAAGACTGTCATTGGGAGCGGAAAAGGACTTGGGGCCTGTCTGAGCAAAATCAGGTGCCAAATGAAAACATCTCACTCAGGGTAAGTAAACTGTTTACCGTTTAATACACAGAGCTGCTGTACTGATTTGAATGCATTGTGTTCCTATTTGTCTGTCACAAAATAATGTAAAATTTAAATTACTTTGAAAGATACTATTCATGAACTTCTGAATGACAGCTACGGCTGGGAAGGAAATCTGGTTTTGAAAAAGGCCCAAATAAACCATAAGCTGTTCTAATTATAGAGTGAGACTGGCAATAGTAGGAGTCACTAATGGGACTCTGGACAGCTGGATAGGGAAATCCGATATGTAGGCTATTGCACAGGTCTTACAAAGTAATGTTTCTTTCAACCTAGAAAGTTTCTCAAATACCCATTGTGAGCTGAGAATGTTTTGATTTACTTACTTTTCAGTTTATACTCAAAGAAAAAAATTATCCACTTATGGTGCTGGAAATCTAAAACAAATCAACAGAGCTTTTCTCTGAATTTACAGCAAGGAGGGGAGTTTAATGCAGAGAGTTCATGTTACAGGGGTGAATGGAGCTTTGCTTTTAAAAATAAAACCATGAAAGAGTCAGATATTCCAGTTGACATATAAAAACCAGTTAAAATTAAAAACCCCAAAGTGGTACTCTGTGTACTCGCATATTTTATGCTGTTGGTAGGAAATCAACTAGGGAAATCAGTATAGTTTTACAGGCTGATATGATGCTCCACCAGTTTTCGTAAGTGGGAGAACTGGATCATACTTTTTATTTCGCATGGTAAAGACTGAAGATATATAAATATATATATGAGTATTAAATAATGAATAATCTTATTATCACTGACTTTACTGATTTGAAGGTGCGTAGCTAATTGCACAGAAAAAAAACATTTATGACAAATAAACACAAGCTTTTTCCAGTTCCACATGCTTTTCTTCATCTGTATTATTTAAGTAAGAATGTCTCCCAGTTCTGGGTAGTAGAGTGACTTTAACCTCACCACTGGGGTGTCTTAAGCAGTCAAAAATCACTGAATTCTTCTGTCTGAGAAACAGCCATAGGTTTCTCTGTTTTTATAGTACATAAAATTCCAATCACATTTTAGCAGCACATAATGTTCTTAGGATGGGGAACACCCCCTATTGAAATTAACCTGCTGAGAATTTCTTGACAGTGTATATTATCATGGTTTACAAGAGGCATTGTTTCATTTTTTTTTCAAGTGCAGTACAATAATTTAAATCTCAACCCTCTTAGCAAAGAGCAGCTGTTCTGTTTCTGTAAGTGCCGTGGCCAAATTTCAGATTGACTAGTTAGAGTCTTGCTACCTGCAGTCAGTATGTATTTCTTATGTTTGTGTGTTCATGACCAAAACTTTACATTAGATAAAAATTAAGTAGGAAAGAAGTATTGGTGTACACAAAAGGGCTAGAGATGAGCACAAAGCAAACCCTTGGTTTTAAACATGCATGAATGAAGATGAAATTTAGGTGTAGGTTCAAAATTATGTGGTCTTGAAAATGAGCCAAACAAAATCATCCCATCTGGAAACTACTCTTTATAGCACAAGGAAAATGCAGAGAGCTTCTCATAACTCCCATATAGTAAGCCAGAAACTCCTGAGCAATCTGCTTGTGTAACCTAAGAAAGGCAAGAAAGAATTGACCTCCTGTTGCTGCACACAGGTTTATGTAAAAGTGCACTGTGGTATTAGCTGGAGCACAGTATTTGAGGCAGCTCTGCCAGGAGCAAGGTGAGGGACTCGCAGCAAAAACCACAGCTGACCGCTTTTGAAGGGCGTTGTATTTTCCCTCTCCATGTGATGAATCAGGTCTGCTGAGGGGCAGCAGCCACAGAACCACAGCACTAATTACCCGAGGATTTACACTTCCCCTTAGTGCCAAGTTGCCTCTAACTGGAACAACCTTTGCACTCTGCCTTATGCAGCAACTGCTGTTCTGGGTGACTTCTCCTTCCATTAGATGGTCAAGGTGGGAGGCTCCTGACTCCTCTCATGACCTCATGGTCTAGCCCCAGGTGAAATTCTTTATTTATCTAATGCCTCAAAGCAGCTTAATTAATAATAGGTCCTAAAAGCCAACTGTGCCAGCTGTATGATATTACATACTGTACAGAGAGCCAGGAGGCTCCAAGTTTGCAGTGTGTCATTCAAGAGCTGGTCTCTAGCATTCAGCCAGCACCCTCAGCATGAGGTACTGGTGTCACTCCTGAATTACGGAGCCCATATGGCCTGCCGAATGCCAGTGATGTTGGTGAAGTCCTGCTGGAACTGGCAGGTTTAGAGGGATTCCAGGGTATACGCAAAATACTTAACATTTATATATTTCTATAGTGTTTGTTTTCCTGCTGATTAGATCTAATGTTCATCCTGCCATTATTTTGTTTTCGCTCACGTCAGAACAGCCTGTTCTCATAAAATTTGAGAGATACTTGGTTTGACCTTCTTGACACAAATTTACGTCACTTCTAGATAATTTTAAATTTTATTGTACAAAAAGGAGAGAAGCAGAAGTGACACAGAACTTCGGAGCAATTGGGTAATCTAGTTGTGCACAAAAAGTATTTTGTCTAGCACATCATACCTCTGCTTTGTTAGATTCCAGGGTAGCCAAAATTGTCAGGACTGCATAAGCAATGTTGGGCTGCTGGCCCAGTTCAATACGTTAAGATGGTAGCTATCTGCTGTCGCGTGTGATGTCGTAGAGGCTGCCATGTGTAATGGAGAACTGTGATTTGGAGTGTTCCGTTGCTGCAGCACTCTTAAGTTTAAAGCTCCCTGCTCTGCAGTTAGTACAGAAACGGAGGTGCTAGTCATGTGCACTGCACTCCGACACTAACATGAAGGAGAGGGCGTGAGCTGGGAGCAACATGCAGAAAGATGTGGGAAAGGGTGGAAAGGTAAGAGGGGAGGAAGGAGCTGGGTTGCACAACAAAGGAAGAACAAAAGGAAACTGCTTGAAAGGGTGTCAGAACAGTTATGACAGGTTAACTCTGCCCACGAGGAGTTAGAGTGAAACCCAGCAAATAGTTTCACATAAGCCGATAAACAGCTGTTGTATGGGACCTGGTTCAATGGCTGGCTTTGAATACAAAATGGGGGAGGACTTCTGTTCCAAATCAGTAATAAGTAAGAATTACTGTGCATGCCCAACACGTCATTTTCAATCAGCTTATAGTTGTTTCATTTTTCATTCAAAGGTTTTTAAAGTACATCGCTGCGTCTTGTCTCATTTAAGTGAATAGTTGCTGGAAAAAAGGAAGGTTTTCTGGTTATCTGAGCTCAAAACCTAGTCAGTTACAATTTTTTTATGAGATGTGTTCTTGCTCCCTCTTGGTGCAACTTGTCATCACTCACAATTCTTTTGCTGGAATTTTGAAAAAACAGTTTGCCTAAATCTGTTCACTGTGACGGGGAAGCTGGGATCCAAATGTCCTCCAACTTTGAATCTTAGTAGAAATTAGGTCACTCGTTTCTCAAAGTTTTTGACTTCATTGGAAAGTTTTGCATTCTGTATAAAATACTTCAGTAGTCCTTGGGTGCAGACTAATTCTTCATCAAGTGGTGAGCGTGCTTTGTTTCTGAATATTCATACTATGGGCCACAGATCCAACAGGAGAGTTTGAGAGCCTACACCTCATCCTTTCTAATGGGCTGGAGTGGTTGGTACATTCACTTGAGAAGGTGGTCTTGTCTCAGCTGTTTGCTCAGAGCCTGGCTGAGACGAGAGCTGAACGTTCCCAGAGAACAGTGCAAGCCTGAGCAGCGCTCTAAGGGGCGGGAGCTCTGCATCAGAGCAACCGGATGAGGCCTAGTCTGAGTAACTAGAGCTCATGCAGGCTGTGATACCAACCCTGCTCATTCAATAGGATCCACCCTAGGGCTGGCAGATAACATGCCGTTTTGTCACCTGTGTTATAGTTGGCTCCAGTCTTTCCTGGGAGACACACAAAAAACCCATCTGTTGGAAAATCCGTACCACTTCAGAGCATGGACCCATGACAGCTGTGCATGGTCAGCTTATTGCTCTATGCTGTCAAAGGCAGAGAACTCGCTTTCTGTCCTTTGAAATACTATAGTTCTTATTTAACTTCCTCTTTTTCTGCCTCTTCAGCAGGAATAGCAGGATGCTAAGCAGGGTGTGCCTGTCAGTAAGCATCTTCAGGATAAAATATAGCTCATGTCTTTTGTTTCACCTGTCTAAAGCAGTTGAAATAACTGCAGGTTATTTTAGCTAATCCAAGGCAGGTGTGCCATTTAAAGCAGTGTGTTATTTTAGGAAAGAGGAATTTGAGTGGCATTGCACGAAACAGGGAAATAGAAAGCGCCACTAAGCTACTGCTAGAGAACAGTGTAAACCAAAAGCAGTTCCAAAGATGGTGGATTTGAGGGAGCTCTGATCCAGAGGCAGTGATATACTTACTGTCTGTATTCTAGGGATGGTTTGTTACAGTCCATTTGTACAAACAGAGGGATATAAATGGAGACTTTATTTACAGTGGAGAATGACCTTGCTCAACTATTTCCTCTTAAAAACAGTGAGAAACCGTGAGGTAAAATTAGTCATCTCATTTCAGAGATGATCTTCTTGCTTTCATTAACAGAAATGGTTCAGCTGATCAGGTCAGAGACTGATGTATGAATTATCCCTACATTTTGTAGAGGAAAGAGAACCAGAATAGCCTTAACTGATGCCTATGAGTTTATTTGCACACGAATGTGACAATTTGGCACTCGGTCCAGAAACAAACTTTGATGCACTGGGTGAAGACGGTCCATTTCTCAGGTATGGCAAAGGGAGCAGAGAACAGCAGCTAACTCAGATTATACTGTGAAGATTCTTGTGATGCTCTGGGGTGCCTTTAAAAAACTCACATGGAAAAGGGTCATTTTAATTCCAACTTTAGTCATACCTTTTTGTCACACAGTAGTAAGGTGATTTAGGTGCCTTCCTGTTCTTTGCTTTATCACAACCAAATATATTTGCCTTTCTTTAATGCTTTGTCATATTCTGACATATTCTGACATTTTGAGATTCTGGCTGTATATATTTATTGAGGAGACAATTATGATGTGCCTGTCAGTTTTGTTATCAAGAAATACTGATAAGTAAAGATAGTGCCAATATCCCTATTGACTCTAGCCAACAACATAGAGTTTCTGCCTTAATTCCAAATCAAAGCACTTGTACTAGTGTTCCTCTTTAACCTTCACTCTATCTTTTAGTAAGTCTCTGAACATTTGTTGTGAGACATCAAGAGAGGGAATTGTAGCTCTGCTCCTGTATCATACCGCAACCTCCATTGACCTTATTATTACCTGCCATATTTAATATTTCCCTCTGTTATCTATATGTCTTCGTCAGCAGTGTAGTTTACCTCTGATATCTTTCCTCTTGACATGTATGTATTGTATTCCCAAGTGCCTTACTTTGCTTTTTTCCAAATCTAGTTTTGTTTAATTTCGTGCTCAGATTCATAATTTTTTGAGTTTCTCTGTATATGAGGTATGTGTGGATCCCCCGTTGTGATGCAATGGCTCTTCTGGCTTCCTTTTTTGAATGGAAACCAGGGTGAAAAAGGGACCAGCAAGAGCCCAGGCCTTGTCTTGAAACAGTAGAAAATGTAACGTATTTGCCACTAAGTTGGATGATATAGCGGATTGAATAGAAGATCTCAAGATCTGAAAATGAACCAGCCCAGCTTGGGCTGAAGGGACAGGTCAGTGTTACTGTCACATTTAAGGCCACAGTTCAGGTGCTGTTCCTCAGTTCCTGGTGACTTGAAGAGGTGACTTGAAACATTCAAGAGGTGTTTCAAGAAGTGACTTGAAACATTTTTGGGGAAGCTCCCTTCACCTGTAAAATGTTTTGCAGGTCTGTAGGTCATCAGTTTAGTCATCCGTGTCTTCTAGGTCTCCACAGAGACTGTCAGATGAAAACGTTCCTGATATCAGATTGCCATGAAGAAGTAGAATCCTGTAAATTTCTTCTTCTTCTCTCCATATTGTCCCTTATTTCCTTCCATAACTCGGAGGTGACAAAAGTGCTCACTTACTTCCTATGGTCCTTCTTTGCTTTTCACACACAATGGGTCTTGTTAGCAGAGCAAAAAAACCAGGGAAGGGTCCTCCTTACATCATGATTTTACAATAGATTAAAAAGAAAGCTCTGGTTTTGAAGTGGCTGTTTCCATTTTCTTTTTACGTAGCTATTACGTAACTGACTTACCTGTTTACCCCTCCTTTATTCACAGTAACCATGGTTTTACAGTGAAGGTGTGTGGGCTGTATATTTCATATGAGTTTAAATACAGAACTGTGATTTCGTCTTTCTGTCGTCTCACACCAGGCAGTTTGTTACACACACACAAATTAAAATTGCTTTTTCTACTGCATTCACATAATTAAATTCTCTAGTTTGTTCTCTAGTTCTTCTGTTACCCCTGGAGTCGAGCAGACTGTTGTTAAAATATATGGCATTAAACTCTAGAAATCCCTGGGAGAACACGGACCAAAAACCAAATCAAGATGAATAGTTCTAGGACTGTGTGAGCTGAAATAAATCTAATCTAAGAAAACCCCAGAGTTAAAGCCAGCAAGTTTTCCTAAAACATGTTTAAAGGATTTGGATATAAGTACTTTCAAACAAGAATAACATGGGGCTGATTACCACATACCCTAGGAGCACATTTCCCTGTTAAATATCACTTAAAAAATTAATAAATGTGCCATTATGAGGCTTCAAGTTGCATCCTGCTTTCAGACCTACTTTTTGTCAAATGCAAGGCAAGGCAGTCCATGGTGAGCCCTCTTTTGTCATTGTATTTATTTTCCAGACATCAAAACGTGTGTCTAGACTCTACAGTGCTGCCTGTCTGTAAATGCTTGAGATAGACAGATGCCAACATGACAGGCACACAGATTAGATAGATAAATGGATTCTTGAAATAATCAGCCCATTTTCCAGTGGGCATGAGAGAGCTGTCTATTTTCAGTTTAATACCAACAGCAGGTAGGGACTGACTGATCAGATGTCTAACATACTTAGCAAGAATTCCACAGGTTTCAGTAAAAGCTGTGACTGAGGCTGCTGTGGCTGTAAGGAATAGAAAAATAAACTCTGCTTTCCAGAGGTTTGAGGGGGAAGTGGAAGTGGCAGAAGGAGTACTAGGCTCAGACCAAATGCCTAGAACCGACTGAGAAGAGAACTGGAACTGACTGTGGAGACATGTCCGGGCTCACAGCCCCCTTGGCTTGAGAGAAGGTGTGTGTCTAAACGCAAGAGACCTAGAGACTGACACCTTCTCCTGCAGAGCAGGCTTGAGCAGGAGACCAAGGCATTGGGAATCAGAGGGGCCTGCAGTTGTGGAGCTGAGGTTCCTAGGCTCAGGGTTTCTAGGTAAGTATGCCCTGGCCGAGGAGTTTTGAAGACAGTGTGGTGGCAGCTGTGTGGTGCTTGGGGTGGGAACAGCAGTTAAAGTCATTGACAAAAATTTTCTATATCTCTTCCTTCCCCGTTGTCCACAGCATGTAGTCAGCTCCACATCCTACTCAAGCTGAATGGAGAAACAGAAAGGATGAAAGGAATTGCAGCTGAAGTGGGTGGCTTTTGCAGCAAAGGAAAGCAGTATTTACTACAGCCGGTAATCCTTTTACCATGAACTTATGGAAAATAAGAGCCTAGTGTCTGAGCAGCCCCTGCCTCTACCTGAGCACACAGCAACTCATGGGAAATCCTTCATGACATATCCTTCACCACGTAACAACACTCGCTGCTGTTCAGAATCGCTTCTCAGAATTATGTGTCTGCCAACACTCATTACACATTTACAGCTCTCCTGTAACCCAGACGACTCACCCGTTACGTATCACAGTTGTTAATTTCAGCCATCCAGCACATCCTTACAAGATAACAAATACCTATGGAACTGGGACTCACAAGGAAAAAATCCCCAGAACAGATATGAAGTTGAGTTTGTGGCTGGATAAAAGCTAAAAATTTAAAAATGTCTACAAATTTTGGTGTTTTTTGAACTCTGTCTGATGTTTTTTAGCATTTCTTCATTTCTGCTGGGAATAGGTGCAACCAACCACTAGAAAGATACACGGTCAAATGCACAAACTAATTCACTAGGTCCATGTTGTTATAACCTGTTAATGGCTATTTGAAAGTAAATCTTTTTTTCAAAGGTTGACTGCAAAATTGCTCTCTACTTTTACAGATTGTTCTGGCAAACGAATGGTAACCAAACGCATAAAGCATAATTTGTTTAGGTAACAATGTATTTGTGCCTCATAAAAACCTGTAGGCTTCTCCATCTATGATTTGCTATGAGTGAAACATGCTCACCACCTCCTTGGAATTGATTTAGTGCTGAAAAGGACCAGAGAAAATCCTGGAGGACAAAGCTTTGCAAGGACAAGAATTTAAGAGTGAAAGCTCAGTTCTGAGGGGAATGGTGAACACTTGAACAGATATTGTATGCCAGGCAGATGGCAGCACTTTCTTCATCCCATGCAAGCCTAAACATGAGCCGGTTGTTCTCTTTAAATAAGGTCTGCGCTCCTTGCATAAATTAAGTTCAGTTTGGCTTCATTTAATTGAGGAATGGATTGTTTCTACATAAAGTGACAATTTGGAATATTTTGATACAGAAGAATAAAAGAGATGCAGGAGGGATACGGATTTTTATTTCCTGCCCTAATTTTTCCAGCAGTACCCCTAAGGTTGCAGTGCATGTCTCTGCTAGAGGAGGGCTGAATATGCCTTATACTGAGCAATTCATTACCACTTGGACAGAGGCAAGATCTGGAATGATCTCTGGCACTCCCTTTTGAAGCGGGACTTGTCCCCTCAAGGGGTGAGAGGTGACCAAAGACAAATTTCAAAGACAGCTTAAAACTTACCCAGAGATGTTAGAGTCTTGTTCTGAAGTCAGTAGCAGGGCAGACATGTGGGGTGCATTCTCTGAAACTTTTCAAGACTGATACGTCCAAAGAAAGCGTCTTTGGGAAAGTTAAGATAACAATGCCCATGATGGAAGCAAAGGGGGAGGCAAGCTCCTCAAAAACTAGTCTGGGTAGGTCCAGAAACTCAACAGTTTGGATTAGGTAGTAATTACATAAGTATGGTAGGACATTCCAGATGTTGGCAAAAGGCGTAGACATGACTGTTTTGTTTATTTTATTTTAATTGAATTGAATTGAATTTTATTTTATTTTATCTGGTTTTAACTAGCTGGACTATATCGGTCATTGATCTTCATCTTGATTAAATTTTATATTTCACAGCATTTGGATCCAGACCTGAAACTTACCAGGGTTCAAGGCTGTTAAGACCCAGGAGTTTGATTTCAATCCATTAGGGTGATAGCTACATGTCAGAAACTTGACTGTTGACAAGTATTTTTTTTTTTTTAAAAAAAAGGTACATTTCAAGGCAGGACTCTAGTTCAGGCCTATGTCAAGCAGCAATTCCAATTTTTAATTACATTTGTCTTTTTTTCTTCTTTGTAGAATCTTAAAATCTTTACCCAGAATTGTGAGAGACTGTATATGGAGCCTGAAAGAGAAAAGGAAGGCACATTCATGACTTGTGAGAGTTCAGGAACTGTCCATTCAGCTTCAGAAATGCTCTGTACTGAAAAGACATTACAAGCAAAATATGCGAATTTACAGACTTATTCTCAACACCATGCTGTTTGTGATAAGAGAGAAAGTTGTCACCAACAAGTCTGCTGTGAACAAGGAATTAAGATTATTAGTAATGGCAACAAATCAAAGAATGACGTTTCACCTTTTCCTTTGTGGGATACGAACTCTGTTCCTGATAAACAAGAATGTTTATGTGCTGTTCTCTCTTCTGCAAAGCTATGTGATGAGCCAAGGGAGGGAGAGCAGTGGTGCAGTTTTGTCTCACACGATAGCAACGACGCAGATATTCTCTGTAGTCCATCATGTGATGAATCTCTGTGTCAAGCTAATCCCAAATCAGTCCTGGAATCTGGAGAACCTGGGTGCAAAGGAGATGCTGATATATCTGCAGTGCATGACAAGCTGTGGAAACTTCTTCATGAAGATGACTCAGACTATCAAATCCCATTTGAAAACCAGAGGATCACAAGTTTAGAAATTAAGCCGACAGATATCAAAATCACAGAACTGAACTTCATACAGGAGACCTGTTCTGATCATCCTGTGCCAATAAATTTGGTAGACGAGCAGGAACCTTTTACACAACCAGCTAGTAGACGAAGAACAGAGGAAGAAGACTGCAATGTTTCTGATATCCTACTTAAAACAGATGAAGCACATAACAGTGCATCCATGGGAAACATTTGTCATGCACAAGTGGTAGAAACAGATGGTACGTGTCTAGATTCTAGCACTGGAGATGAAGCGGAAACACCATCCATTTGCGTTTCAGTAAATAGTATCATCTTAAATACAGGGGAGTGCTTGGAGCAGAAGCTGAATGAAACGTTAACTGACAGTAATGGATCCATTCAAATGACTGTTGCTTGGGAAGGAGAGTTTACCATCAATAATGCTTCACAATCATGTGATGCAGATTCTCCTCAAAGATTAAAAAATGCTCATAGTAGTAGTTTAGCATGTGACAAAGAATACCCAGCTTACATGTCAGATAAGTTGCATGGGACAGTTGGACCATTACTTCATACTGAGCACAATATATCTTTGATAAATGAGTCTGTAACTGGTAAAGGCTGTAATTTTGGAGACTGTTATTCAGCAAGAAAAGAACTGGCTTATTTCCCCGAAGAGAACAACATTTCCCCCAGTCAGTTTACACATGAAGAACACCCATCTGTAAACACCACACGTAAAAGTAATGAAGAGAATTTACATGAAAGTGGAAATTACTCAGACTTGAATGCACAAAGTGACATTAATTCTGACAGTTATCATCTTTCAAAAAATGGTGACTGTCAAGATTTTCAAGTTGTTTCTAATGCACAGAAATACGGTTACCTAAAGCAATCGCCTAATTTAATTAAGACTCCCGAAACCATAACACATAAGAATCTGCTCCAAAATATAGACCAACTGGCAGAAACAGAAAAAGTGGAATTCACTCCCTCTTCTGAGGATCCATTTTTAAGAGATTTTTATGTAGAAGTGCCCAGATATGAACCATGTAAAACAGGAGAGATATGCGTAGGTGATGAACAAAGGTCTGAAACTTCCTGTGACTCAGGAGTTAGTCATGTTTCAGAGAGTCAGACTGCAGTTTCCCCTCATGATACATCAGAACAGCATGTATTTTCTGTTGACAGCACCTTTAAGTCTGATGAAGAGTTAAAAATGGATTCTTCAAAAAATCACACGTATGTGTCTGGAGGTGAAACATCTACCCCACTGCCTAGAAAGGCTCAAAATGAGTACCACAGCATAGCAAATGAGGATGATAGAGATATCGGTAATCAGTTAGATATCCAACAACTGGCTGTAGAAGAAACATTACCATTCTTCACACCTGTACGCCAGTCAGAGGGCCTTCCTACCAGTACATCAGCAATGGGCTGTCCTGGCACAGGAAGTCATGTAAAAACTGAATCCACGCAAACTGCAGTCAAAGTAGATAAAAATTTGAGTACGCTGGAAACTTTTTGCAGAGCATTGCAGGATCAGTTCTGTAGGGTACCTGAAGAAAACAAGGAGGAAGCAGTCTTGTGTGAAAATAAACGAGAGATTCAAAGAGCTATTGACTATGACCCAGATGGAGCTGGAACAAAGTCTCCTTTGCACACTTTAATTAGCTCCAAGGCTCAGAGACAGATTATGAATATTAGTGCTAAACAGTCCTGTCCTGACTTTATCTCTTCCAGCAAGCTAACTGAAGTTGATAATTCAATGAAGTCTACTGAGTATGGTAAAGATGAAGAAGTCATTACATCAGCGAGCATAGTAAGTGGTTTAGTTAATTTGCCACCAGCTGATTCAGGGAACAACCAGTATTTTCAAGAGCAACCTCCCCACAGCAGAACTCAGCCATTCTCCTTAGCGTTGACCACATACGATCCATTCCCAGTCGACTCGGAAAGGCTAAGAAATCAAGAAGGGTCAAAATCCTACCAGGCGTCACCAACCGTTGCTACACCTGAGCCCATCAAATGTAAACAAGACACAGCAAAAAGTGGGCATTTTGCTACTGGAGCTAAGAAGAAATTACCACCAGCCACGCTGTCAAAAAAACCCCGACTAGAGGAGAGAGGAAATGTCAGCAGTGATCCTAGCTGTGTTAAAAAGTCTGTGAAGAGTGAGGCAGGCATGATTCATAAGGAAGATAGAAAAGAGCAAAGGAGACTAATTTTGAAAAAGGATAGCAAAGGTAAGAGAAAATTGATTTTCATTTCTGTCTTTTCCCATTGTTCTGGCTACAGTACGAAATTCAAATTTGTTAAACACACTGCAAGCCTCCTTTAGTTTAAATCATGTCAGCTAAAGGTGTCCTGCCCTCACTGATTTTAATTTCCAGTTCTGTGAACTTAGTAACTAGTGCTGTGCCCATGCCACAGAGCTGAATCCTCCCTAACATCCTTTTCCTAGCTGGCAAATGCAGTCAATTTATGAACTTTTAAACCTGTTTGAAATAGTTACTTCTTCATTTGTCTCTTTGAGTGACTTTTCAGGGATTTGTAGCATAATGGGACCACATAACTACATACAATATAGCAACTGCAAGCCCAGTACTTGCACATTGTTATGTTCCCACGGGGCTGTGTTTCCAGTTACGCTTCTGCACTGTGGCTCCCAAATGCGATTACCCTCTCTTGGTTACCAAATGGTTTTATTGCTAGCAAAGTATTATTGTTATTAGTAGGGTGCTACTGATGAACATAATGTTTGCAGTCCTGTCTGATGACTGATGGCTGGTTCTGCATTCCTTTTCACACCTGTTGGTTGTAAGTAACACTGATGAAATTAGCAATATTAAACTGACATAGAAAACACATAATTGAAATGGGATTCAGGTTGCTTCTCAGAGTTTCTAGGAGGTTGCTGACAGGTAAAACAAAATGCAGACAGGAATAGCAACAGTGTAACAGCTGGACAGATGAGGTATTTGTGGTTTCTGTGGATACTTTGCAAGGACCAAGGTCTTATTTTTACCTTTTGATGTTACATTTCATGTTCACATCATAAAATAATTTAATAGATCAGAGCAAGACTGAACAGTGACTAAAGGTAATTTACACAACTATGAGAGATTGTAATTACAGTGCATTCTGATGAGAGTTCTACTTTTCCAATCACGTTTAAAAAAGCCCCAAACTTTTCTCTGTTTGAAGATGTATCCTTTGTCAGAGAACCAAAAGTGTGGGAGGAGAGACACATTCCTTCAAAGCAGAGCAAGCAATTGCTTTTTCCGTCTACCTGAGGCTATGCTTGAAAAAATGCTTTAAATATTCAGGCTTGAATCAGATAAATCTGAATTTTCTTTACCTGCTTGTAATCTGCTTCAGTCTAGTCTGAAATGAATGTATGTTTGTACTTTAGAGAATTGTGTGGACCTTTGCCCAGCATTATGGGAAGGTTGGTATGGTTAGTCTGGTATATGCTCAGTGTTCTCTTTTGTATTATTTTCAGCTGTAGGAGGGACAACTTTGTGGTCAGGGCAGGGAATCTGGAGCCGTTAGTTCTATTTACAGTTCTGTCACATTACTGTCTGCGTCATTTTAGCCCTGATTCAGCAAGATTCTTAGGCCTAAGGACTTAAGTGACTACAAGTTAAACATAGCAGTGAATTCCAGGTGCCTGACCCTTCAAGTTGGATCCAGCATTAGACAGGAAAAGTTAGAGTACTGGAATGGGATCCCCAAGGGAGACGTGTCATGCCAGCTCATTTGGAGTGCATCAGCACAGAATTAACACAGAGGGAAACATAACATCTTGCATTTTACATCCCTTACATCTAGCAGGGATGTCTCACTTGAGCGCAGGGATGTGTCACGATCCCAAAACCTTTCCCTTAAGTATATGCTGATTCCCTCTCTTTCCAAGTACCCTCCATTCTCCCACTCACACCATGCCCATGTGCAGAAGACGCTGGAGCGTTCTGTGAACCAGTGAACAGTCTTAGCAGAGAACCAGGTTGTCAGGACCTTCCCCAGACTGAGCAGAGTGCTCTCTTTCTGTAACCTGAATGACTCTTGGATTTGTTCTGCATGATGGTCGGTGTTTAGCAAGAGCCATGCCCTATGGCTGGAAAGGTAGGGACTTTCTTTAAAGGTGGGAAGTTAATCCTTTGAAACTGACGAGGGAAGCGGAGGCTACTGACATTACCAAATGCAAATAGCTAACCACTAAGTGTGGGTTCCTCCCTCCAGCAGTGTTTTAAAGGAAGTGATGCCATCACTGCATCTTGCAAGGAGTGTCATCCTGGCAGTGTGTTGTAGGTATGTTCCAAGAACACCTTGGAGCATCTCCTGGGACTTAAAATCTTTTCTCTGAAAGGCTGTTAAAAAAATCTACTAGTTATAAGTATTCAGTTAATACGAATTCTGATTATGTAACCATATGGTATGCTGTAACTTTGTGGTGTCTTATTTACTGATAAAACGAGCTGGTCCTTTAGTCAGAGAGAATGTATTTTGATTTAATAAGTTATTTTATGTCAATGCCTTTTCAGGCTAGAACTTCCCCTGGGTCCTATTCCATAAATTCCAAATGTCTTTGCATTGAAAACATTTCCATTGACTGTGTGGGGCACTGAATTAGTCTTTTAAAACCTTTGTATTTTAAAGCCTTAATTTCTGCATCAGAAGAAATTATAATTATTTACTGGTGTTGTCAGATTCACATTCTTAACATCTGCAAATTCTTCTGGGATTCCTTTAAAATGCCAAACCATCATTATCTTCTAATCCTAAACTGTGGCTCTTCTGTTTCAAGCTCCCAAGCTGCTGAAGAAAATCCAAGCAGAGTTGTTTCCTGACTGCTCTGGAAACATTAAGCTATGCTGTCAATTTGGTGACATTCATGGTGACTCCACCATTACATGGACTAAAGATTCCAAGTTACTAGCTCGTCTGCAGAGAAGGTGAGTGAACGTTTTTGAAGGACTGGTAGTTTCTAAATAGCTTTTGGGAAAATATGCCAGTGATTCACTCTTGTACCTGTTAAGAGGATTAGTATGATAGGTACAAAAAGTAAGTTTAAACAGGGTAATTAAGAAGCATATCTTCACACAGTGCATTACTGTTGGTCATGGTTTGTGTTCCTTCACCAGTAATTCCTCTCAGCCTTTCATAACAAGTCTTATCCAACTTTCAAGTACTGTAAAAGATCAAATGAAGTCTGAACCTCAGCACCCAGCCAAACAACATAAACACCCTTGGTTAACATGTGGGAGGCTCTCTGTCCTTGTGTGGTGGAAGTGAATTGCTCAAACAATGAATCATAGAATCATAGAATCATTAAGGTTGGAAGGGACCTTTCAGATCATCTATTCTGTTCAGCTGCTCATAGAATCATAGAATCATAGAATCGTTAAGGTTGGAAGGGACCTTTCAGATCATCTAGTCCAACCATTAACCTAACCTGACAAAACCACATCTAAACCATATCCCCAAGTACCTTGTCTACCCTTTTTTTAAACACCTCCAGGGATGGCGAATCCACCACCTCCCTGGGCAGCCTATTCCAATGTTGAATAACCCTTTTGGTGAAAAAATTTGTGTGAAATAAAATATTTTGTCTACTTTTTTGTCTACTTGCATCGTATTTGAATCAGTCTTTGCAGTGAGGGACAGAAATTCCAGGGACAGGAGGAGAGATACATGGAATAATCAGGAAAGATCTTTTGGAAGTATTAATGTGGAAAATTAACATGTTCTGTTACAGTGCCCAGGATGACTCTCCCGTCTCTTTGGCAATAGCTAAAGCCAGTAACAAAGACCAGGGAATGTATTATTGCTGCTTGAATAATATGTATGGAAAAGTGACTGCTGAGTTTAATCTGACCTCTGAAGGTAAATCCCAGTTTATAATTTTGATTAATAATAATAATGACAATGGCAGTTTCCATTCTTTTTTTTTTTTTTACTACAAAATCTGTTTCTTTGTTTCCTTGTAGTACTGGAACATCTCTCAAGTTTTCAGAATTGTGAAGGTAAGTACACACATCTTCTTGAATGTGTGCTCAAATCTGTGTTCCTTCTGATTTCCAAACAGAACAAAGGATGGAAAAATAGATCAGACTAAGACATTTTGACAGTTATCCCACGTGAAACTCCCGTAGGATGAAATGGTTTGTGCAGGGTGATGGAGTACACACCATGACAAACTATTGGTTTGAACTTGACTGTGTAACTTCTTGTTGGCTTGATGCAGTAGCATTTCACATACAGTAAACAGGGAAATAGCATTGCATCGCATCATGCAGAGACACAGGCACACACAGAGTACTGAAAGCTCTTTTGGCAGAAAAACTTGCCAGTGGTGTTTGCACACATGGTCTTTGCAAGTCACCTGCTATGTAACTTTACCCCAAGAGAAAGATGGGTATGAAGATTTGGGATGCTTTCCCCATATGTTAACTTGTGTTTAATCACACTCGGCATATGTCTTGCTGTGCTGCAGCTAAAGATAGACAGTGCATTGCAAATTGGTTTATCATTTCTGAACACACTGTACTAATCAAGTACTTCATTCGGCCAATTGATTTTTCCTTCATTTTCTAGAAGAATAAAATTAAACATTTAATTCCTTGTTAAAATACAGACAGGACTTTTCATGCAACAGCACTGTAGAACTTTTGACCAACAGAGAATTTTAGGTGGAGTTAAGGAGCCTTCTAATTCTAGCTTTATGCGTGCACTGTTTCTTCTGTGCTTCAAAGGGAGGCAATGGTGTACAGCGTCTAAACCAGAGGTAACTAGAAAGGGGAGCTGGAAGGACTTCATTGCCGTGTGGGATACACTTTTTGTTCTCCTATCTCTCTTTTCCACTTATGTTCCTTGAATTGTTAAGATTAGAGAGACTTGAGGTGCAGTTAGAATTTTTTAGTTTCTCAGTGCTTAACCTTAACCACTTCTCCCCCTATAGTTTTTTTCTGTTTGTATTCCAATGATCATTTAAAAGGGTAAAATCCATAATCCTGCTTGATTTCAGCTGTAACTTAGGCACACATTCTTATGCTACTGGTCCCTTCAAAAGCCACAGGTGGGGTAAGAGAAATATTATTTTACTAATTTCTCCTGAATATAAAGGTCACTAAAACTGATGTATTTGCTTTTTGATTGAAACTATCGTGGTCATTTTTAGAAATGTCGTTCTTATTCAAAATCACTTACGAGATAAAAATCTTGTTATTTTCTTCTGCCTTTGCTAATGAACCTGTTTTTAAGCTGGTGCTTGCCAGATTGGAAAGCAATAAATGCTTTAACATGCTAGTCTGCAGCACTGGAGCCGATGTAGTGAATGTGGTTGGGACTAGGAAAGGCATGTTTCCATCATGGTTGGATTGGATAAGAACTGAGATCTCTTTCAGCTGAGTGCCTCTACGAACATGTTGGCGGAATCTTTCCCTGAAAAGATTCCAAGCTGAAATCTGAAACAAGCTCTGGTTGTACCAGCAACTTCTGTTTTTTCTGAAAAGACAGGCTAGCTTCAGAAGAATGTGCTCTAAGCACACTGGGCATAGAACTGTGTTCTACTTTTAAATTCATATCTATGTACACTGCTGCACATTAGCTTTATTACTGGCTCTGTCTTCCCCAAAAAACAGAGTTGGCAGGGTCTCTGTATGACCTCAATGCCTCTTATTTTCTCAGTCAGATTGACTTACTTCCCATTCATTTGAAGCTCCAGTTTACAACTCCCCTAATAGTTTTTTTTTTTTTAAAAAAAACCCCCAACTATTAGCTTTTGTGATATTTACCTCTATTTTTGGTTTGCTACACTCTGTATTCTCTCCTTATGGACCTGAACTTCCCACTTTCTCCATGTTGGCTTTAGACGTTAGAGGCAACAAGCTACATTTAGAGGAGCAGGGTTCCAACCCCATATTAACACAACTGAGGCCATGTATTCTGTTTCCATTGAGCATTTTCTTTAATACTCTATGGAAAGATGCATTTGTTTTCCCGCGTCCGCCCTTTCCCTGTGACTGCAGAAGGATGTTGTGCAGAACAAAGTGGCATTGTGTTTTAGGTGTGGAAGAAATTGAATTCATGCAGCTCATGTTCAGAGAAGATTTCATCAGTGACAGCTATTTTGGTGGGAACCTGCATGGAGTAATAGCTACAGAAGAGCTTCATTTTGGTGAAGGCATGCACCGGAAAGCTTTCCGAAGTAAAGTGATGCAAGGCCTCGTGCCAGTGTTCAGCCCTGGCCACCCCTGTGTTCTCAAAGTGCACAATGCTATCACATATGGGACCAAGAGTAAGGATGATCTAGTTCAAAAGAACTACAAACTGGCGCTGCAGGTAAGCTTCCCCTGTCCTTTGTAAGCAAGAATTGTGGGGGAAAGCTGTCTTGCAAATATTCAAACAGGTAATCTGTTTTGAGTAATATTCCATAGGCATATCTCTTTGTAATACAGGAATGCTATGTCCAAAATACTGCAAGAGAGTATGCGAAGATATATGCAGCTGAAGCTGAGCCCTTGGAAGGCTTTGGGGAAGTACCAGAGTGAGTATATATATATTTTTATATACATACAGGTGTATGCGTATATATATTGTCCTGTGCCACAGCTTCCCACTGACTGCTAGGAGTAATTACTAAAGAAGAGGAAAGAGTAATCCTGAGAACAGTGTTACAGCTGGAATCATGACCTAAATAATACTGAATATCAAGGTGGTGAGATTCTGTTCCCATTAAAGAAGGATAATAAGGAGTAAAGACACTGAATAGCAGGGAAAAGGCATGATTTTGATATAAATTTAGAGGAAATTATTCGGGTTAGTGAAGTAACACCAGTAGGTGGTACTACTAGTATCATCTCGTAACAGCAGTAGGGGATAAGTCAGGCCTTCCAACTTTCCATTAAAAATGAAATCTTGAGAGAAATCATGATCGTTCTGAAGCTGGTATGAAGTCACTCCTTAGGCGAGTTTTCTGTGTAAAGAGAGGCTTAAGCCAGAAAGCTCAACTCTGATTCTACGTTTTCCCAAAGACTGGTTTGTTTCATTTCAGAAGTTTTCCATTTCCTGAATATGTGTACATCAGACCAACAGCTCAATACAGGTTCACCTCTGCCTCTGAGGCTGGAAAGTAGCACCTTGAGGATTTGGTAATAGATCTTTTTCAAAGGGTTTGCTGTTCCAGTGTCAGGCTACTGTGTAGAGTTGAATTTGCAATGGATGGTTGAAATTCCATCTGCCTCACTTCAAGGATAAGACCTACATGCTTGACAGCAGGCTAAATCTCCATCTCAGTTTAGATGACACAAGATCTGCTCAGCTGCACTGATTCCCTGAAAAAAAGGACCCCTTAAAACACAGCCTCTGGAACGATTCCTTAAAGCCACCTTTTAGGATTAGAAATAGTGATGGAGCTGGCAGTGAAATCTTTTAGGGAAAATATTTGTGCAAGTCAGCTTATTTTCTGGAAATACATTGCTCTTGGTAAAATTTGTGTGTGAGGGATTTCTCTAGGTATGGGATATAACCTCTAGTTTTGACATGAGAGAGCATGTACCCTACAAAAACTAGAAGTCTGGTGCAAATAGCAGGCACATGGAAGGTTAAGATCTGGTGCTTTATTCTAAACAATTGGCTGGAAGACAGCAGATAGGAGCAAAAAAAGAGATATGCTTTTCGTTTGCTTTTTAATTTCAAAATTTTAAGGCTAGATTCGTTTCTTCTAGCCAGCCGTTGTGAGACCAAACTTGTGTTTAAAAGAGGGTATATTCCTTGCAACATTTTATAAGATAAACAGAGCAAGAGAAAAGTCATCCACATTCTCCAGAGTTAGCTTTAAAGCTACAGCCTTAGCCTATCTGTGCACGTTTGACTGTAAGAGAAAGCTGAGGAAACAATAGAGTAAGCACCGCTCTATAATCGTCAGTGGTCTGGCAGCTAGACACTTACACAAAGGCAGGAGGGGGAGAGAGAGGTAGATTCCGTAGTCTTGAGGTTACTTATGATACTTCCACAATGGAGTAGTACTAACACTTCTATTAACCAGTGACCTGGTTTCCTTTCAGTGTGCAGTAATATGAAACTATATGGAGCCTTATATACTGACAAAAGCTGTTCACTTTAATGATACTGGTAGAGTTAAGCTGATACCATACCTTGAGTGAGTAGATTAGAACTAGACAAGTCCCTACAGTTGCAGTGATTGCTCCTTAGAAAGAGAATAACTACTGGTATAAAGGCCATTTGTACCAGTTTAACTGCATTTGCTACAACAGTAAGGGTAAAATATCACAACAAATACAGGAATGATGTCAATAAAGCTTGATTGTGGGCTAGGACTGGAAGACTTATACAGAAGTGCGCTGGTTATATATGGTTCTCTGTCCTGTGACTGATTCTTCTAGAGCTCCTTTCAATGTATACAGAGCACATAGGTACATTCACGATTCTGCCATTTCCAGAATCCAGTACAAGTATGTCTGGAAGCAACTATACCATCCCTTTGGCACTCCTGCTCTAAGAGATCACAAAATCATAGAATCATAGAATTGTCTAGGTTGGAAGGGACTTTTAAGATCGTCAAGTCCAACCATCAACCTAACACTGCCAAAACCACCACTAAACCATGTCCCTCGGCACCATGTCTACCCGTGTTTTAAATACCTCCAGGGATGGTGACTCCACCACTTCCCTGGGCAGCCCGTTCCAATGCTTAACAACGCTTTCTGTAAAGAATTTTTTCCTAATATCCATCCATTCAGGAAGAGCTGTTCCATAACCTTCCCAGACACCGAGCTCAGACTGACCAGCCTGTAGTTCCCTGGATCCTCCTTCTGGCCCTTCATGTAGATGAGTGTCACATTTGCTAACCTTCAGTTAACTGGAACCTCCCCGGTTAGCCAGGACTCCTGATAAATGATAGAAAGTGGCTTGGTGAGCACTTTCGCCAGCTCCCTCAGTACCCTTGGGTGGATCCCATCTGGCCCCATAGACTTGCATATGTCTGGGTGCTGGAGCAGGTCGCTCACCATTTCCCCGTGGGTTATGGGCGCTTCATTCTGCTTCCTGCCCCTGTCTACTAGCACAGGGGGCTGGGTGCTCGGGGAACAACTGATCCTACTGCTAAAGACTGAGGCAAAGAAGGCATTAAGCACCTCAGCCTTTTCCTCATCCTTTGTCACTGTTTCCGCCCCTGTCTGCTAACGGACAGAGATTATCCTTAGTCCTCCTTTTATTGTTAATGTATTTGTAGAAACTTTTTTTGTTGTCCTTAACAGCAGTAGCCAGGTTAAGTTCTAGTTGGACTTTGGCCCTTCTAATTTTCTCCCTCTATAGCCTCACTACATCTTTGTAGTTCTCATGAGTGGCCTGCTCTTTCTGCCAACAGCCATAAATTCTCCTTTTTTCCCTGAGTTGCCACCACAGCTCTCTTCAGCCAGGCCGGTCTTTTTCCCTGACTGCTCATTTTTCAGCACATGGGGACAGCCTTCTCCTGCGCCTTTAAGACTTCCTTCTTGAAAAACGCCCAGCCTTCTTGGACTCCTTTGCCCATGGGGACTGCCTCCCAAGGGACTCTGCCAACCAGGCTCCTGAAAAGACCAAAGTCCGCCCTCCAGAAATCCAAGGTAGAAGTTCTGCTGACCCCCCTCCTTGCCTCTCCAAGAATCAAAAGCTCTATCATTTCATGATCATTATGCCCAAGACGGCTTCCAACCGTCAGATCCCCCCCAAGGCCTTCTCTGTCTACGAACAACAGGTCCAGCAGGGCACCTTCCCTAGTCAGCTCTCTCCCCAGCTGTGTCAGGAAGTTATCCTCAACACACTCTAGGAACCTCCTAGACACTTCCTTCTCTGCTGTATTGTATTCCCAGCAGATATCTGGTAAGTTGAAGACCCCCACGAGGACAAGGCTTACCCCTGCGAGGATAAGACTGTTTGTGAGAAAGCCTGTAACTAGAAACCTGTTTTGTGGTGACAGTCATTTCCCCCATTTCTTCTGAGATCCTGCTAGGAGCTCTCGTGAGCTAGCTGATGAAATACAGTTATGGTCCATTACTAGCCCCAGCTGAATGGCTTCCCAAAATGACCTTATCTCAGAGCAATATTAAATTCCACTTTAATATATACAGATGTCACTGTTTTGCTTAGCCTAAGTTTTTAATTTTGGAGACTTACGCTGTAGTATCAGAGTGCTGCCTAACAAGAAGGCTGAGTTTTTCCGGTGTAAGTACAAACAGAAGACGACTATCTGTGAGGTAGAACACTGCTTTCCAGACAGCGGAAACTTTGGTAACGGAGAAGTTCATGTTGCCAGTGAGACCGATACTTCCTTCCATACTGTTGTCATTATCGCTTCGCATTCAGTCTTTCTCTCTGGGAAGACCACAAAATCCCAAGTGTTTGGCATGGTGCATCTTTAGACATAAATGGACCTAGCCTGGATTCCTACAAAACTTTGTAAGTCTTTCTGGCTAAACTAGCTCAATTTCTAAATGAATAAAGTAGGACCTATTGTTTCAAGTTTGCAATTTCCTGAAAACTTCATGTAGAACTAGCTGAAGTTTTCTGACCTGGGTGCAAACTTTGCCAAAGCCCAAGAATCTTCAGATTCTAGATTTTCACTTGAGCCAACCTGTCTGGAGAATCTGATGGTTTTCCAGAGACTTTCTTGTTTCCTTTTACTTTTTGGTAAATTATTTGCTTTGTATGTTCGTTATCAACAGTATTTTCTCATTTTGGATGTGTCAGGTTTTAGAAGCCTAGTCTGAGAAATCCTCCACTATCACTGGTCTTGGGCAAAGCTCTTCCTGGAGTGGATCCAATTTGCAGGTGCTGAACACCTCACAAAGACTGAACCATATATCAGTCAGCATGAGCAGCTAAAGCAATCACACTCTGAAATAAACAAGCACCCTTTACTGTGCAGAGTTTAGGTTTTGGGATGTAGTAGGACAACATTAGAAAGCATGCTTTGAAAAAGTTTAAATCTGAGTAAGTAATACAAAGAAATAAGCACATAGAGGATAATGCAATTATGTTCTAGAGCTACCTAAAAGTTCCCGATCTTATCTGGATGTCTCCTGGCTTGGTTTAGACTTGGTCGCTGTTCATTCACTCTCTGACATCACTGATGACTTTGTCTGTTTCTTACTCCTTCATTGACAGAATTCTCTGGATTTTATTAGTTTTTATCGCTTGATTTCAGGATCATTCCTATTTTTCTTGTTCATCGCCCTGCTAATAACATCCCCTATGCAACAGTGGAGGAGGAGCTGGTTGGGGAATTTGTGAAATACTCTGTCAGGGATGGCAAGGAAGTAAATTTCCTGCGAAGAGAGTCAGAGGCTGGCCAGAAATGTTGCACCTTCCAGCACTGGGTGTATGAGAAGACCAACGGGAGCTTGCTTGTCACTGACCTGCAAGGTGAGTTGTCTGAGTGGGGGCAGTGAAATGGCTTTCCCATGATCCAGGCTGGTGACCACTCTCAGTTATTCCCCATAACCTCAGAACTTCCAGAGACTTATTTCTGAGCAATGTTATTGTTGGCTCTCTGTGTCCTGTTGGCAATGCTGAATGTGGTCCTCCCATAACCTTGTAATGGACAGAGTCTTCTCCAGATGCGGGCAGTACCCCAGCCCTGTGGCTGTTTTATATAGCATCTCATGCAGATCAGAACAAAAGATAGGAGACAGTGTTAGGATATTTTATTTTCTAGCCTCTTTAAAGTGCACTGTATTTATTTGTGTGTGTGTTACCCTAGGGAACAAAAAGACGTTAATGAATTGCCCACTGTGACAGCAGGGGCTAACATGTATTAACCTGTGCAGTATTACGATGTTTATCTAATCAGCAGAGAAAGGAAATTTTTACCTAGCTTATGTTCTTATAAGAAGACAGTTTGGAAAAGAAAAGACAAACCTTACACTTTTAACGGGAGAGTTTTCTTCCACATATCCCCTTAGTAAATCAGGACACTCATATTGAGTTGTCTGGCTTATCGTCTCACTTCCCAGAGGTTAATGAAGTGTCTTGTGAATTAAAGACTTCAGTTGTTAATGACATCCTAGTCCTTCACTTTTTCTTGTATTTAAATACTTAACAACAGTCTCTCAACAGTGGAATGCTCCACATTCAGGTCCTGGGTAGGTTTGAAGAAACATGTTCCTTCAAAAAAAGAGTGGTGAAGAAATGCCCTCCTCGCATTTACTGAATGCTGCCCTTAGGGTCCTGTGGTCGTGACCTCTAACTGCTGAAATGCTGGCCTGTATTTGACACAGTATGCATAGGTGTATTTGAAACAGAGAAAGACAGACCCTTCTTAAAGAAAAGAAAAATAAATGTGGAATCTTAGAAAATATCCCATATGCTTTAACAAGAGAAGGCAGGAAAATTTGGAACAACACATCGAAACAAGACCCCTCAAGTAATTTAAAGGGAGAAGAAAGAACAAAATCCTAGCCTGAGGGAAGCACAACAGCAGAAATGATATCTGACCCTCTGTAATGACTGCTGCCACAAAGGACAATATACCTGCTGCTGTTGAAGAGAAACATCCTTCCTCTCTTATCTTTGCATTTTGACTTTTCAGGCATACCAGTTGAGATTTCTGAGGGTATTCTCCAAGGAAACTGGTCTTGAGACCATCATTTTCCTGTAGAGAAAAAATTGCACACTGTAGGACCGGATTTTGCCTATGAACAAGTCAATAAGTCAATAAAGGGACAGGTTAAAACCCCCAAGTTTTTGGAAATACTGAATGAGAAAGGGATTTTGGATCTCTCACCCAAAAAGTAAAAATAAGGTTGACTGACCTTATTAGGTCAGTCTTGATTAGGTCTGACTTGATTAGCAAAGCAAATACAGGATTCCTACTGATAAACATTGTAGTCCAAGTTTGCAAAGCATCAAAGCCACAAACCCCATAAATAAATATACACATCTCTGAGTAGGTGCATAAGCAAAGATTCTGTATGGTTCTTAAAATGCAGTCATCAAAGTGTAACCCCTCTTTCCCCCTCACTGACTATCCAGCACAGGAAGCAAGTTATGCTCTATTTATCACCTTGCCATCTGTAAACTACTAGTATGAGACTGACTTCTAGAAACTGCTGGTGATACAGAGCACAAACATTCTATTTTTAATTGGGGTACTTTAAAATGTTTTGAAAAAATGGTGACAGATAATTAAAATTTAAAACATGAATCAATAAATAATATTTAATGCCTCTATATATGGTGCGCTGAAATCTGAAGATATTCCTAGGAATTCTAGTCTAACATAAGCTCTCTGTTTCCTTGATTCTTTGTAGGTGTAGGAATGAAGTTAACTGACGTTGGCATAGCAACATTGGCCAAAGGGTGAGTGAAAAATTATTTCTCAACAGCATGGTTTTGCTTTACACATCAATCTCTTCACAGTGTAAATATGTTGGGGGAGGGTGCGCTGGAAATTTATTCTTGCTTTAACTTTGGAAGAAAACAATCCTCATCTGACTCTTTTAACTTCTTTTTACTCATATTTATGGGAATCCACCTGTAAGGGAAACACATTTATTTTGTTCTAAAAGGATGGGGCTACACTGTAGATTGGGCTTTGCTTTTCCTTCATGCCTCCCTTAAAATAGGCTTATTCGAAGGGCATTTCAAGTGTGAAATCAAGGTCTCTGGTGACTTACAAGCAAGTAAGGCACTTTGCTTGGTGGTACATCAGCTGGAGGAAGGTCGGGCTAGAAATGCAGGGCCAACACTGACTCCAGCCTGGGGTACAATGAAAGACCCGGTGTTTGTGCTGTCCAGAGCTGCTGACGATGGAGGAAATACCTCAAACCCCAGCACGCTGTTGGAGCCAGAGCTCCAGCTGGGCTTCCACTCACTAGCACCTGCCCCAGCAAATGCAAATACGAGCGCTTCTACCTATCTACCCCGACTACTAGATCCTGCTGCCAGTAGTCAAGGTGACCCTTCTCCCCTCTACTCTTCCACTGGAAGAAGAGAGGATGTCTGTCACAGTACTGTGGGAACTAGAGAAGGAGATGCCCTGAAAGGGGCCAAAGCTTGTATTGCCTTTTTTGCAAGGAAGTCGCAGGGACTGCATGAGGGAACACAGCTGAAATCCTTCTTGCACCCAGCAAAAGTGCCAAAGCCTTAGAATATGTATTTATGACATAAGCTTTTATCAAGACTCTTTTCTCAGTTTAGAACTCTGTGAGTTAGTTTTCTTTCTATCGCAGGCAGTGACCGTAAGCTTTTCTTGAGCCTGTGTTCCTGTCAGCTGTATGGGTGGAGGGAAGATGTCTGTTTAGCTTTGTATATGCCACTTATCTGATAAAAAATGAAATGCATTAAGAGATTTGGTGGTATCTCTTTCTCTTCTCTCTCAAAAGCAGTAATTCTGAGCTATAACAAAAGATCTGTTCATAGTATTTAGAGAGGCCTGTTTCCTAGTAGTTTTGCAATGGCTTCGGGTCTTTTTGGGAGACTTCAGCATGTGTGTAAAGAGACAGGCCTGTAATGTTCTACCTTTCTTCCAGTTCTCTTAAGTTTCTGTTAATTAAAGCTTCTAGTTATACCACAGGCCAAAAGAGCCATTGATAGAAACAGGCAGTGTAGGCATTCACATCACCTGGCTGATGGAAAGGGCAAGGGGATGGGTGTAAATGCCTGTAACCAATGCTTTAAATTCATATTCTTTTTTTGAGAAACTGATAAAAAACAACAGATCCAAACACATGTATTCAGTCTTGATACTAAACTGGAGCTTGTCTATATGCCCATGCTACAGGAAAAAAAGCCTCACAATATCTTTTAAATTATTAAAAGTTTGACCCCAGGATATTCTAGGAAAATCCTTAACATTTGCAGGCTGGCATCCACTCAGAACTTATATTGAGTTACCCTTTTAGCTGTGGATCCAAAGTGAAATCAGTTGAAATTAAATTGCACCATCCTGTTATAAAACAAAGAAATCATAAAAATTTTATTGAGGCAACGCTGTTCTCTGGAATCAGAAGTTTTAAAGAAATGCTGCATGTTATCGTGCAGCTCACTATGGGAAATTACTCCTATAAAAACACATGTCGGTCTAGGGAAGAGGAATGTGAAGTGAGAAAATGAATATGCAGTGCAAGCTGTAGTAAGGATCACCTCATTTATATATAAGGGAATATTATTTCCTTTCATGAACAACCTCTTGAACATGTTGAGTATTGTTTTGTTTGTCAGTTAGCTAATGATGTTGCTACAAGACAACAGATTTTTCCTGGTCCTGTATTTTTCTTTCGTGGTCCTTTCCCAGAAGGGACACTTCTGCATTAGTATCTGTAGTTTGATTCTAAATTCTGTGAGCCTGGATGGGGAAAACAAACCAGTACACAGAATTCATCTCTATTACTGGCTATTGCTGCTTTTGGTAGTGTGCAGCCATGCTGATGAGAGATTGTCTGTCTCACATGTTGGGGAGAACATACGTGGTCCTACTTAACTAAAAAAATGTAGTATGATACTGTCGTTATTTTAGGTGTATTGCTAGAGAAGATACAAAGCTGATTTTTGGTGTAACTGCCTACAGAAATTCCCATAGTTTCCTCAACCATTCTTTGCAGAGGTAATGACCTGACTGAACACAGACAGGTCCTCTGCCTCCAGTTCTTCTAAGCCTGGGCCAGTCACATCAAGGCAAATGAAAAATATCCTTGGGAAATGCTTCTGTGATCCTTGATGAATGGAAAAACATTCATATCGTTTCTGGTTGAAATGTAAATTAAATACAATTCTAATTTCACGCTAAGATTAAACTCGTGATCAGGGGAAAAAAAAAAACAGAAAAAAATCCATCTCCCCCACCCCTACTATGCTCAGGCTTTCAGATAATCTGTCGTAGTACAAACTGTTATTGATGAATTTGCAAAAGCCAATATGGCAACTGTCATGAATTATTCATGGCCATTATTTATCCCCCAGTCTTTCTTGTAAACCTAGCACAATAAACAGCATATATTCAAATTTTGTACCTATATTCCACATTGCTCATTGCTGTTAATGATTTTTTTGGGGGTCCAGACTCATATTCCAACTCTGAACAAACATTTCTGGATGAGCATTTATGTTTCCTTTGTCTTTATCTTTCCCCTCCTTCCCGTAGAGGCTGTGGAGAGACTGATGTTTTCAACAATTAGCACTCTTCAAAGTAACTCTGATCTTTTCTTCTTTCTGTGTCTGTTTTACCAGTGAATTGGAAACCGAACGAACCCAAACAAAGGGTCGTTTGTTTAATGCGCTGAAGTAGCTGCAATACAGTTTCTGTCAGTAGAGGGCGAAGCCTAACTAGAAACTGAAAAGCCTAGGAAGTATTTTTAATGTAGCCACTGGGGCGCACCAGTCAGGCAATCAATCCTTTAAATAAGCTACTTAGCAGATTCTTTGGCTGACATAAACAAAAATAGTACAACACAGTGACTGGCTTCTGAGTGCAAACGGTGAGCCAGTTTAGAAGCTGTGCGCAAGTGCCCAGGTATTTATCCAAGAACGGTAAACACAAAGATGAAGGAATCGGGAACACGGTGACCCACGGTCATGACGGTTAGCAGGAGTGCTGTTTGCCAAACGTGGATCTGAATGTCTGCTTTCAGGGCATTGGCAAATTTAGTTTTACTCAACATGGCAACAAGAGGCATTGAGGAGTTTAAGCCTGTGACAAATCCAACATTCCCCCTTCAGATTTAAGGGAGATTTGGTTTGGGGCAAGCCCCAGGTGTCAAGTTTGGGAGATGGAATTCTGTCTGGGTTTTATTTATCAGTCATCTAGTCAGTGAATTAATAGCGCATGCTGTGCAAAATGACAGATTCATATTTTTCAAGGCTTGGAATGGTCAATCGTTTGGTGTTACTGAACACAAAACATATGAGCGCAATACGGACCGTACAATTTAGAAACCATTCACTAATGGAGGTCTTCCCTCAGTTACACATACCACAAGCTGTAACAGCACAGAATGGTTTGAATTAAGCTCACAAATCCTGCCAAATTACAACAGAGCTATGGTCATTAAGTCTGTCCGGAACAAATGATGCAGTCTGGAAGCACACAAGGAGGGCTCTGTGGAAGCAGTGACTAACAAACAGCAAACAGCTGGGAGAACTCACATGCAAAACTTTGGTCTCACATCTGTCGATTAGTTTTTCTCTGGCCCGCTGTAAGACCTGGAGCTGTCTGCACAGCGCAGAGCCAAACTAGGCTTATTCATGGCTCTCTACTTCCAAAATGGACATGGAGCGTTACCTGGGCTGCATCTGTAGCCACAAGATCAAGTGCACACCTACTATTTTAAGAGAAGGGAAACGAGGATGGCTTGATCTAGGAGCAAAGCTAGTAAAAGAAAAGTAATCGTGTTTTTAATACAAATGTTCTCTCTCTTGTTCATAAGATATTTGTGCTCTTACTGCAAATATTTCTGGCATTTGTTGAATTCTAAACCTAAAGTTAGTTAGCAGAGCATTCAGTTGTTCATGTAAAGTGTCTCTTACTCATACTATCATATGAGCAAATGCTGCTCTTTCTGCTCTTTGTTTAGATGTTCCTTCAAAGGCATAGGGGTAGTGAGAAATACCAAATACCGACAGGAAAGCCATTTAGACAGACTTCTATTTACTTCATGAGAAAAGTGGAATTCTTTTTAGCTCAACTTTTTCTTTCCAAGATTATTTCCACAAAGAAATGAGTATTATCAGAATTTTATAGCATGAGAAAAACACATGAAGAAATTTTCTTTAGCTGCAACGAAATGGCTACCTAGGGAAAAAAAAAGAAAGTGAGAGCAAGAGAAGGAGCATGTGGACATTCTGCAGCCACAAATGACAAAACAGCCCGCATTCAGTGCAGTGAAACCTCTCACCTAATTGATAGCCCTGGAGGTGCCTTATAGTTAGTATTTCTGCCAGAACACACCTCCACAAAGTGCAGGGGAAATGGAGCCTCTCAGGCAGTCTTGCAGCAGAAATGGAGAATGTCAGATACCAGAGTACACAGATGCTGCCCAGGGGCTGCCTGCACAGAGCCTGGTTATCGCCTCCCACAGCGGCAGCTGCATCTGTCGTGCACCGCTGCAGCATCCAGTGGCACACCAGGACAGTGGAAGGTGCTGTAAGAACAGCTCTTGTTGCCACTGGCACTCACGGGAAAGACCCAATGGTTAACTGAATATTTACGATAAATTAATCAGAATTTTTTGGTCTAAGTTATTGCTTTTTGCTGACAGTGCATTGCTCTGCTTTAACTAGTTTCTGGACTTAAGATCAATGCCTGATATAAAGAGATTTTCTTGGTAAGCACAGGCATGTTTTTGCCTGTGGAACGTATGTTCTGCTGATGTGTCTGGAGCATACATCTGATGGCCTCAGTAGAGGAGCTCAAGTATAAAGTCTCAAGTCTATTATTTCTCCAAAGGAGTGAGAGAACAGTTCATTATCTTGCTAAGCTCCAGGGTATAGTCCTGAAGTAACAATGGCACTCCTTTTAAACTTCTTCTGGGTAAAAAAGCACATAACTTACTTGGAAAGGAGAGGAAAAAGAAATGTTATTAACCCTTTGAGGTTCCTCTGGCTGTTTATAGCAAGCTGAGTGGTTTCTCTAGAGTAGTGCAGGCTTACTACCTGTTTAACTTAGAGGGTAACCTTGCCTGGTTGCAACTTCACATGCCAGATAATAGTAAAGTACATTTGGAGGTTTATTTCATTGAAATACATATTTAACATTCAAAAACTCTGCCTTCAAAGAAGAATCTGAAAATAAAATGCCGGTATGAGAAGACAAAAAGGACTGCTAAATACTTATGATGACAAAGTTGAACTCCAAAATAGTTTTCCTTATTGAAGTTAACTGCCAGTAATAATGTAATTCCTTAGAAGATTAAGGTCTGCTGTTCACCTCACAGTTAGCTGCAAAGTCTTCATCATCATGGCTGCGATAGCTTGTCTGAAATAATTTGGGATCCATCCTCCATGGGTACGCAATTGTGACTATTTAAAAGCAGCAGCAAAATGTATAGATGACTTCTTTTGGCTGTAAGGGGGACTGCCAATATACATTACCATTTTTGTATGTGCTGAATAAGCAATTAATATTACTTTTTATATATATTAGAGAAACTTTCGGAATTGCATTATCCACCAAAGAGATTTCTTGCCTCCTAGGGTGGAATTACTGATGCTAGGAAAGCAGTCAGCCTGAGGTGTCAACTTTTCTATTTCTTCTCTGTAGAGGAACACTAGAGATGCAAAATAGGACAGTTAGGTATAAATGGAGGCAGATGTCGTCCCCTTTTCTTGCAAGGTATATTACTATATTTTCACCACTGGCACCATTCTTTTGTAGAAGAAAATTTGACAAACTATGTTGCAATAAAGATGCTTATCTGTCAGAAAGAGTTTGACCTTCTCAGAGCAACAGTTTTCTTTAGCACTATGCAATGTGCATGAGGAAAGAAGTTCTCTGGAATGCTGTGCAATGAGCATGTTGTGTTAATTTCAGTGCTAAATCTTGTTTGGTTTTTGTGCAGTGATAACTCACAGCTCACCTCTGAGGACATTGTATGTCCAGTGAACCAAGAAAATAGGGTAGAATATGCACTTATTAAGGTTACTGAAAAAGGAGAGTAGCACCCTGGCCTTTCTTCTGCCTTCTCTGTCCTGGTAATTTGACCAGAAGTTACTACTTTAAAAAGCAGATGCAGCTTTTTTAAAAAGCTGCAGCTTAAAAAGCAGGCACCAGAAGGAATGTCAGCAGCCAGTGGCAGGGTGAGGGTAAGAGGGGTGTACATACTCTGCCTACTCCCTGGCTTTGCTAGCCCTCTGAATAAGGGAGAGGTAGCAGTGGGAGGTACAGTGGTGGCTTGGCACCTGTGAAGGCTGGATGAGACTGCCTTCCTCAGGAACCCTCCTTACATCCTTCTTCCCCAAGAGGCTTGGCTCCTTAGAATCATAGAATAGTTTGGGTTGGAAGGGTCATTTAAAGGCCATCTAGTCCAACCCCCCTGCAATGAGCAGGGACGTCTTCAACTAGAGCAGGTTGCTCAGAGCCCGTCCAGCCTGGCCTGGAAAGTTTCCGGGGGTGGCACAAAGGTCCTCGAGATCTTGCAGTCAAGCCTGGGTGAGGGAGGAGCGTAGCACAGAAGTTATGTACATGTTTGGATGAAAACAGCTTCTGGTTCTGGCAACAGCTTGTGTGCCAACCTTGTCTCTTCATGGCAGTCAAAAGTACTGTTTATAGAGAATAATGTATAATGGATTTCATTTATATATGAAAAAGTTAGCCAGCATACAATTATATTCCCAACTAAATGAAATGAAAAATGGTAGCCAGGACACAGACCACAGAACTATGCCTCCTTAACCCTTTTCCCTCTTCTGTCACTACTTACTACCTGGTTTCCTTCCCTTCTCAATGGCTCAGTTTGGTTTTCTGTGACAGTTGATGCTTTTCAAAACAGCATGGGTGGAAGAGACTTGCTTAATGTTTTCAAGTTGCTTATGAGCGAACTGCTTCCCTGTGCTGAAAATGAATCTTGAAATCCCATTTGGCTTTCTTCTTCTTTGTTGCTACAGATACAAAGGTTTTAAAGGCAACTGCTCGATTTCCTTCATTGAGCAGTTCAGAGCCCTCCACCAGTGCAATAAGTACTGTGAGATGCTGGGGCTGAAATCTCTCCGAACCACTCATCAAAAACAGAGGAAAGCAACATTCATCAAAAGCAAAAATCTACCAAACTCATCAACTCTAAAGAAAACAGTGCCCAAGAAAGCAAGAGAACCTAGAGACTTCATTTCTTCAGAGCACTGAGTTGCACTGTCCCATCTTGTGAAAACTCCTCTTGAAGATACGTAGCAGTGATAGGCACCAATGACCTGGTGGGGGGATAACTTTAGTCTTTCGCCTTATGACATTATTTTGAAGTCATCCTGATGCTGATGCCAGCAACAAAGAAAGGAGCTGATTCTGTGGTCTCCATACCTGAGATTTAACACCGGGGCAAGATTTTGAAGACAAACTAAGCCATCTGCCTGGATTATCTTACAACCCTTCTCTGTATTGGTGTCTGCACATTCTGAGTCTTGGACATGGAGTGCACCACAGGTCACTGGAGAACATCTTCCCTTCTGTGTGTCTGTGCCTGTGACCTTGGGGGTTCAGCTGCTACATAAACATCAGTGTATTTAAGATGCCACTTACTAGAAGTTTTGCACAGTATTGTTGCTCAGGCTGCTATAGAAAAATTGTTTTCTTTCCCAGATTTTTCTGTATTATAATCCTACTATAATCCTATTCTTGTATGTTTTTTCTCCCACTTACATGTCTTTTAATACAAGACAAAGCTGTTCATGATTGGACATATCTGTCTTCTGCCCCCAGAAAATTAGCTAGCATCTTTAAGGTCCTCACAAAGTGATGTCATCAGCTTAAAAATGGGCAACTTGTGTGAGTCTCCATAGAATTCCTTGCTTTCGATGCAAGCTTCCTTGAATCTACAGTTAACCCCGTGGCACAGTACTGTCATGCTTGCACCGATCCTATTGTAGGGTAGGGGTTTGGAGTCTGCATGTTGCCAGACAGCTACCAGCTGAGATAAACCGTTACGTACAGAGGGTATTTCAGTACCTTGCAGCATTTTCAACTCGAATAAATACAATGACTTTTCTGTGTAGCATAGAGTTGTATTTTGAAGGAACATGATGGGTGCCCTGGGCCAGTACCTGTCTGTTGAAGACTCATGATTTATCCAAAATGCTGAGGCAGGGCCAGAACTGAACAAAGATACTGTGCTCCATTAAACGCACATGTAGCTTATGTGGAGATTTGCAGCCAGAAGAGGGAACTATGCATGTCAGAGGACTGCAACAAGTTTACTGGAGGTGGCAGTTGAAAACCCAACCTGCAGTGCTGAACACAGAGTACAAACACTGAACATTGTCAGACTTCTTATCCCTGTGTGATTACTAAATAACAGGTGGTGCCAGAAACCAGTACCTGTGTGTAAGAGTCCCATCAGTGCTGAGGAAGATAAAAGTGATTTCAGACTAGGTTCTGCTTTGTATTGATAAGCAGTGGGTGCCAAATAAGAGATAAACTGTTGGGGACTAGCTGACACTAGGGACGGAAACTCATCCGACTGCAATGTAGATGTAACATCTCAGCTTGTCATCCTGGGCTCCTTTCACGGTGAATGGAGGTCTTCTCAATGGAATTTAGGGCAAAGTGCAGGTCACCTGAAAAACAAACATTTGAAATAGTTTAGATTAACTGTACCAAAAATGTGCCTGTGTCTCTCCATTGAGGGAAAAGGAAGCAAAGTGTCAGACAGACATCTGTGTTTTAAATTCCTTCTTTTATATGGGATGAAGTTCCCCAGGGTTGTTCTGAAGCATTTGAGTTTTTAATAGTTTTCTGCTAACTTAGGTGGAGGAGACCAACTACAAAATGGTATTTTAGAAGTTAGGGTGGTGGTGTAGCCCATGTAAAATTAAATGTATGAAAGGCTATTTGAAAAATGAGTTTTTTAAATAGAAAATGCCAAAGAAAGGTGAAAACTTAGAGTGTGACTGAAATCTGGGTCAAAACATTGAGACTGAAACCTTGACAAAACAATGACAATGTACTGAGGGTGGGAAGCTATTCATTTCAAAACAAAGGTTAATGACGATGCTGTGCCACTGCAGAGAATCTGAAGTATCACAAGAGAATGGAGGTAGAAAAGTATACAGAGCAGAAGGTTTGAAGGAGTTACCAAACACCGCATGTAGAGGGAGATGTGGCACAGATGAGGCAGATGGTCGTGTCGATGATGGCTGTGCTGTAGGGAAGAGGTTTGCCTAGGGAAGTCCCATTGTTCTGGTGTCTCAGTTGTTCAGTCCAGGAACCAGTCTGAGTTTACCCACATTTCTCTCAGCCAAAAGGAAGTTGGTGCGTGTGAGAGAATGAGACACCGCGCACAGCCAGACAGCACACCTTGCGATGGGGATGGCAGCAAGCCACTTTCCACCGCCGCCTGGCGGTGCATCATGTCAGTGCATCATGTATTTAAGCCTGGAGTTCTGTACTCTGTTGGTGCTTATTGCTGCATGTAGGTCTGGCTAGCTTTGGTGGGGAAGAGAAGATGCTGGGAATGGGCTGTATCGAGTGCACTGTCATGTTGCAACTGGAACCATTGGGTCAGTCAGGGGCATGAATGTCAGTGCCGGGCAGTTAGCATGAAGCTGGCCATGCAGCCTGGGGGAGCACGCAGTTAGGCAATGCTCTGTGTCAGGGGGCTGAGCTGAGTTGCTCTTTTCCCTTCTGGGGTGATGAGAGAGTGTCTCAACAATAGCTCTGCTCCCCACAGCTTTCCATCAATGGAGAGTGCCGATCTGGGAAGGAGAGTTTACAACAGGTCTTTCCGGTTCTTCTGTAGCCACGCGTGTCAGTAGCGTGCTGGGTGATGTAATGCACCCCAGTGATGAGGCTGCTTGCTCATCAAAGCCAAAGGACAATGTAAGGAGCCCGCATAAAAAAGGTGAGGCCCGGTGTAGCCATTGAACTTGAATTCCCTCAAGTGCTGCTATAAATAGAGAAGGCTCACATGGGGGTCGTTGCCTGATCCAGATGCTGCAGGTGTGTGCGCGTGCATGCGTGTATGTTTGCAGGGCACCCTTGCCTTACCTAAGGTACTCTTGTCTGTCATGTTGGAGCTGGAGAGTGCTTCTCTAGCTTTCTAAAGTAGATGGTTTCTGGTCCTTCAAGAAACACCAAGTATGATAGTGGCATGTAGCATCTTTGGGAAGGAAATGTTCTCCCATTTCCCCTCTTAATTGTTAAGCTTCCTGATATTTCCAATCCCTAAGAGACAGGGCACTGGGAGACCAACACTCCCCCACCACCACAACTTCAGAGAATTAGTTCTGTTAATATTTCATGTTATATATAACAAGGCATCATATTTGGATTAAATAGACAGGAGTTTATTGAATGCATTTTGTTTGTTAATAGACGTATTACATTGCTGATGTATTAAAACACTGTGTGAGTCAAAATTCCTGAATTTCTGTTGGTGGAAATTCTAACTGATGATAATAGGAAAAACTAGCAATACACTGGTTTAAAGCAGTCACTTTTCTGTAATAGGAAAAAAGGTTCTATTATAATAATGTCACATGATCGTGTTAAAATTCAGTCATTGCCCTTGAGTTCAGCTACACATGCAATTATATTGAAATAATTATACATTAATAGCTACCAAAAGTAGAAAATGCTTGACTGATTACCCCAGGTTAAAGCCATCTTGACAAGTCTTAAAACCTTGCTCTGTCATGGTGCTCAGATGATTGCTCTTTGGCGCATCTAAGGGAAGTAGAGAACTGAGTCTCTGCTTTGATTTATTTCCTTGTTGCCCCATCCTCTTTCACACTTGCTGAGCCGCCTGTTCTGCCCTCCTGTCTGCTTGTTCGACAGGTAGGAACTCTGGCAGGAATACCTTGTCCGTGCAGGTCCCTCAAAAACATCCTCAATTCCTTGCTGTCATTTTTGGGTGGTGATATAAAGAGCTTAAAATTTAGATAGTCTGACAGTGACAGAGAGAGCTGCAGTGTGCATGTCGAAAACCGATAGGAAATGATGATTAGCAGACTGTCTGCCCATGTCTAAATTTTCATGTCAGATTTTTTAAAAAAGACTTTGTTAATAATTGCTGTTCTTTGTAGCCTGATAACTAGCCACTCTACACAGCTTAGCCTTGCTGTTACAGAAAATACATATATAGCCTGTATCAGGAAGTATTTGCTGGCTATCTGAAAAAGAATGAAAGCTGAGTGCGTCTAAAGTGAACTTTATCCAAAGGCCTAGACCAAGAAATCAGACTGGGAAGAGAAAGCTTGGTCCTGTTTATGTCAGTTGATTTCAATGGCAGAAGAAAGATTCGCCTGTAAGAACTGTGGTTTTACCTTGGTGTACCTGTGGTACCAATAGGCATCAGCTGGATGTCTGCGAAATCATAAGCAGTGACATCATAATTACCAGTAGGGTAAACGGTGTTCTCATTGGGCTCTAGGTGTACTGGCCCACTGAGATGGATGGGAGAAGCAGCGACCTGTTTTACAGACAGTGTTTTAATCTGAGCCAAAGTCTGCTTTTTGCCTTTCACATAAGGGAACCAAAGCATGGGTTTTGTGAGCAAGTCAAATAAATATGTATTCTAATCTCAGCAGAGACATCAGCAAAGCAGAAACTGGAACCCATTTTTTAAAGGAGAACTTAGAGGTTACTTCTTGCTGCTAGCACTTGTGTTATTATATTAATAAATATTCTTATGCACACACAGAACGAATGAATTGCACTGTGTCCTGGTAGCAATTTTGAAATGTTATGCTTTTCCTAGGGCACCACTGTAGTTTAGGCTGAAGCACTAATGCTTTGCGATTTAAATTCTATTAGACAGACTATCAATGATAAAACACTCAGGAATGGAGTCAATAAAGCTTCTACAGGATGTTTCTTCTTGTTCAAAAGTAATTAATCACATGACTGGCCTATAGGTATTGAGTTTTTAGATGTGTATGTCCCTATAGATAAACTGGTAATTCTACCTGTTCTTTTGCAGTTTTTCATAGCATCATAGAATAGTTCGGGTTGGAAGGGACCTTTAAAGGTCAAAAGTGCTTGAAGTGCTTTAAAAAAAATCTGATTTCCAGTATTGATGTTTTTCAAAAACACCTAAGGGATTTCAGTGTATAGGTCCATATCCACAAAATATTAGGCACATAACGCTTAAGTTGATCTTTTTTGAAGAACGGTCTGTGGTCCTTGGAACTTCATTGCTCAGTGAAAACTGGCCGCCTCTGTCCCTTTTGAAATAGTACCCTGAGTACATTTGAAAATGTCACCTGAATATTCAGAAGCGTTCAGTGGTCGCAGTGAATGAACATCAGTCCTCCACAGGTTCAAGAATACAGCTTGTACTTTTGAGAACCCGTGCACGGTTGCCAGGAATCAGCTGCAGACTCTGGTTCCAGCTTTAGATCTGAAATAACAATCTCGCCCACAAGGACAAAGTCAGTGGGTACAGAAAACAGCCAGCCTGGTCCTGAAATATGGGAAGATATGTCTTGAGTGCAGAAGAATTGTCTTTAAAACTGGAAAATTGAGAAACTTTTACCCAAAATGTCTGCAGCGTTTTTTAACCTGTGCGGGAAGATCGATCCTTGCCATAGAAGTTAGGTTATTCTTCATTTCCAGTTTCCAAATGAAAAAAGCCAGCCTGCTAAGTTTCAGGATTTGAGTCGAGGACTGACTAGCCTTTGCAGCACCGCCATACGTATTCCCAGCCCTTGTGCATACACCTGCTTTACAGATTGCTTGGCCCCAGGTCTCCAGAGGATGCAACATCAGAAGGCAGCTGATGCCTTTGAATGCTGTGCCTTGAATATTTACCCACTTCAAGGAGATGCAAGATGGAGGACCCCATTAGAAAACAGGCAGTATGTTTCCCAGTCCATTTCTTATACCACATAGCAAGAGAAAATTGTATGCGATTCTTACTGGAGGAAATTTTCAGCATAACCCCCGCAGATTAACCTCACATAGCCTAACAGTGAACTGCAGGGATGCAGCCCCATTATGCCTTAATTTCTTTTTTTTTCTCTTCAAGAAACTTCAGTGCATCTAGTACTTGTGTGGGTGTTGTAAAGGTCATGTTGCTCTATAATAAAAGCCTCAGTAAATAACTTTTCATTTCTGAGTTTTAAGAGCACAGTAGTAAGAAAGTAATAGGAAGAGAGAATTAATCTGCACTGCTATCCTGCCACAGAGCACCAGAGGAAGGTTAGGAACTGCTTGCCTGCATGGATGTTTGACTGAATATTTTAAATGGCTTTCCTTTAATAACATTACAAGTAGAAGCTGGGGAGCCTGTGCTGCCATTCCACCACTGGAGTACCACCGGTGGTGATTCATGTTTTGCATCTCTAAAACAATGAATGGTGTGGATTAAGCTGTGATGACATTGCAAATCGCAGAGCTACTCCAAAATGACAGACCCCCATCTCCAGCTCTTTCTGGTGTCATGATACGGATATTGTGCTCAGACAAGCAGCACATGAGGCTTACTGAGTGAGAGGAGAGAAATGGCATAAGAGGTTCTTCAAATAGGAAAGATTGCAGTGCCAGTAATCAGGAGAAGGGCAAGCAGGACTGGTACAGGCTCTCTGGAAAGCACTGCAGGCGTGGGGAGGGAGGGAAGGGACTTCATGTCTCTCTCAGTCAAAGGTTGAGAAGAAAAGTAGCTGCTGTGAAAACATTACACCCAGGGCCTTGCAGACAAGGTCACTTGCTTTCCTCCTGCAAAGCCAGAGAAAAGAGAAAGGAGTACCGCCTCTCTTGCCCACCCTCACCTCACCTGCACAAAGACTCCCTCAGCTAGAAGCTCGTTCACAGCAAAGACCTTTTGAAAAATAAGCCGTGATTATCTGCAGCTCTGCTGACTTCACTGTGAGTCTGCCATAAAATATTGTGGGTGTGAAATTACTGTGATTTCCCGGGTCTTGGACAACAGGAGAATATTGGCTTTGGGAGCCTTTCTGTTGCTGCTGGATTCTGGCTGTGTTTATGGGTGACTGAGGTTGCTTGTTTTGCAGTGGTGGCAGAACAATGTCCCTTGTTAGTGTTAATGCTTAGTGGTCTTGCATATGCCCAGTCTGTGCCAGATGTTTTGGATCTGCCCCACTACAATCAATCTTTCCAATTCATTTATCTGCTCCTTTCAGACAAAAGGTAGGGCCCAACCTTATGCTGCGGGGCAGCCCAGCCCTCACCTTCCCCTTTCTGCCTTTTCATAAAGAACCTCCAGCCTTTTCTTTTTATGCAACTAAAAGCTCGCTTACCGCATGAACCGTGTTTGTGTTCCCCCAAACACAGAGTGGATGTGCATTTGGTCTTGTGATAGGGGTGCACACGGGATCAGGTGATGAGAGCGGCTTCTTTGCTGTGGCTAGATGTGTGCATGCACATGGCAGCATGGTGTATCACAGCTGCAGCTGGGTGATGTGACAGGTCCATGTCAAGTGACATAACAGGGATGGACTTGTCATCAGGACCCAGCAGAAAGCCTTTGTGGCACACACCGAAAGGCTGGTACTGCTGCTACAGAAATGGGTTTGAATGAGCTTCCTGTGTAATGTAGGAAACATCAGAAGGGAGGAATAACATCAGGATGTATCTGTCCATCCATTCATGCTTTATCTGGTAGCCAAGATTAAGATTTATTGTTCCTGAAAGCGAAACTGGACCAGGGAAGAGGACGCTGATGGGTGCAATATATACTGGAAGGATAATGTCAGGGAAGTGGGACAGCAGTGTATGAGCATCTGGCACAAGTCTCTCAAAAGAGACTCTGTGTCCCTTGGAACGATGTTAAAGGAATCGGGAGCACAGGTGGTGTTCTCCTCTATCCTCCCAGCTGGAGAGGGGCTTTGAGAAAAAGGAGACGAACTGAACAGGTGAACGACTGGCTGCGCAGCTGGTGCCGTGCTCAAGGTCTCGGCTTCCCATACCGCTTGCTTTGTCCCCACACTCACATGTCCACTGTCACACTCCCACCTCTCCTCCACCTCCTCTGCCATTGCCCCTCCTCCTTCCCCTTCCCTGGCATTGGGACAGCAGTGTTGGAAGGGGAAAAAAAGCAACAAAAAGTCTGTCTTTTTCCTGTATGTAGTAAGCTTTATCTTCTTTCTTTTGTGAGAGCTGTTCTGCACTAATTCATCTGGAGGCTACTGGATTACTCTCCCTTCAGGCAGCTTTTCTGACTGTATCAGATCCCTGCACAGAGGGGCAGTGCAGGTTTTCAGAACAGATGGTGGCAAAAGAAAATTGTGAATGCAAAGAGGGATTAAGATACGTATAAGGTTTAGGAAACCTATTCTGGGTTCCTCTGTGAAGATGCGTTGTGTTATTATAATTTGAAGTGCTGAGAATTCTTTTTAAAATATCTAGACTGGAACTCAATTTTAGTAGACAACGTTGTAGTTCTTCCATTAATTTTCAGCCGTACGCATTGCTAATGACTGTTCCATAGCAATAACTCATGGAAGAAAACAAGGTTTAGGGAATAAGATTAAGTAACTCATTGAAGGTGTTCTGTTGGGAAACACTGAGTAATAAAATTGATTGCAAATGGAAACACAGCATAATCTACAAATGATACATTTCGCATATTCACCTGTGCTTTCTTCCAGCAGCATTCTACACAGCCATAGGCAGCTTCCTATTCGTTATGCATACCTGATTACTTAGCACTAGAAGTCAGAGGAAGGGTGGAGTTTGGAACATGCTGGTGAATATTAAGGTTACCCCTGTCATTGAAAATCACAGAGCAACATTCCGTGAGCCTAAATCTTGATTATTCAATGGGATTTAGGCTTCTCAGTGCGGCGTTGGTGCCTGGCTTTCCTTAAGCCTTTGGGAAGCTTCTACAGATGATTTGTATTCTTTACAATACTTTTCAGAAGAATTTCTATGAGGAAATTGTGACGATTCCCAAAACAGTAGGTTTAGAATATAAGACAATGGACTTCAGCGCAGTGCTTAAATCACACATACGGTTGTGACATGGAAGGGAACAAAGCTGAAAGCATTTGAAATCTGAATAAATGATGTTTCAAGTTGGAGGTAAAAGCTTTTTATCAGAATTTTGGAAAGTGTTCTATTTGAAAAATGTTATGAGCATCTCAGTCAATTAATGTTCCAAGCGTATGTTTTAATTTGGTGCCAAAATAAGAGCCAGAGTTTCACTATATCAGCTAAATGGCATCAGTGTTCTATTGTCACGGTGACTCCAACAGGAGAAAGAAAATCCCAAGCTGGCCTTGTTTTTTAGAGATAATCACAACCCCATTGATTCCAATGAAATCCACATTCCTAATGATGACATTGTAATGACGATTCCTTCAGATGACTCGTGCTTTAGGATGGGAATCTGGAAGTGCATGTAGCAGAGTGTGTATTTCCCACATATTATGGTGGGTTTGCTTATAAAAGAAAGAGCAGAGTCATCCTGACATACATGTAAAAATGTTATTTATTCATCAGCATGGTGCGAAAACGCATTGCTACACTTCACATACTTTTCTGAATTGATGTCTTGTCTACCAGTAGCTATTTAGTGTGATAATGGCGTTTGATAGACTGGACACAAACACCATTGTCACACTCCACAGCTCTGGTAGCAGTAGATCATTAGTCCGTGGAAGCAATAATATACGCACATTGCAGACTTCAGCATGGGGACTTCAAAGATCTGCAAAACACAGAGAAAAGACCATGTTTATGCATATTTACAGGATTCTCACCAAGGAAGTGGGAGACAGGATTCCGAATTTCTTTGAGTGAATATTTTGTCTCAGTTAGCTGTAGTAATCTAAAAGCTAGGTAGCTTTAAGTGTGCCTTTAAGTAGCTTTAAGCTCCTGTCCAGAGGAGATGGACAAGCACCTTGAGAAGGTAATCAGTCCTGTCCTAAGAGGCAGATTTATAAAGGGAGGGATGAATCACTCTCTGGAAGGACCTGTGTCTTTCTGTTATTGATGGAGACAGCTCAGAATAAGCTCCTGACTTTTATAGAGCTATGTTCGATCTGAGGAATCAGGATGCTAAAGATTATATTTGTTTTCCATATCCTTGTTTTTACCAGCATTTTAGAGCTGGCCCACTTTCAAAACAGCAAGTCGGTCTGTACTCATAATCCTACTTCACCTGTTTAATTCAATGCAAGTTCTTCTGTGACACGTCAACACCTATGCAACAGTGACTTAAACAGCGTAACTACTGTATGCATGACTGTGGTGTTCATTTCTTCCCAGGACAGGTGGTTTTTTGTTTAATAGGACAGAGTAGGTTCTTGTGTTTGTTTAGCCTGCAAGTCTAGTAACATTTCTGCACGTTCTCAGGGTGTATAAAAAATGCCCTAAAAGATCCTGTTCGTCAGGAGTGAACGAAGAGCACACGAATGGTAACTGAGGATCACATGATGCACAGTGATTTCTTAAGCCATGGGAATTCAGTTATATGTCATTATGTGCCATCATCACATCTGAATACTGCAGAGAAGCAGAGAAAACAGGGAAAGGAGCATAGGGAAGGGAGGAGATTAGAAAGCAGAGCTTGGGTGAATAGTAGTAGTCTTTGTATCATACTCTTCCATGTATCTACTTCTTCCACGGTCTGTAAAGACTGTCAACTAGTGGGATCATCTCTGCAAGATCATACTGGATATTAACTGGACGAAACACTGACCCGTGCAGATAGAATGTAGCTTTGTGAAAGTGCAAGCCAGCTAGTCAATGTTCATTAACAGGAACAACAAAATAACAGTAGTAACTAATTGATAACTGTAATGAAGTCTGCTAACTTAAGGAAAGGAAAAAGAAAGGAAAAAGTAAGAAAAAAGAAGAGACAGACCACAGAGTTGAATTCCTTTATTCCCCTGGAACTGTTAAAAATTTCAAGGAGAGCAGAGTACATTAAACATTAATGTTCCAATTTGCATTAATTTGGGTAGATTTTGTATGGGCTGGGTACAGAAATGTTTTTTGTAGCTACTGAAAACTTGAATTTCCAACTTGAAGAATGCTATATAGACTGGTTAGAAGCACCATGGCAGGGGATGGAGTTGTCTTTTTATGCCAAGAGATGAGGATGCAACATCTTGCTATAATGCTTTTACACTCTCCATCTCATTTTTTTTTTAAGCTCGGTAAATGCATTCCCATTTTTACATACTTGGGAGCATTTGTTCCCCATTTGAAATAAAACTAGACTCTCCAATAGTCTTCTGGATCTGGTTGCATTTTAGCCAGACTGTTAAGCAAGTTAAAGCATTCAAAAGGCAGACTCTCCGATCCTCAGAGAACCCCTCCTCTGGGCTTAGCCTTCCTGTGAATCTCTGTTTTTTATCTTTCCTAATTCACTGCCCTGGCGATGGGTCACTCCAACATATTAACAGCCTTAACGCCTCTGCTTTCTTCTCAGTCTGCTGTCAGTACTCCCATCCTGCATTCCAGCCGAGGAACAAATCTCTATCATCAGCTGTTTGTAAAATCTAAATGTTTGAGGTATGTATGCTGAACTTGGTACAGCTGTGGAGGAAAATCACATTTCTGTACTTGTTGAGTCCAAGCGGTCGCCATTCTAAGTATCAGCTTTTGTAAGTAGGAGAGGCAGTCCCTAGCTTGACTCAGGGCATGCTGCAGTTTGTGCAAAGTGCAGCTCTGTGTGCCCCAAAAGAAGAGATTGTGTATGGGCAACTACCACTATGACCACCTGAAGCCCTGGAGCTTGCGGGGAGTAGAAGATGGCTCTCTGGAGGAAATGATGCAGAAGAGAATCTGCTGTCCTGATAAGATGCAGGTTAAGGGCTGCTGCAGAAACAGCAGCCCTGGTTTGAGACAGTGGAAGGAGCAGTAACAAGAAATAATTAAGGATAGGGGTGTAGGGCTCACAAAGAAAGATGTTTATATGCAGATCATCAGGTAGGGAAGTTTAGCTCACTATTCTACAGCATCAAAAGTTGAAGTGCCAGCAGAGAAGAGACACACCCGCAAACTAGGTGGCTGCCTACATGTACTGCATACATCTGAACGACCAGCCTACCCTGCGCACTCCTGCAAGTTATTTCGTCTGCAATCCTTACCTTTTGATCCAACTTCATGTCTTTTCTGGATCTTTTCCTTAAATGTAATCTAGTTCAACCAGTGTTGATCAGTCAATGCAGACTCACTGGGACTCTGGGCTAGTTTAACTACTGATGTACAAGCACATCGACTCCAGCCTCCGTGAAAGCCTGCACTGGCAGCATGAGCTGGAGTTCAGAGTGGCCCTTGGCTGGTAAATAACAGAGAAATGAACCTTCACTGGCTGGTTACCAGGTCAGACTCTTTTGTTTTCCAAACGTGATTATTACTACTCTTCTGTCGTTCCCATCCTTGGCAAGGAAGCAAGCCTATAAATGCTTGGGGGGGCTGAAACTTTCCCAAGTGCTTTTCATCTTTCACTGATTTTGTCTCTGTTTTGAGTCTGTACATGCTGTTGTGGGATAAAGTTGGGCATTTGAATGCATTAGAGAGAACTGTCCGGCAGATTTGCAGATCCCCAGGTCAGGCCACTGTGAAATCACAGCTGCAAAGCAGACAACTCTCAAAGAAGGTAAGGAGCCGCAGCACACCCTGTGCATCAAAATGGCACTGAGGTTTTTGAATTAATGATGGCTAATACACAGCCACACCCAGAACATATTCTGTCTAGTTAGGATGCAGCCTGCAGTTGTAGAGCTGAGGTCCACGAGGCCATATGTAATAAATGTGCCCGTGCCTATAGGTGATAATGAGAAATGAATGCCAAAGGAACAGAAGTACTATACGTTGCTTTCTAATTCATCACAATATTAGTGTTTTTTCCCCCTTACCTTTCCTCGTACACATTTTAGTCAGCTTTCTCTCTGCAGCAGAGAAGAAAGGTCAGGCAAGATCCTAAGTGCTCCGAGGAGAAGTCTGACAACTGCTGGCAGATACAGTGCAAAGAGCAGCAGGGCCCTGGCGGAAGCGCCTCTGGACTTTACTGTGAAATGTACATGACAACAGCTAGCCAGGCAAGGGATGCAGCTGCAAGCAGGCAGTTCTATAGTTCCACAACTACATGGACGCTTCCGGCAATTCAACAGCAATATTTCCAAGACAAAAGGTAATGAAAGAAAGAGAAATGGCCACTAGTTTTTTGCGCTGCAATGGAGAAAAAAACCCACACCAATGGGAGAGTTACTGGACAGTACAGGGAGAAAGCAAAGTATAAACATCAGAGAAAAAACAACAATCCACCTTTTGCTTCTCTTCTGCTAGACATTTGTGTGAAGAATATTATTGGAATGTTCCAGTTGAGAAGATCATTGTGAAGAACAAGAGGGTTTTTCAAGAAGTATCTTGATGGCTCACAGAACCTGTCCTTTTTGTATATCTGGACTTGGAAGCACGCCCGTAACCCTGGTGAAGTCTCACCACGCTTACTCTCAGCTTCCCTGCCACGCTTTTTCTTGTTAACGTTAAACATTTAGGGTGCCTTGCCCACTGACATGAATAAAAGCCTAATCTCTTTAAAAGTGCAGGCAGAGATCGCTATGTACGAGACATTAAATCCTGTTAAATTACACAGACAGGCCACAGGCATTTGCGGATCTTTTGGTATGCTGACGTGCTTAGTATTCAAAATTCACCTGCTCTATTTTATTTTTGTTAGTACATTTTAGCATTTCCTTTTCCTCACATGAATCATGCACAGGAAGGCACTTACCATCTGACACAACTGCCAAATGATCCTCTGGTGTGTCGCTAGGGCTTGTCAGAGCTGAGATTCTGTGGCGTGACATTTCGCTGAGTATCACTGTATTCGGATCTTTGGAGGTCTTGGTTTTCTTTTATGAGTTCCCAGCAGTGGTCAGCTGTTGAAAGCCTCTGTTTCCAGTGGACACCTTTCCCTCGGCCTTTATGGGATCCTGAGGTTTTAAAGTAAACAATTCATTCTCTTTCTGATAAGTCATATTAAAATATTGATCTGGGGGAGGGAGAGGGCCCTCACTGCACAGAGCCAGAGTCACCTTTAGTCACACAGACTAAGAAATGGAAAAAAAGCTCTGAAATCTCAATTTTCTCTGTCCTTTCAGAGAGAGCATATGTGGGTAGGGGAAAATGCAAAATATAGGTTTTTTTCAGCTGCCTGTTTTGCTTAGCCCTCAGATGAAGAGCATTTACTCTGTCTTCATATTAATTGCTTACTTCTTCCAGTGAGACTGATTTCGCTTCCTCAGATCACAGTGCTAATCTTCCTGTTCACTGCTGGGTCTTACCAATTGTTTTTTCTTTTTTTAATTTTGATTTACTGTCTTTTCTGCACAGGAATTTTCAGAACTCTCAAAGATCCTGTCACTTTTTTAATGGGTTTTACTTTCCAGCACACCTCAACAGCTAGACCATTGCATAAACCCCCAAATTTAGGGCATGATAAATTTCACATTTTTTTGTGAAGGCTAGTATGGGATTCAGACCTGAGACTTCTCTAAACATAAATGAAGTCACACCTTCAGCACGATAACCTTCCTGATAGTTAACTAATTAGTATTTCATTGCTTATTTTCATTACCATGCTTCTGTTCCATTAGAACATAAGTATTTTGTAACAGTCTTAAGTAATGTGTTTTTTTTAAAAAAAGCAAAGTTTTCAATATAATACCGCTCAAAAGTGAGGAACCAGGTCACTTAACTGGTTTTGGCTGGATGTGTCTGTCCGGCAGCAGAAAACCACTGCAAAATGAAACCTAGAAAACATTCTGTCTTGCACTCTCGCTTTCCAGCCTTAGTATAACTAGACCTGCGACAGGAGACCAAGGCAACTTCTGTCCTTGTTAAGATACCCTCCCTCACCACTGCCAGGGTGAGATGAAAAGGGCCCAGTATATATGAGCTCTAAGAACCAGAGCTCTCCTTTTGTGAGAAGGGTGCTGCACGTAATCGATTCAAATACATAATACAATACTGCGTAATGGAAAAAACCCCACACTACAAAGCCACTAGAACACCCTCATCTTTACCAATTTATGGCGTGTCTTTTCTCCTTTTTGGTTGTCATGTATTGGGACTGCAAACTTGTCATGGCAAGAACTATCTCCTACTGTTTCCTAAAATGCTGTTTCCTAAAATGTTGTATTCTAATCACCGTGTCGCTCCAGTCTCAGATACACCAGGAATACAAATAATGTCAGCAATTGTGAATAAAAGAGGGCACTGAACTATGCTTTCTGTGCAGTAATGACGCTATGTTTATAGGTTATTGGCACTCTTGTCACCGCATATACAGTTCAAGGATAGTTTTTTCCCCTTATGAAAGACTCCAGAATTTATAGTTCTTAGGGATTTAATGACATATTTTTATAACCTTAGTTGTGAAAGCAATATTAGTTGCCTAATGTAGATGATCCAACTGCTTCACTGTCATCTTTTCCAGTTTTGTTAAAGAAAAAGATTTTAATTAGCACAAAGCACAAATGAATAATGCTAACAGGTGACATTTAGTAGGGAAGCAGAGAATTAAATGAGATGGGAAAAGAAAAAGAGCGCATGCCTGAGTTTTAGCTTTCACATTGTGTGCTATATGACAGGGTATTGGAGAGCGATAGTGAAATGAAGAGGTTTGTGACACCACAATGCTAGTCACTTGCTTTTAGGTTAAAAGTGTCCGTAATGTGCAGTGCCTAATTGAGGTGCTGTCCAAGGAGAGGGACCATGGCTGCGCGTCAGTCTCAGCTGGCTACGCAGCCCCTGCATGCAGTGATACAGCCTCACTTTCTATCCTTATAAAGAACTTAACGGGAAGATAACTGGGGAAATTCTGGAGTGAACCACCATCTGGCTGATCACTAAATGTCAGACAAAACCAGGATCTATTGAAGTCAAAAGAAATGTTTCCACTAACTTCTGAAAGATCAGGATAGCATCTACGGCATTCTATGTCTGTGTTTTCTTTGTTTATGCAAACATCCTGCGCAGTGGCACCTGGCTGTGCCATGATTGTTACTACTAAGAGACTTCCTGTAATATTAGGAAAAATACACCCGCAATTACAGTTATTTTCTTTGCTTCCAGTCCCAGTGGTTAGGGCTTTTCGATGGTGCTGTCAACCTTTGTGTTACCTTCTGCCCTCCTGAAGCAGGAACTGCTTTGCATTCGGTCTTGGCAGTGCTTGGTTTTTGGTGAAAAGTCTCTCACTTGGGACTTGTACAGGCACACGGTATAAAGACGACAGAATTTCTAGTAGTATTAGTTCCTAGTGTGCCCATAATAGTAGAAGAAGCTTTGGGGAAAATACTTATTTAAAAATTACCTGTACAATTATAGCAGAATCCTGCATGCAAACTCCATAGGCCATTCTAAAAATATGGATGTGCATTCTAAACCTACAGAAGGTATCTGACAATTTGCTTAATCAAAAAAGGGAGCAAAAGGCCTAAATGAAAAAAAAAAACAAAAAAACAAAAAAAAACCAAACCACGCCACATGTTGTCCAAAACCAGCAGAGAAAGATGAAAATGTGCTACTTTTACTCACAGAGGAAACACCATTTACTCGCTATTTCTGGGGGGGTGTTTCTGGAAAAAAGGCTGTTTTCCTCAAAATGGCAATGTGCAATTGCAAGTGGAGTACTGCCTGCTACACATGGAGCGGAGCTGCTGGTGACACTCTGAAACAGCATTGCAACATTCATTACTGTTGCAGACTGGTTTGGGTCCAATTCTTTGAAATCAAATGCCAAATTATTTGGAAATTCCTGAAAAAAAAGGAACTGGTTTGTTTAAATGTTAGTAGAGGTGATACAAGGACAAATAATGCAATACAGATTGCACATTCATCTGAGGGCCAGATTCTTCCCTGAAAATGTGTAGATATGACCCCAAACAAGATTATCTATCTTTGAACTTGGCACTGCTCAGAGTAGAGGACTGAATCCTCTGACCTCCAAAGGTTCCTTCCAACCTAAATGATTCTGGGATTCTGGGATTATGTTTTATGTGCATAGCTCCAGTTGACTAAGGTGTCATTACAGAAAGGATGAAATTTGATCCACACGAGACTTTTTTCCTACCATTTTTCTTAGGTAAAATGTGGAGGATATCAAGGCTGAAATAGAAATCTGAGGAATGGAGTCTTTTCTGTGTGGAAAGAGTGAAAGAACAACTCCAAGACTGAAGGAATAATAACTTTTGACAGGGGCAAAAATAGGGCTATTTTAGGAAGTTTTTCACACTGGGAAGATTTAACAAACAGTAAGAAGCTATGGTTTGGCTCTGCAATACCTTAATTATGAAACTCTTCAATTAAGAGCAACAATTTTGGCAAAAAAGGGGTTAAATATTCTGGGCATGGAGATTGCACTAGTGTATTAGGAGAATTGTTTTATTCTGTTTCGAAATGATATGGGCCTACAAGGGTTTGTGAGTGGGATCAATCCCTTTGGAAGAATAAACCTTTTTTGCAGCTCGTTAATTTTGATCATAAATACATCACGTGTTCAACAAGGCTCACTTAGAAAGCCTGTTTGAAAGGGCTTAAAAAACACAATTACTTTGTTTATTTAGAGTAGATTTCAAAAGCCAGTTGCACCATTCAGTTCATACTGAAGGCTTTCAAATCAGGGTTCATTTACATGACCTGAAAGAGGCCCACCTGAAGCAGTTCTCGTTCTTCTTTTTTCTACGCTTAAAATCAGAATAGTCTGAACTTTATATGAAAAGAAAAATAATACAGAGAAGGATCATGGTGTGCACATAGAGTAAGTGGGGAGAAGCGAGTGGATTGGGAAGAGCTTTCTCTTCCTTATTGGGATGGCCTGGTATCTCATGTTATCCAGGTAATTTATCACAAACCTTGGGTTAAAGTCGGTTGCAGTTGTGAGAGAGATGGGAAACTAGACCCTCAGTTGAGGAGGGAGGGAGAGCAAAAGGTTCTGATCTGAAAAATCTGATGCTATGAGGTACAGAGGTTTAAAAAGGAACTACTGAGGCACCAGTCGAGGGAGACCCAACTCTGCAGTCCTCTGGAACCCTGTTATTTAAGGATTTTCCTTCCCTAGATTCCAGGCTCAGAACTTGACTGTTGCACTAGGCTATTCACATACGAGAACTTGAGTTGTATCTTTATGGCTTTACTCCAGCTCTATGTTTAATGAGCATATAATCGATACTCTTAAACTGATTTGGGGTTGGCTGTTTCAGCTATGGAAAAATCCTGTTACAGTCCGCCGGCTGTGGGCATGGCTTACTTGGTTTAAAACTTTCAGACAAATCTGGGTCAAAGATTTAGGCCGGATCCTTTTATGGAGAAAACTGACACATATCCAACAATGTAACTGAATTTATCCCTTTGCTATGACCTATTAATTTCAGTGAATCTATGCTGACTTACATCAGTTTAGGATATGACCATGTAATTTTTGGGAGGAAATTGCTACAGGAATTCTTGGGCACAAAGTGGGAAAAGCTGGTATTTATCTATTTATCCAGATTACTACGTTATTCAGGGGGCATCAGCCTTCCCAGACATGCAAAGAAGTACATTTACCAGTGCTAATACCACAATATAATAGGCAAAGGTGAGGCGTATGTACTGCTAGAACAACTTAGCTCACAGAAGGGAAAATGTGGTGACCCTTGTAAGTCAATGGCTAGTGGTTAAAGATTACCTGTTCTGGTCATTCTGACTACTAGATAGAGAAAGATTAACTTAGAGCAGTATAAAGTAGAGCAAAGGTATTTAACCTGGAAACCGTGATCTCTTCTGATGTCTACTGGGGCTCAGTAAACGAAATTGATTTGAGTTTCCCAATCATCAAACTCATTACATCAGTTCTAGATCATCCTGGCATTCCCCGTAACGATTCACCATCTGACACATCCGACACAAAGAATTCAGGTTGAGGATTATCTTCAGATTAAGGGTGTAAAGTCTGACTAACGATGTACCGTCCGTGAAATCTCTGTTTCCCCACCAAAATAGTGATAGAATTTAAGCAACTTTGATGTAAGCAGATGGCTATCAGATAAAACTTATGTTTATTTACCTGTCCCTAGGGGGAATCTCCCCACCCCCAAGAAAACTACTCCCTCTGCAAACACTGTTATTTGGCTCCTCCGCTCTACCTCTTTTGCCCAGGTCAGCGGTACTGTTCCCATTAGCCTGAGGAATTCACTGTCCATCAGCGGTTAGCAAAGGCACAGAGCTCCCCTTGGCCCGCCAGCCATGGCTGCAGCCTACACGTTTCAGGCAAAGCATGAATCCTATAAATCCCAAACCGCAGCAGAATAAACTGCTTAGTAGTGGACATTTACAAAGAACATAAGATTTTTGTAACATCCCTTCCTTCCTACGTTCTACCAGGAGGTCGACAGGCCTCCCTCTCCGCGTCAGCCGGCGGGGAGCAGCGAGGGGCACGGCCGTGACCCTGCCCTGCCCCACACAATATGCCGGATTTCCTGAATTTGGGTCAGTCACTACCAGTTCGCTATGCCGCTGGATAGTGATTTCTTTTTGTCTGGCAGCCATTATGTGCATGGAATTTAGTCAATATGCCATAAGTGGTCTCTGGTCCGAGAAGCGCGTGTCCCCACCTCTCTTGTCTGTGACTGCAGTCTCTCCACACCACGTCAGGTGCTGCCATGCTGCGCACGTGGGATGCAGGAAGGTTAATCTTAGAACTGTAAGCAAAGGCTAGTGATTTCAAGACTAAATCATTTTGGAGTCCAAATTCCAGTAGGATTCTTATCTTCAGGAATCGCCATAGTAAATCAAACCTTTGCTCAGCAGTAGCCTGTGCCACCTACCTCGGAAAAGACAAAAAAACCCCACTCAGCATTTGCTGCCTTCCCTGGTCTACACATTCATTTAATATCATACTAACTTCTGCTCATAGGTATTCATGTATCGTGTATGTGCACGGCAGCCCCGCACTGGGCACAGCGGGTGCGCAGAGCCGTACCTGAGGGGTGTGCGTGCTCGGCAGCCGTGACGCAGCCCGTACCCCACAGCGAGCATCCGCTGCCTCTCCTTCAGCGCACCCCTGCTGCCGCTACAACAGGGCAGACCGAGCACAACGTGAAGGTCTTTGTGCAGATGATGATAAGCAACTTAATTCATTTTTTATATTTGCAAGTAGAAAAATCCATTGAAATCCTCCTCTCAGAACTTGAAGAGATTTTGGTGGCCTGAAAGCTGTTAATGAGCAGTCTAATCCTCTCAAAAAAGACCCAGGCAGGGGCAGCAGAACCTTCTGGAAGGGGCAGGGCTGAGGGCTGCGTGTTCTGTGTTTGCGTGGTGACTGTTCCCTGGGGAACAGGCGCCGTGTCGCCACAGGCAGTTTGGGCCTGCTGGCGCCCGCTGGCTGTGCCCGCAGGGAGGAGAGGCTCTGGTGAGCACGGCTGGAGGGAGGCAGGGGTGGCCCCGCACGCCCTCCTCGCCAGCCTGGCACAGGCACCTGGGGCCGAAACATCCCTGTCTGGAAGGAAAGGTCGGACCGTTGGAGGGGATGAAGCATGGTGCAGGTGAACTCAACGCCAGCGGCCAGCACCGAGGCCGTTAGTGAAAAGGCTGTGGTGGAGAGTGTTAGCAGTAGGGTAGAAAGGGTGCTCATCTCCTTTTGCCTCCTGTGGCCAACTATAATTTATCATTGCTTATTTAAACTTTTCAGTCATTGGTGACGTTCATTCTCGATGCGAATGGTCACAATGTGTGGGGGTTTTTTTCCGCTATATTCTTCTGCACCTATTCCTCCAATTAAACAGCAGAATAAGGTGGCTATAATATCAATGTTTTGGAGACAAAATTAGTGACAAAAAAAAATAGTCCTGGAGTGTTTTATGTGACATTGCAGACACTTCCCTTGATAAATGTAATCTTTACACAGATATCATATTTAGTCTAATCAGATAGTTTACTATCCTATGCAGCATGAAATTGAATTTCACATGGTTGTTCCAGTCCTGGATGCTATAGCACTGCTTCACTGAAGTATTTTTCACAAAAGCGTGATTTCAAGACCTCAGAGAAAATAAATCTGCTGTTTCTTTTTCTAGTCTGTCTCTCTGGGTAATTGCTGTTCCTGTCAGCAGAAGGTGCCTGTAGAGGAGGGTACAGGCTTCTCGGGCACAGCTGGTCTTTATTTGCTTAGATTACTGCAGGTGCTGAGCATCAGGCATGGCAAGTTCTCGTTAGGTGTTAGGAGAGATTTCTGCAGTGAAAAGAGAAAGAGGACAAAAGCAGGGAGAAAAGCAAGGCAGCTGGTCCTGCAAAAGAGCTTTCTCCCTCTTTCAGCAAGAAAAGTTTATTTGTTAATGCTTCAGTAGGCAGAAACTGGTTTTCAGCTGGAAGCCTGAATGGCTATAGCATTTGTTAACTGGCCAGTGAGAGCTATGAGCAGTTCACATGTTGCAGATAATTTGCACGTAGAAACAACAGGGGAGTGAAATATGGGTCCTAAGCTCAAGATAAAATGAAGCAGTGGCAATTTCTGGCCTAGCACTGAGAATTACATCATTATTTAACAAAAGTACTGAAAGAGGAATTATTAATCTACTTTGCAGGCTGTAGAAACAGGGTTTGAGAGTTCCACAGGTGTTTAGACAATTACTAAGTCTTCATGAAGATCAGGTGTGAGGGTGGCCGGGGATATTTCTAGAGACTGTGGCATTTGTAAAGTGGTACTTGGTGCGAGCAGGTCTTCAGAATAGGCTCTGTTAAATTGGAGAAGCTCACCTATTGCACTGGATATTAAATTTACTGGCAGTAACAGCTCTGGAGTTCTTGAGACAGCATTTCTGGACTGACTCGACTGGAGGAAGCCTACAGCTGACAGGTAAGTAGACTTCTAATCTTTGGTTGTAATGGCATGATTCTGAGGTTCTGGTACTCAGCAATTAAAGTAACAGGTGTTGTTCCATGGCATGTGTTAGATTTGATGCCTCTTATAGAATGGACATCTGTGGGAAATGAGGGAACTTGTAGATGAATTTTGCTGAGGAGCTATTCCACCCATACAGTGTTTTGAAGACCAGTGTTCAGGGGCGCATCAGGTGGCTGAGCGTCACTCTTGCTGAGGCAGGGCCCGCCTGATGTCCTGAGGTACGTCACGCTACGCTGTGGGTCAGCAGACTTGTCTACCAGGGCAGTGTTAACAGCGTAATGGTTAACCTTGGGGCTCGTTACCCTGTCTGGTAGGCAATGGATGGTAGCATACGTAAATACTTTTTTGGTGTAATGCCCTACAACTCTGGAGTCTTTGAGCTTTTTTCTAAGTGAGTATTCTCAACAAAGCTTTAGGGCATGCTTTTGCTGGTGGTTGAGAACAAAGAACATCCCATCCTCTACCTCACCATGAAATACCTGCCCTGAAAACAAAAACATTAAATAATACGGTTGTTCCTTGTGTATATTCTTATAATGTACTATTGATACGTGACTGTGCGAACGTGGGCTTGCTTTGAAAGAAGGAGCTTGAGCTCAGTGTAAAAAGGAAGAGTTTCTCGTTGGGTGGGGAGGGGAGATAAGGGATTGAATGCCTGAGCTCTTTAAGGAGAACACTTTTTTTTTTTAAGCTATTAGGAGTTAGATGCAGATAATGGGAATTAGCTGCCTATGTAATCACATACAAATTCAGATCACCAGATCTTTAAATCTGTTGCCATGATCTCACTAGTTTTCCAGGTTTATGATGTTGTGTTCAGTGTACAGTTAAAAGAAAAATGAACTTGAGACTTGCTTTTTTCAGTGCTTTGCTTCTTAATATCTCATTGTGGTGGTATTAGTGTTTGAAAGAGGAACTAGTTTGCTAAGCAAGCTTCTTTTTTTTTTAATGGAGAAATGAAGATTCACTTGTGAAAGAGGTGGGCTTTTTTTTTTTTTAAGGAAAAAAAAAACGAAGTGGGGGAGGAGGAAGGAAAGCTTCATTTGGTTTGCAACAAAAGCCTGCTTTAAATATCTGTCTTGAAAACATTTCTGTTTGGAGATACTGCTGAGCTGTTTCAGTAATTTTTTTCTGGATAAAGGTATCTGCTGTATTAGCTTATAATAGTGCCTACAGCGATTATATTTCGTAGCCACCGTATAGCCTCCATAATGCAATGACACCCCTCTTTTGCTGAATCACTGCTGTCATCTTGCTGTTGTTGCTCAGAACACAAAGCATATATCTAAGCTACAGTTTTCTCTACATCATGTGAACTTTCTAAAATATATGATTAATCTCAGAGGAGTCTTCTTCATCTGAAGAAGCCTGAATTTTCATTTTTTCTTTTGTTTTTAATTATTTTATTTTAAAAGCTAAAACTTTCTACTGGCACTAAAAGAACACTTTCCAAATTCTTGTTATTTATTTTTTCTTGTATTGGAAATCAATTCAACATGTGATTCTTGTTTTAGTAATCTTGGTGAATTAATTTTTATTTTTATTAAATAGAAGATAGCCTTGAGTTCATATAAAGATCAAGTAAAATGTAGTTATTTTCATGTCCAAGTGAAGACTCTTAAACTATGCAATCTGCAGGCACTTCAACATTATTTACTTTCAAGGCTTATTCAGAGAGTATTCTTTCTGCTTACCAATTTAAAAAACAAAAGTTATGCTTGCAGGATAAATGTTGTATGAAATGAAACTTGGAACTCACCTGCTGGTCCTAGAATACTCCTGAAAACTTGTTTTTCTTCTGAGGAAGTTTATTATGACTGGAAAAAACAAACCACCACCTATACAAGTCTTAATCTTTATCCCCAGTGGAAAGTGGCTGATGTTTTTCCAAGTTACATTAGAACGTTCTCCTACTGTCCATGTTAGGCAGTTGCCGTTAACGCTGCGTGGTAGGAATGGCACTGTACAAAGGTGGCATTTGTATCCGCTGTGCCAAAGCTGCGGCCGCATGTGCTGCTCTGGGGTCAGAACGGACCCTTTCCCAGGAACCTGGCTTTGGTAGGTTTCAGACTGAGTAATCTTTAACAAGCGAAAGCCTTCTCTTAGATTTGATTATTACTGTGGTTATTACTTCTCTAGGACTTGTCAGTCTGGACTGTCGTTTACCCTTGTGACAGGGCTTCATTTCTCAGGGTGGCATTTGGTAAGGTCTGTTCTCTAGAAAAATTCACTGCGGTTTCCACACCTGTCAACAGGTTGGGTCACTAGGAGCCTGTGCTCACGTCGCAGCTCTCTGAGGCTGGTAGGTTTTACGAGCACAGTGCTGTTCTTTGGTGCCTCTGGGATAAAAGAGGTCATAGCTGCGATACTCGGACTCTCTCAGCAGACTGACAGTGTGCTAGTATGCTCTAATGTTGTGTGGTCACTGATGCGGAGAGGAACATATATTTTAACGTTGTGAAATATGCCTTGAAATATGCACGTGCATTTCCAGTGTGACTGGTGCATGAGGGTAGGATATTCTCATGGATAGCTGCTTGGAGCTATTTCACATATGTGAACTTGGGAATGTTAAATATTAATCATTCTTATCAGCCCTCTGTAAGCAGCGAGCCAGCGCTGTGTTTTAACTTCAGGTAAATGAACAAACGCTCACGGGCGATTCGTGAAACTAAATGTTTTGTGTAGCAAGATTCAGTTTGTTTCACAATTCTTAAATGCTAGTGGAACATAAAGTTCCATTTTAATTTAGGATTGGTGAGTAACTCAACCAGACACAAGTACCATGCTGCTGTGACAAGCAAGTCTGGGGAGTTCCTTAAGTTTGTTGAAGATAGTTTCCTGTCACAAGTACTCAGTGAGCCAACCAGGAAAGATGCCCTCCTAGGCTTGTCCTTTGTGACTAGAGAAGGACTTGTGGGAGGTGCGATGGCACGTGGCTGCCTTGGCCACGGTGATCGTGAAATGGTAGAGTTTAAAGTTTTTGATGTAGTCAGAGAAAAGGTCAGCAGAGTTCCTACCCTGGATTTCAAGAGAGCAAACTTTAAGCTACCCGGAGAGCTATTTAGCAATGTCCCCTGAGAAACTGCTTTTGAGGGCTTAGGGGTCCATGAATGGTGGTCAGTTTTTAAGAACCACCTTTTTTTTTTTTTTGAGAATCTTGCACAGGAGCAGGGAATCCCGCATTCAGTCAGGCTGGTCATCTGTCCTGCTTGGATCAATTTTGACACAATGGAACTCTCTTGGATGATCTTTGGAAGCTAGGTCAGGCTTTGCAGAGAGATTAGAGCTGTGGTTTGCTGTGGTGTTCCTCAGGGCTCAGTTCTAGGGCCGGTGCTGTTCAACGTTTCTATCAAAGATCTGGATGCAGGAGTTAAACGCATCCTTAGCAAGTTTGCTGATGATACTAAACTCGATGGTAGGCTTGGTAGGAGTCAGCAGTGTGCCCTGGCAGCCAAGAGGGCAAACCGTATCCTATTGAAGCAATGGGAAAATAGCATTGCTCTATCAGCTGGTAGGATTACTGAGCATTAGCTGCACAGTAAGATCATATTCGGATTGGAGGGGTTGTCAGGAAGGCTATAGTCCAAACTCCTGCTCCAAACAGAGCTAGCTGTAGGGTCAGACTAAGCTGGTCAGGGCTTTATCCAGTTGGATCTTGAAATCCACCCCAGATGGAGACTGCACAACCTCTCTGGGCAACGTGTTCCCACCTTGAACAGATGTGATCCTGTAGATCAGCTGTGTAACTACCAGATACCAAACAAGATAACATCAGATAAAACAACTGCCCTTTGACCTGAAATAGTCCCTGGGAAACTGGTAACGCAGTTTCCTATTTTTGGACCTACACACAGAACATCAGTTAGTTCTTTCTTTCAACTTTCATATGTCAAACCATTTCAGGTGGGCTGTGTTGTCAAAGAGGGACCTACTCAAATCAAGGGACGCTTTCTACAGAATGTAGTGGGTGCAGAGACCTCTGTTCTGGAAGTCTGCAAGAAGTAATGGACAGTGGCTAAAAGGCCCGGGTGACCAGGAATTGCATGCTTTGTTCCACAAGATTATCAGTTTTGTGGGTGGGTAGCACTGGCCAATACGTTCTTGTGTTTGCTTGTTGAACAAAACCAGCAGGTCTGAAGTGTGTGCAGTGAAAATGATGGTTTCTTCTGTAAGGTTTTTACAGTCTCAGTAGCGGTGAATTAGACCTTGATGAAGAAGCATGGGGAAACACTGAGAATTTGCATTCTTTTAAATACAGTAGCAGCCTATCTGCCATGGTGTGTTGTGGGGTTTGGTTTGTGGGGTTTTTCTCATCTGGGTGCATCATTTGCATACTTTTTAGCTTCATGAAGAAAGAGAAAATACAGAGGACTTTGAAGGCTGCTAATACATCAGTACTCTCAAAAACCCAAGTATCTGTTCTATCAGGTGTGAAAGACTGAAAGCACTTCATTAAAAATTGAAGTAACAGGTGATGAGTCCCTCTCGAAATAGGAGGCAGAGCTGACGTTGTGTTGAATGAGAGTGGGGGTAGTGGGAGGCTGGGCTGCGAGGCTTGGAGAAGAGGAAGAGTTTATACTTGGGCTTGAAGGTTTACAAAGAGCGAGATGATGTCATCAAAGCAGCAGCAGGGGAGGAACAGCTGAGACAACATTCAACATCAGTTTCTCCTTGATTTTCCTTCTTAAGCCTGCTCTTTAGGAGGTTCCTTGGCACCGCTACGATACGGGTAGTGATGCCCCTGTCTAGGGGCCATAAAGAGGAAGTGTTAAATGGCATAATTGTTTGTAAAAACTGATTAAAAGGAAGTTCAGAGGGATTAATTAGGATAGCAAACACTCAATTTTCTGAAGTTACTTTGAGGCTTATTTCAAAATTTGAAGAATAATGACTGAGAAGCGAGTTGTTTGTATTTTGCAGTTAATGTCTTAAAAGACATTAAGAGGGGGTAAAGTTCTAGTGCTATAATTTCTCAGCTGTATCTCAGACTATGTTAGATGCCCGCAATAGCAAAACAGTCCAGAGAACAGTGTGTCTCCTTTCCAGGACAGACTGCGAGGACTTTCAAACTTGCACGGTTTGTTATTTGTAAAATTCGAAGGCTGGGGGGAATGTCTTGGGTGTCCAGGCCTCTTTCTGGATCCCATCTGCACTGCTGTAGTCTACTGGGATTCTTTGGGAGTAACGGGTTTAACAGAGTGCTAGGTACTGAAGAAGCGCTCAGGAAATGTCATGGGGGAGTACCGGCTCCGGGTCAGGACCTGGCTGGGCTACAGCAGAGCTTGTGGCACATAGAAATCAGTGAATGTGCTGGGGAAAACCCCATGGCAGCACCACTGACAGAAGAATTCCTGATGACTTCCATAGGGCCTGGATTTCACCCAGTATGTAGTATTGCAACAGACAGTTCTTGTATGAATTAAAGGATTTTGCTGAAAAGCATAAAGATGAATTACTTTATCTGTGAGAAGGAGCGTGGGATACAGTTAACTGTCAGGCAGTGTCAACCACGCGTTCGGGAGAACTGCCTGAATCGCCTCTGCGCCAAGGAGTGAGGTTTTCTTCAAATAATATTTTCCTGAAACCCATCATTTGACAAAATATTTCAACTTGAGTGGAACTTTCAAACCTAAAAAAGTTTCTATTTAATTTGTAACTGCATTTTTAATTCTTGAAAGCTGGCATGAATATTGCAGTTTGAATTAAAATGAAAAATGTTGCTTTTTAAGTGCTATTTAAAGTTATATTTTTTTATTCTATTTGCATGAAGTTTTGGGGGTTTGGGTTGTTTTCAGTCTGGCTTTCAGATATTATGGTTGGGAGCCTGAGGAGAACAGGAGGAAATTGGGCACAGACTAGCAAAGGGTAATGTGTTGCTTATTTTGAGTTCTCTGATCCAGCACCTACTGAAGTGATGCAAATTGGCAGAGATGGGTATGGAATTAAGTCCTTAATTTTTAATAAAAATCAGCATTCTTTCTCAGTTTCTTTAATTCAGCTATTTTAAGGACAAATCTCTCAATCCAGAGGACCTTATGTTCCATGCGTGGCCATTCTAAAAAGTTTGTTTGACTGCCCTATTAAAACTGGTGGTATGACAGTTTAAAGACTTTTTTCATCTTGTTAGCTATACCTCATGAATGAATGCATGTACATAAAGTTAAAATTAAATAGAAACTTGTTTAGGCGTCACGTCTGACAGACACAGTGTAGAAGTTAGGGGGGTGGGGGGAGAAGTATGATACTGGGAAAGAGTTGGAATGCTTTTGTATGGAAAAACTCCTGCATCCCAAATCTGAAGGATGCCAGAGGAGGATTCAGAGAAGGGAAAGTTGCTTGATATGGGGCTTTTTGTATTTGAACAGAATCTAACAAATTCTTAAAGAACTGAAGCTGCCGGGGGGGGGTGAAAGGGGAAGTCTTCGCATAACCAAACGTGGAGCTCTAGGAGAGAGAACAAAATGGAGGCAGTAGTTGTCAATTTTGTCTCTAGGAGTTTCTCAAGGATCTATAGTGGGCTTTTCAATGTATTTTAGGATAGAATTCACATTTCACAATGTGAAAGGCTTTGCTGAATCCCTGGCTTGAGGTTTTTTGGGTGGTGTTACCCTCCCGCCCCCCTTTTGGTCTGCCAATAGAAACTGATAGCCAAGAACAAACAAGGTACTTGGTAGATGAACTGACTCTTTGGTCGTTGGACTCCTGTCCTTCAGGATGTGGACAGATGTGCTCAAACAAAGCTATTTAAACAGATGCCAGTGGCCCAGATAAAAGGTGGTATGAATATATATGTGTATATATACATTGGCCTTAGAGGCAAAAAAGAAAAAAAGGCTTTTTTTATTAATAACTGCCCAAGAGGAAAACCTGATGACAGTGCTTTCTGCACTTTCTGCTTTTCTCGACAGTTGCTGTGACGGTCAAATGAATCTCAGTTCTCTCTGTTAAATGTCACTCATGCTGGTATTCTCTGTTGTTAGATATTAAGAAAATCCAGAACATTTTAAACTTAGGTAAGGCTTATTTGTGCATGTGGTAGGTGTAGAAAGACCCCTGACCCCCCCTGAAGATCGCGGTAGTTTCCCTAGCAGCTTGATGTGGACTGGTGCTTATGCTAGCAGGGGGACTAGTTCTTCCTTCGTTCCCCACGCCCCAATGCTGGCTTATGTTGCCCGGTTTCTTTTTCCAGGCAAAAGATGCGTGAGGTCCACACCAGAAATATTTTGCTGTAGATCAAACGGTGATTCAATACAAAAAGTAAGAAACTGTCACTTCCTAAACTCTGGTGAACATATTGTAAGTGCCCTCTGAAATGCTGTGAATTGCTTCCATTTATTCTTTTTTTCTGGGAGTTTACATATTAATGATAGGCTTGTTTTGATAGTTCAGTCCTGTGAACAAAGGAGCAAGAGTAAGGGATGCAATATGTGCAGACTCTGAACAAGAGCTACAGTGAGTTTAGGAGTGGATGTAGTATGGTTTCTTCATCCCTTTCTTTTCTTGTAGAGCCAAGTGAAAGCTGTGTAAGGTAATGTAAGAGAATGGATCTTTGCAATGAAGTTGGAAGGAATGTTCCAATCAGTGTTGCTCAGAGCCAAGCCTGACTGCGCTTGCTGCTCTGTGTGACTACTGGTGGTGAAAAGTTATGCTTTTCTCACCAGAAAGGAAAAACCAAACAACTGAGCTACTTGTACTGATGCTGTTAGAAATCTGTGTTTGTCATGCAACAAATAATAATTTTGTAGTAAGAACAAGGAGAAATTGGAGTGATGAAGGTATACTTCACAAATCTATAACTTTTTTTATGGTAAAATTATCAAAATATATTGGGTCTGTATCACCAAACCATAGTTCAGGGGGTTGATGTGCTCTGTAAATGCATCAGAGGTCTGGGAACTGGATCTGATCTGAGTTTTCTGGCTTGTGCATTCCAGACACGAGAGAGGCTAGACACTAAAGCAACTGTTAAAAATATGAAGGAGAAGGGTTCTCCTTGGAAGGCAGGGGTATTTTTTTGTTTCTCATCTACGTTAGAGAGAAAGCAAAATCTTGCTTCCAGGAATCCATGTTGGGGGAGATTCAAATCTTGGTCTAAATTTCTGTTTTAGGAGAACTGATACTGACTCTCTTTAGTGTTTGTCTCTGATTAATTTGTGTTCTAAAAGCCACTGAAGGAAATAGAATGCTGATGACAGTTCACCCTAAAAGGTTTTCTTAGCAGACAGGACATCTTCTCCATTATCCCGAGAATTCAGAGTCAAAAAAATCTCAAGATAGCTGCTTTTTTTTCTTTAATCTTTCTAGAGTTCTTACCAGTTCTTCTCTATGCGAGTATGCTGCCAAACTGGGGTTGTTAACAGCAGATAAGCACAGAGCCTTTGCACCTGTGCTTAAACTCTTCTCGTTTGTATTCTTCTGGTACGGTGCCACTGCCCACATCTGGGCCAAGAGCGTGTGTGTCAGATCTAGGCGTGAGGAACACTTTGATTTGTCCTAGGCTGCTCCCTTGTAGTGTACCACTACCTGCCGTTCTGTTTTGGGCTTCGTTCTCCCTGAACGTTGGATGATCTGCGAACTCTTGTATTAGGATTGGTACCATTGTTACAAATTAAAGGCAGAAAGGAGCATCAGGGAGCTGTTTCCTGCCTCTATCAAATAATAAAGTCCTCTATAAAAGGGGGGGGGGAATTCATAATTTGGACTGCATGCTCCTGTTTTTTCTTTTTTCTTTTTTTCTCTAGCCTAGGGACACAGTTGGGAAATACTGAGTCCAAGATGTGCATGTTGTAACAAGCTATTGAGATAACAGCCTGTAATCACAACTTCTATTTACATTATTATTAAATAATCAGAGACCATCTGCATGCTTGATTAGGAAATAGAACTGCTTAAAACGACTATTTTCTTAAAAGTTGTTGTTAACAGAAGTAAAGCACTGAAGCAAAGGAAATTACTGGGATGGTAGGGAAAATGCTGTCAGTTGTGGGAACAAATAGCCCTCAATTCCCTGAGTTGTAGATGGACTGCAGAGGAAGGAAGTTCCTCAACTTGCACAAAACATTAACCTTTAGCTGCTTCAAAGTGTTTTTTGGTCTTTGTTCTGTGTAAAGAAACCGTTAAAACTAAACATATGTTCTGCATCAGCATACTGAAATATTTAGAGGTACAGTGGAGAAGTGTCTTGTCTGCTGCAGGCAACTAATATTTGCCAAGTATTGATCGAGCATCCATCGCTGTTATTCTTTAACTTTAGTCCAAGGCTCAAAGTTTGTTTTGTTTAAAAACTGATTTCACAGGGAGGTCGTGTCCTCTAGCTAATCCAGTAGTGACAGAGGTCTGAGGAATGAAAATCGGGTATACCACAACTTGGAGGAAAACTCTGAAGCCCATACAGAAAACCTCTCGGTGTACATATCCACAAACACAGCAGTATGTAGTGAGCCTGAAGGAGTGACAAAATGGACCAAGTAATTAGTCCAAATCAGCAGAACATGCAGAAGCCCCAGTTTTGTCCACCTGTTTCTGCACATAGGCAGCAAAAATGAAGTTGTGTTTCTGACTTGTGCAATTGCATCTGTGGCAGCTTAAGCTAGCAAGGCTGGGTAGTAAGAAACTAGAAACCCAAGTGCGAATGTCATGTTCATGGCTTTGCAGGTGTTACTGTGACTTTGCTGCCTGAGTTGCTTGCACTACTTTGAGCAGTGGTTATGGCTCACTTTGCTGTGTAGATGTGTGTTACAGCTAAATTTCTTGTTAGCTGAGAACAAGTGCGTTCAGCACTCTGAGATCAAGCTCACTATATTCAAGTCGGAACCATAGACTCACAGAAAGGTTTGGGTGGGAAGGGACCTTGAAGAAAATCCAGTTCCACCCCCCCTGCCCTGGGCAGGGACACCTCCCACCAGCCCAGGTTGCTTCAAGCCCCGTCCAGCCTGGCCTTGAACACCTCCAGGGATGGGGCAGCCACAGCTTCTCAGCTTCTCGGGGCAACCTGCGCCAGGGGCTCACCGCCCTCACAGGAAAGAATTTCTTCCTAATATCTCATCTAAATCTCCCCTCTTTTGGTGTAAAACCGTTCCCCCTCATCCTATGACTACAATGGCAATTGACTGAACAGCCACATCATCATTCAATAATTTCTTTGCAAATTCTTCAGCGTCGTGAACGTTCAGCCCTACAAACTTGCCAAGTGTCTCTCCTGTTGAGGTGTTGGTACCTGTCGGGTCCCCGTGAGAGCTGGGTGCCTGCGTGCCCTGGTGGAGCCGGACTTGGCCACTGGGACATCTAGCTACTAGTGAGGTGGCTATTGCCTTTCTCTTTGCTTTCGTGGTGGTGAGCTGGTGAGTGAGGTGGCTGGAAATGGTCGATGTTTCAATCAGCTTCTAGGTTATTAGCATTGTGGAAGATTAGTAGAACACTTACAAATTTGCAAATATTTGAATTTGAAAAAATGAGCTACCGGCATCAAATTTTAAAGTAGTTGCATTGTTATACACTACTGATAGAGACTTATCAAAGAGAGGAAAACAGACTGAAATTTGAAGTCAAGAAGTTGTATTAATAAGGCTGAGATGACAGGGCAAAAGATAATAGATTTGTATATTTGTAATTAATATGTCTTAAGGTTATATTGTATTGCACTCTAAAGAGTCTAACCTGTCAAACCAATGAAACACCCACAGCAAAGGGCAGAAAATAAGTCAGGTGAAAATAGCAGATGCATTTGAGCAAGAATAAATTGAACTTGAACAAGGCTCTCAGTCAAAAGCTGGGGAAAATAATCAGCCGTAATCATCAAGAGATTATTTATCTTTGTGATCCTTGTATTGCAGACATTTGGAACGGGAGGGTTTCCTGTTGGGTTGCCATAGCAAACCCTGGGTACCTTTCCTGTGATAGTATTATGTAGGAATGTAAATGATAGTGGGGTTTGTGTCGAGTCAAGCTTGGCATGAAAGAGAAGCGTGAAGTTCAGCTTGTCGTTCAGCTGGTTTGAAACACTGGAGACTGCTGAAGTGGAGAAGAGGTTGGCTTTGAGAAGAGGGTGTGGACCAGAATTTTTTTTAAAGGCGTTTCAGTGTTTTGTGATTGCCAGTAGGTTTTCAATGCCCAAATACTCATTACACATAGTTACAACTAAGTCATCAGCAACGACTGTAATTCTCACATGCACAAGTGCTCTACTGTGTTATCCCTACCCAATTAATGTCCTAATATAGGTAATGAATTTCTGGGTATTAGCATATACTAGTCGCAGGGTCTTTCTGCCCTGCTGTTCTGCGGGGTGGGGGGAGCGCAGCCCAGCACAGGGCACGGCATTCATGCCACGGTGGCAGTGGGCGCCCGGTGCTGTCGTTGGCACTCCTGTGGCCTTTCTTCTCTACCTGCGCCCTGGAAGTTGTCCTGCACCAGAACTGCAGTAGGCAACTCTGAACACTGCCAGAAGTTCCTTGCCAGCCTGCAGAGCTGATGGCCTTGCTGTCCAGTTTGTTGCCAGTGACGTAAATATGCCTGTACATCTTGTCAGTTTAATCTCCCCTTGGTTGGGTCCCGAACCGCTGGTAGGACCAGTTTTCACATGAGGAGCCAGCTCTGGAGGCTGTTTGCCTTTGTTTGAGAGACGTGTGGGGCACAGGGGGGTGTAAGAGCCTGTGCTGACATCCGTGTGAGTTCAGAGGAGGTGTTGCTCTGATGGCCTTCCAGATTGGAAGCCCTGGCTAGCAAAGGAAACCCGAGACCTCTGGACTACCTACAGAGAGATGGCAAGCAGGGGAGAGGTGGCTAAGGAACTCAAGGGTGAATGTCTATTGGATAAGAGGTGTCGGGTTCAAAACACGGGAGATACTCCACACTGAAAATGATCATGGCCACTGTGCTCAAACAGCTGTAAATACCAGAATTTCCCGTGACACCAGAGACTATCTATTAAAAAAGAATAATTATATGGCTATTTATGTACAAGGAAAAAGAAGTCATCACCACTGTAGGAGATCCTTGAGCTGCATGTCACTCGTGTTTGAAACAGCATTTGCTGGAAGCACTACTATTTGCCCTACTCTCAAGCTGTTTTGGAAGAATCTGCAAATCGCATACTTGCCCAGCTGGACCTCTAGTTTGGTCTGGTATGGTGGTTCTTATTAATGACAGGAAGCTTAAAAAAAGAAAGGATATTAATTTGGATAGTGTAGTATTTGTTTCCCTTGTCAGGAGTAGGACACATCTGGGTACAAGCAACCAAGTTTCAGGGCTGGAAAGGTGAATGTATTCCCTGCGAATACAGTTACTGCAGCGTCTCCTGTGGGTGGCTACAGAGGATTATTGATACATAGGCATTGATTTGGGATTTGAATATGTTGACATGCTTTCTCTGTTTGTTTGCTTGTTTCCCAAGGGCAACAAAACCTTACTAGCCATATACATACAGCATATCATAAGGATTTGCGTGGACATTCTTTAACACCTTAGAACACTGCCTTGCCACAATTTATTTTTCATTTCCAATGAGAAATACAAATGGAATTGTGTGGGGTGTGTCTGGTGGGTTTTTGTTGTGGTGGTTTTTGGTTTTTTTTGGAAACCTCCTGGACATAAGTATGCCAAAACATGAATACACATGTAGGTATCACCGGAAGAGACGTGTATGTGGAGGTGGTTTTTGTTTGTTTTTAAACTTTTGTTGTAATGAGGGCTGGCTAATTGTGTGTTTCGGCACTACACAGAGTTTGTCACTTTACGGTACAGAGATGTTTGCTGGTATAAAGGAGCACGTTAACAACAGAGCTGTGTTAGCTCCAGTACAAGGGAGGCTGCGATGTTGGCTGATGGAACGGACTTTGAAACGTGTTGCCTGGCTGCTCCAGCGTAGGAAGAGGTGGTGGCTTGAAGAAAGGGGAGGAGATGGGCAGCCCTTTCAGAAACCAGTGCCCCAGGGAGGAAAATACAGATAGATAGACGCAAATAAAGCTTATACGAAGTAAATTAGTTGCTGCTCTGTGGTGCTGGTACAGCTGAACAGTAGAGAGACTGGTGCGTTAATTAATAAAGCAGACTAAGTCACGCTGCAATTGCAAGTGGAGATGATGTACTGCAGCATCACACACATGCACAAAACAACTCAGCTGCAAAGGCTGAGTCATCTGGGCTTTGGTGTCTTCAGGGTCACGGCAGCATCAGTGAGCTCCTAGTGACTCGATTCCTAACAGGGGTTCTCATCTATTGATAAGCTGATCAGCATTTCTGATGGCAGGTGGTGTTTCTGCATTGTATGAAGAGATTTCTTTTTTGGCCAGTCGCCTTGGCCGCCCTTATTCCAGTTCCTGGACTACTGGACACTCGCTGAAGCGGATGGTGGGGGGGTGTGCTGATAGGCCGCTTCTCCCCCCCTTCCTTTTTTTTTTTTGCTTCAGCAAATCGCAGCTGAAGGTGGCTGCCAGAGCGTGTTACATGACCCGCTGTGTATTAGTGCAAGTCGCATTAATGTTGCGTGTAGGCTGGGCTTCATGTGAAGCTCAAAAGCGAGGAGGCAGCTGGTTGCGTACGTACTGAGTCTGTATTTCAGACTAACAGATAACGTTGTCCATCTGCAGCTCTCTGGAGCACTGATATTAGCTGAGGAAGAACACACTGTATTTATTCCTAAAGTGAGCTGTTAAGTCAAAATATGACTTGTGGTGGTTTTCTTTTTTTGGTTAGGTTTGGGTTGTTTATGTGGGCTTGTTTTTGTTGCTGTTGGGTTTTGTTTGGTGTGTTTGTTTTGGGTTTTTAAGTTAGGCATTCACACCCATTAACAGAAAAGGAAATGTTAGTTCCGTTGCTGTCAACATCAGAATTGTACCACTGAAAATCACAACAAATTTACAGATGTGTATACTTGCATTGTGGAACTGAACTGTGAGTTTGTTGCAAGTAGGGTATTCTGTTTGTAGCACATACATTATTGTGGGCTGCAGAAAATTCTGCTGTAAACATAGAAAATATGCGATAAAAATGATAGAAAATTCACACTTATTTCAGGTATGGCTTAAACAGGGAAAGTTTGTAAGTGTGCTGCGTTGTGTGGTGACTGCAGAGTTGGATAATTCAGGAACAGAACTCATGGAAGTCTAGTGGAGTATGACAGTTTTTGTATTATAAATGATGATGGAACAGAGGAAATGATAGAAAAATTGCACGTCTCCCAGCTCGTTATTGGCATTTTATCTAATGACACCTCTTTAGAGAACACTGCGTAATCACTAACCTTATATTAATTGTTCAAATCCTTACAAAGTTACCTTGAATCATGCCTTCTGGAGGTGGCTGTGCGCCAGTGACCAGTATCCACTGGAAACATTTCTCAGGGACACATTCTTATTCAGCTGAAAACATCATTACTGTTTCATGAACAGGTGAGGAACATCAGGAAAAATTTGGGAACCACTTTCACAGAAGCTGAAATATGTGGATGGTGTGTTTAATCACTTAAAAATAAATCAGGTACGGGAGTGACTGCACGAGGGCTCCCCCACCCACATCCTGGGCTGTGAAAGCCTTCCTGCAAATTGGGACCTTAAGGCAAGATTGATTTTTTTTTTTTAACAAAATGAAACAAAGCTTCAGTTAGACAAAAAATATATTTGAAGTATAAAATGCTGTAGCTTCCATAATTCTTTATTAAATATTTAAGTTGCATCATTTCATTACAACAGCTTCATCTTGTCACATTGAGCTTTTGCTGTCAGGAAAACAAACTACACTTTCTTTCACTGCTCCTCAGAAAATGAATGGAAAAAATGACTTTTGTCCATAAACAAATCCTTTCCCCACAGCGTATCAAATCCAACCACAGTTTAACGCTGTATTCATTGTGAAAATGAGCATTATCTGTAAGTAGTGCTTTTAAAATCAAGTTTAAGGTAGTTTAGCATGATTCTGAATAGCCTTCTACTACGAGGTGATTTTACAAAAAATATAAATTATTAAACAGTGAATTTAAGCTGGAATGTTTGACACTTTTGCATGTTTGGAAATATTAATAATTTCAGTCTTAAATTTGATTTAAAACTTGTGTTCAAAAACAGACATAGCAACATCCTTTTCTGGAGTTTTCCATTTGGGTTTTGAGAATCATAACCTATGGACTATGGCAGGCTGTGACAAATGTGCAGCGGAGGCAGCCAGCTCACCTGCTGCTGCATAATCCAACAGCACGGATTGAAGGATAAAAATGCAACACGTACTATGGTATGTGGATGCACACTGTGTATTTTTACGGCTACATCTTAAAAAATTAAGAGGAAAAATAAGCAAGGTCTGTGTGAAAATAATACAGAAAAGGAAAAAAACCCAATATGTAAGTGGAGGATAAACGTGGACAAACATCGTTAGCGGTGTGCATTGACAGATCTGTGATTAAATATGGTTTGCGCCGATGGTGTCTAACAGGGTTCTGGGTACACTGTGACAGACCCGATGGAGTATGTAACATTAATATGGTTAAATTCCAGTTTTATCGGCTTCCCATGCATTTCAAATAGGATTACTTCTTAGTGCAACATCGTAACAGAGGGGGGAAGACTGTAGGGCTTTTTCTTTGTTGTTGTAATTTTACCTACAAAAGGAAAAATTTTTATTAAAATGATAAGAAAATTAATGTACTTTAAGATGTCCAATCTGGTAATTTACCTTTTTTCTACTATACATACTAATAATGAGGCCTTGCAATCTCAGGGGTATGATCTCGTATTTTTAACTCTTAGCTCTTAAAAGTGCAGTCTGAGGTGCCAGCTCTTCCTCCCTGCCCCTTCGGTGTCACCTAACGTGCTTCACCCAGAGCACCAGCAGCAGATCACTGCTGCAGTTGTGGTTCCGGGTCCGTCACCCGCACTGCATCCCTGGGGGTGCAGTACTTCCAGCAGCATCCACTGCTGATGCAGCAGCACATGCGTCAGGCGAGCACGGCACTCATGCGCCTTCTGCTCAGCATTCACAGAGGGAGAGGGCAGCATGAGAGAGATAGAAATAAGATAAATCTTGTGGTAACAGAGGGTTTGGGGTGTTTTGTTACTTTTGGCCTGAAAGACAAAAAGCAGCAGTTTGGCATGCGAGTGGCGTGAAGGTGATCGGTGTGGGGTACACCAACTGCAGCCTTACAAGGCACAGGTCTGTACGTCTGAATGTGAAGAGAAGGCGACAGCTGCAGACCCTGTATTCTGGCTAAAATTTTTATGAATTATTTGCCTTAAGGCTTCTTAAGAGCAAACAAATAATGGCTCGGGTACCACCTTTATGATTACCATTTATTAACTGAAAAAAAGCAGCTGACTAGGAAAAAAGGTTCTCTTAAGATTGTGTTGTGTTCACCCCATTGCGGTGTGAATGGGCCACGCGGTCAGCATACAGGGGAGCACTGTGTTAAGGCAGGCACAGAACTATGGTACGCGTCCTGCTGGACTGTTAGTTGCTTTGTGTTTTAGACATTTTAGGTCAATGACATCTAGCTACTTTTTTTTTTTTTCCTAGAAAGAGCCATCCAAATGTAGCTTCAGGAGCTCCAGCAGCACTCCTAGATGGGAAGGCTGGGATGCAGCGTAGGCTGTCAGTAACAGCACTATGCTTTTATGCTAAAGAGCCCTGCAGAGGAAAATCATTTCCTCTGTTGCTCGGTGTGCAAACGCACATTAATTACAACCCACGCAGTGGAACTCACCTCGCTATTTTAACACCTAGTGAATGCTTTTGGCGTGTCTGTCGGTTTGTGAGATGAGTGGATCTGAAAAGATGTTAAGCTAAGTCATTTTAAATTTTCTTTAAAGAAAAAGCAAGAAAAAGAACGCGAAGAACAAAACTGTCCCTTCTAGTCAGATGTTATATGTGATTCCAGATAGCTGAAAGGGCTTTGACGGTGATAGTATTGGTGAACCTGTTGTAGAAGCTGAGGGTGAGGGGAGGGACGATCACAGGGAGACATGGCAGATTCCTAAACACAACCTGCCTTCTGCTTCTGCCTCGGCTGCACTGCTGCAGCCTTCATCTAGAATGGGATTGCGTTTCAGTTTCACAGCCAAAACAGTCTTGGGAGTCCTTCAGGTATTGGACAGGAGCAGAGCCTCTAGCTGCACCAAAAATCCTCCAAGTTAAACAAAATTTGGAGTCCATGTTCTAACCAGCTGGGCTTGACATACCTGAGGTCAGTGGAAATACCTGGATTTACCTCGTTCTCTGCCTCCCACAGCTAAATGGGCAGTACAGCGTTCCTCTACCTGCTCGGACGCAGTCCGCTTCCTTGTGTTTGAGCTCGCTCATTGAATGAAAGGGTCAGAAAGGAACGTCAGGAAACTCGGGTAACAGAAAAATGAATCCTGACCTGCATTCAGATAATAGAATAACCTTCCTCATGCATCTATTAGGGCTTCAAACTCTCTGCCAGCACACAACCAGCCGCTGAATGTTATTAGCATGAAGGATTCTTTCCCGGAGCCTTTGAGCTGATGTATTCTTGTGTTAAAGTCTCTGCAGTGTGGCAGTTTGTTCTCAGATGTACGCTGCGCTTGCCAGCGCGTGCCGGGGAGGGGTACGGGCAGGGCTAAAAAAGCTGTTGGCAATGAGGTGAAATTCTGTTTCGGCATGCAGTGTCATCTTGCTTCAGAAGCATGAAGTGGGTTGTTGGGGGGGGGAAAGCCTATCTGTGGGTCAGTATGTGGGCAAAACTTAGAAAACCGAACATTAAATTGCTGAAGCCGAACCCTCAAACCTACTCTAGTAGTACTTAACCATTTAACTTCTGCGGATCAAATACAAATCTTTCACTTTTAATCTGTCACAAAAGAGATGCAACTCAGACATTATAGTTTATGCATGCAACATGTCATAGGTAACAAAATTGATTAGATAGCAGTGTATATTAAATAAATCTTTGTGATTAAGTAAAAAATAAATCACAAAAACAATTGCTGAGGAACATGTCTGCAGGCTCAGCTCTACATGTGTTTGTTTTTTTTCTTTTATACATCAGCAGCAGCCAAATTCACAATTGATAGATATTGCACCAGAGAGACATGTGCAGTGAGAAGGAATAGAATCACATTAATGTTTATGATAAAAAAACAGATATGACTTCCATGTGTTACATAAAGTGCCTTTAGAGTTGGTGCAGTTAGAAACAAACAAAAAAAACCATTGTTATTTAGATACCATTAGCAAATGCATACAAATAGGAGACAAAACAGACCTGTTTTCCATAGTGCCAAATCACATAGTGCCAGGTTTCATTCAAAATTCCTCCATTGCAAACAGTAAAGAGGAAAGGATAATAAAAGAATCACTATACAAAGATAATGACAGGGTTAAGCATATTTTCCTAAAATCATTAATGCCAACCCTACCCCAAATGCTTTATAGTACATGTAAGTATTACCAATAACGAGGCAATTTCTTTATTGAACATGAGATTTGGCATGCTATGTTATGATTCTCCCTTGACTCGTAACTACTCTAATATTTATACAAAAATGCAACATCCAGTCTATACTTCTGGATACAGAAAAATATTGATGTGCTCAATAAAAAGAGTTGCTCTCAATATATAGCCTGTGTAGAGAAATTTTCCAATATAGCTTTCTCCTAGTTTCTTAATGGTTTGGGAACACAAGGCTCAAAATGTGCCTTGAAAAAATGACACTGGCATCAAGTCTGGTATGAAATTAAGAAAAATGCTCATTTTTCCATGTATATGATATTTAATTGTAATGAAATAAAATCTGAAAAATGTCTAAATCAATTAAAAAGTAAACATGAGTTGTAATACTATACCTGTAAAATGATTAATTCCATTCATTGTCATTAGAAATGATGTAAAATATTTATTAAGGGCTTTGCCTACAGAGGCACAACATAAATAGAGTAAGTCCTGCTGAAATGTGATCAGAGTTCCTGTTAAGCAGTTGTAATCTGCTGTGGGAACGTCGGAAAAGCCACCCACAGATCACAGCTCCAACTTCTGGATTCAGGCAACCGCGCTGGAGAAGGCTTTGCTGCGTGGACCAGCGCTGTGCAAGGGTTCTGCCATAGTCACTGGGAGTCCGTTAGGCAAATGCAAAGGTGCAAGCAGAACTTGCTTGAAGGGGGAAAAAAGTTGACGTTTAATCCACTCCTTCAAATCCTTGAGCATTTTCAACTGCCATAAGAAGCTTCTCTCGCAAATCTTCAAAAGATTCATAAAGAGGTAAGTCTAGGCGATTAAAGCTGAAATTTAGAAGGAAAAGAATCATTTAATAATCCATTGAAAAATACATGTACCTTTAAAGAAACATAAAACATTAAATAATTGGGGTGTCTTAACAGAGGCTATCTCTTATTGTCCAAATGGGGACAATCCCCACGGGGTCCTCTGCAAACGCAACTAATGCCTGTGCTCCCCGCAGGTGGCTTCTGAATGCAGTCCGGCCCCTACCAACGGCAGTGCTCCGAAATAAGTGTGCCTCCTCTTGTTTCAGAGCTGAACGTGGGAATTTGTTACAAACCACTTAGGAGAGGGAAAAAACCCAACCCCCCACAACAACAGAACCCCCCCCACCATGTTTAGGTGAGTGAAAACATTCCATCTTTGTTAAAAAGCGGATTTCCTATCACTCAGCAAAGATGTTCTGAATTTATAGGACAGACTCTGTATTGTCTGGGGGGAAAAGAATAAAAAACTTCCAAAAGAAAGTCTTGAAAAGGTCTCGTAAAATGTAACAGATAAGTGAAACATGAAGAGGATGGATTGATTGTGTTTAGGGTTTTGTTGGGGTGGGGTTTTTTTAACTAAAACTTCTTATTCTATAGGATGATTAAGATCACTGTTCTCTACTAAAAATTAATTTTCCCATACAGCATAACTTAGGTTACCTTAAAAAAAAAACCATACTCTTGATATGCAACAGAGCAAGACAAAGATTGGTACTGAATGATTTCAATATTTGCAAATTCTATAAATTAGGATTAAATGAAGTCAGCTGGACTATGACCTCACACTTGCAGTGAATTGCCCAATGCCCCTTACGTAGCATGGCTTTCTGTGGCTGTTCTGTTACGTCAGGCTTCCTGCAGTTCAGCACAGCCACTTCCTAGCGTGAGGGGAAAAATCATGGAAAATGAGAAAGCAAAACTGATGGTGAGAGTAAAAGGTGCCTGCAGCATGGTGCTACCTGGAGTAGAACCACAGCACCAAGCGGGGGAAAAGCATCAACCTCTATTTGTACAAATTGTAGCCTTGCTTTTCCGACTCATGGATATGCTTAGTTTTCCAGGAGGAAAGAGGAAGAGGTGATATTATTCACTGCCGCCTTTTATACACCTCAGAAATGTATTAGCCTTACAAGGAGAGGCACTATTTTTCCTTCCAGTGTGCCCTGTTAAACTCCCATTACCCTTTTGACAGTCTCTCTTGGACAGTTTATTGCCTATCTTATATTTTTCAAAGCCTTCAGACTGACAGAACAGAAAAGAACAGAGCCTATGGTTTTAACATTCATAGAAAAATTACTAACATGCAAGATGTAATTCCTCTTGCTCTTTTTTCCCTATCCCAGCCTTGACAGGAACAACAAAGCGGACAGCTGCTCCCCTTCTGCCTTTGCCACTACCCTGTGTATCATCCAGGAGTCACCGGGCTTCTCTGGGACGATGTATCCTCACCTGTAACACTTGTCACTTCCCAGGAAATTGTGGGGGGATTATGAAGTTCTCCTAATGTGAAAGGCACCGGGAAGCCATGTGATGGAAGGGACTGCACCCCGACAGGATGCTCAGCCAGCGAGGTGGTCGTGATGATGATCTGTACGATACCGGGACGTTCCCCAGCGGGCACTGAAGACACTACTCCCAGATCCGCACAGCGTCTCAGCCTGCAGTGCGCTTTCCGGGCTGTGCGTCACCTGCTCTGGTTTGGCTCATGTTGCAAGTACCTTACCTGGACAGATTCTTATGTATTTGATAGGGGAAAAGTATTCCAGCAGAAGGGATGCAAATTACTTCCATTTTGTCAGAATGTCAGTTTAATTGGGCAGTGCTTAAAGCAATTGCAGGCTGCTATACTGCTTCAAATATGATCATTAACCTTTAGTATCTACAGGTAGCAACCGCTTCAAATGGTAGTATGAAATGAAGTGGGAAAAGCTCTCTCTTCTAACACACAAGCAGTTAGTAGGAGAAAAGGCCTGAGTTGAAAGGGTTACTCGGAATATGATAAAATAGCTTTACAAGGCCTTTCTCAGAAAGGCTATGATGGAAAGAGTTTATTTTGGATTAATTCACCTGCATTTATTACAGAACACCTATTACTGCAGCCTTTCGCACGTCCATGAGAGAGTGGAGTCTTTCTGCCTCCCGGAGCACCGCCTGTAGCATCGGACAGCTGCGCGGCAGCAGGTAAACACTAACTCTTCTCTGCCCTTCAAACACACACCTGCACGTATGCATGCACAGATGTGCGTGTAGGTTTTGGAACATCCCATTTCATAAAAAGCTGTATGATCCAGAGCTAAACTATGTTAGAGAGAAGCACAGTCATCAGTTTCCCCCTTTCTTGGCAGTAAAAGCTGTATTATTTTATGCTTTTATGACTTACCATGTGTGAGCTCTGGGCAGTTTATCAGGACTTCCCCATTGCTCTATTGTAAACAGCTGAGGACCATTTGAACCTGGTTGAAAATGAAAATCATATTAAATATAAATGGACACTACAGAGACTGCTTAAATGCTATTTTTAAACATTAAATGTTTGCATAAACTGTAGGCTGGGTTTTTCAACTGGTACAAATTCTCTTAATTAAAACTACATCAATGCAGGTAGGAGTGTGGTTTTTTTATCTCCAAGGCCAGCTGGCCTGTTAAGTTTATCCAACTACCTTTGCGTAGAGTACCTGTTATGCAAAAGTAGTAAGCTCAAACATTAACATTCGAAAATCGAAGTGCTTGGTTAAACATGTGTTCTCCACCTCTTCGTATGACGTGAACATTATTCCTGTTGACAGCCCAAAACTTTTTCTGTGGGAGGCAGGAGTGCGTCTACGTAACACCCATGGTGTACAGAACTTCACTCCTTCGCAGTGCGCACCCCAAATTCTCCTGTGCTGTTGGCATCCAGAAGGAGAATTCTTACCTGGGGGTCAAAGGTTGGCCATCACTAAGTTTCAGCTGTGGCCATCACTAAGTTTCAGGTTGTCCTATTGGTGTTCAGAGTGGCCTGTACGGCCAGAACCTGCGCGCAGTTGAAAGGAAGCTCACCGTAAAGTTCAGCAAATCCATTCATAGGCACGCGTGACGTCCCAGTAACAAACTGCAGTAACCGAATCCGCTTTTCAGCATCCATCAGTAAAACAGCCTATTGACAAAGAGACACAGTCACTGGCTTTTCGCTGTCACAGCTGTAGACTGTTAAAAACAAAACCAAACCTGGATAAATTATCTATAGTAGACTGTAGGAGATGCGTAACTCTGACAGATGTGATCCAGGTCACATACCAGGTTTTCTGTGATGAAATAAGGAGTGTCCTTGTCCAGCTGTCACTGGGCCCCCACAACGAGAGGGCTCTGGCAGCAGCTCCGCGTGCTATTCCCTGCTGAGGTGGCATGGCCTCTGGGTAGGGCCATACCGCACCTGCCCGGAGGTGTGGGCAGGATGGGCGCAGTGGGCGCGCTGCAGGGGTAAGTGTACGCCAGAGGGGGAGTAGAGAAACAGAGAAGGCAGAAAAGCCTCGAAGATCGGACAGAGACTGCAAGGGCTCAGTGCTGCACTACAGCAGGACCTCAGAACTGAGTCTTTTGGGACTGTATCGCCACTGGGGTCGATACAAGTCTATACCGCCCATGGTCGTGAAATGACATAAGAAACTCAGAAACAAAGTTTGAAGTACATACACAAAGCTGTAAAATCTGGGTATTTTTAAGAAAAACAGACACCCCTTTGAAAAAAGTCTATGGCTGTTATAGGAAAATGCATTTTAGTAGTTCTTCTAGGGACATACACTTTTCATAAAAGTATTTTACTTCAGAAATGCTGCAAGAGACTTTAGAGAAAACCAAAGATCCAGACTTCCTATCTTGGGTCTATTTCTAGCAGTCTCTACGGAGTAGCACAGCCGTCATTTCCAACATGCACAGCTGGAGTCGTCAGCAGTTTCCATGAAGAAAAAAAATTCATAACAGACTCCACAAAACAATACAAGAACTTTCACTTTTAGGAATAGCCAGAGAAGCGAAATGCAGTAAACAATATTACCTTCCAGAACCACTGGATAACGGGATGATTTGGGCAGTAACCATTTTTGTAGATTGTATGTTGTCTCCAGTCGTTGACATCAACATCGCCAAGGCCACACATCAGCAACTACAGATGGAGGTAAATTGAAGATGGTATTGGGTTATCCTGTGCGCTTTATCAGAAAAGCAAAGTTACACTTCCCCTCTGTCTGACCTTTTAAACAGCCGAGCAGTGCAAATGCAAACACAAATGTACAGGAGCACTTGAGCTTCTCTTCAGAATTCTCAAAGACCATTTCATTTTCCTGGGGAAACACTGTACACTATGGCGTACGAATGCTTTGTGAGCCAGCAGCTTTTCTGGTATTTTGCTCAAAATATGACCAGAATAGCATAATGGTGTTAATTCACTAAGCTACTTACATGCTTTTTATGTGTGCATACTCAACCACCTCACCGAATAATTACAATTTTTTGTGCTTTTATGTGATCAATAGATTTATTAATTTGGGACAAAAATCTCATTTCCCACTATAAGCAAAGCATCTTTGTCTGCAAATTCACTTACAATGAATTAAGTGATGGATGATGAGCCTAGAACGTAATGCATCTTTTTGTGATCTCTTGTCTCGGGATGGCAATTAAACAAACTCACCTCTAGTTCATTTTCATCAAAGATTTTAATCAGATCAATAGGAAGAAGTTCTGTGAATCCCTAAAGAAAGCAAAGCAAAGTTAAAATTCTCATACCACATAAAATTAAGCTTTTATCTAACGGGATCTTTGGCTTCAGGGAACCTAAATAAATGACAGAGGACAAAGGGTTCTGAACACGAAATACACAGTTGCTGAAGTATGAGTCCCTAATTTAAAAAATTAATCAGTAAATTATTTCAAGCTCTAATAATTTAAGCTTGAAGGAGAATGACCTTATTCTCATAAGGGAAAGATTACATATTCTTCTACATGGTAAAACTGTAAAATCATAAAACATAAGCATTGCAGAACTTGTGCGGTTAGGCAAAGCTCCCCACTCCCTTAACGCAGGCACTGAGGTATAAGAAGGCTGCGTTAAAAAAATTATTTGAGGGAAAAAAATAAGCAGCTAAAGAACCTTACCTCCAAAAAAGCATTCATTTGTTTTTGAACTCTGTTTACAAACCGCCACTGGATGACCAGGCTATAAAAACCAAAGACACAAAAGCACACTCATTAGAAGACTGCAAACTACGTGTTTAAGGGGTTTCAGCAACCCGAATGGTTCCAGCTTCCCATTTACAACTTCACCCGTCTCCCAGCCTGGTACAAAGGAGACTCAGCAGCTTTTTATTAATTGTTCAAATTTATCTTGTGTGGCTGATCGAATTGCTGAAAAAAATTCAGCGACTACAAACAAGTTCTTACATGAATATTTTCCCTTTAGCATGCAACACAAACTCTACACATAACGCTTCCACGTTCTAGAGCTGCCACTGTTCTACATCAGCAGGAATCTTTTACCTCACACTGTCAGACAAGGTGACATTAAGCCTTTTGTTCCTGAGGAGATTACCTCGAGGAGGAACACGGCAGAAGGCTTGCCCGTGGCTTCAACGGCCTGCAAATTCTTTACTCTGCATTACTTCCGTCTAAAGGAAGCTGTAATCCAGACTCCGCATGACGTAGTTACTGTTAGCATTCAGTACCTAACTGACTAGACATTTTGTTCTTCCAGAGCTCGGAGTAATTAACAACGCCCAACAAAGTCTACAAAATTTGCGTATAGATGTAATAATTGCATGTAACAGCCCGCCTATAAATAAATAACTAGATGAATAAAAACTGCAGTATCAAAGGACTAGGTTTGTATTTCAGTGCTAACCACCGACAGCGTAAGTACCTCACAGGTTCTAGAATAATGCTTTAGAAATCCAATTAGTTCCTCCACTAATTAAAACTGTCAGCAAGTATAGTTGAATTTATTATTTTACATTCTGGTAGGCAGAGAAACAGAGGAAGCACAACGGTAAACCTAACGCCAGGTTTCGACTGGGCCAGGTTCTGGTAGCAGCACCGCCGGTACGGGCGCCCCGGCTGGGGGCGGGCAGGGGATGGGGGCCCGGGGGAGCGCCTTCCGCCTCCTTTGAACTTGGGCGCTCTGAGCCACGCTTTGGAGAGGCGCGTTTCCCACGTGGGGATTGCGGGAAAACCAAGCAGTGAGTTTAATTTACCCTATTTTTGTTCTGATATTGGCCAACATTATGGGAACTCAATTTTCAAAGAAGGCATTACAGCGTTGGATACCGTTCGTTTGAGAGTTACCAGACAATTCCTAGTGTGATTTTCTCATAATGCTTAAAGAAACAACACTGATTTTCCATTAGCAGCTATTTAGTCAGTTTCTCTACTTTCCTTTGTTTCTGCAATAAACATTACACAATAAAATAGTGCAAACAAAACACCAGATTTCCTATTAGACTGATTCTTCGTTATATACATGATATCCTATAAGCACAACATATGCATCAGAATGCATCAGTTGGATGTTAAGACAGAGAAGCAAAAATAAAATTACATTTCTGACAACTCCTGCGGTTTGGCGCGGGTTTTTGTTGTTGTGGTTTTTGGGGTTTGTTTGTTTGTTTGTTTGTTTGTTTTTTTAAGTAGAGCAACTAGAATAGTTCTATCATAATGGAATTCTAGGGAAAAATATTTGAAAAAACTTAAGTTGCATGAATCATTTCCAAATGAGAGCACACCAGTATTGACTCTAAAGTTGTGAAAATACCGTGACTAGCCATGGACGAATCACCTAAAGGCAAACCTGACTCAGCTCTCAATTCTGGCCTACACATTTTCAAAGAGCTTCTCGTTTCTGCACTGTATTGAGATGATGGAGATAAGAGTGTATGATGTCTAATATTTTGCATCTGAAAATGGAATAAAAAAGATACACTTGAAAAACTAAAGAGCCAACAGTGCAAATATATGACACACAAATTAACAGGAAAAAATAATAGTCAGCAAAGCAGGAATTTCTTATTGTTCCACCATTACAGCCAAATCTCTGTAACACACCACCACAAATGAGATTAACAAACAAATCCACAGTTCTGCTCTTAGGGGAATGCTCACACACGTACTGAGCTCCCGAGTTCTTCCTTGAATGAAGACCACAATGGCAGGTACGAACTTGAGAAATTATACAGACATCCTATTCTTTTTCCAAGCTCCAGTTTAGCGCTCAGATCTGCACTCGCTCTCGCTTTCTATTCTGCGACCTAACAGTTCCTCGGGAAAACCCGTAAATCCTAGGGAGAAATTCATCCCTCCTTTGGAGATGGACGTAGCCGAGCTAGTCACCCTCGGCACTGAGGCAACAGGCAGACACAGGCACGAAACCGGGCAAAATTCCTACATCTACTTTAACACAGGAAGTACGGCAGCCAAGCGGTGCCGTTTCTTTTCATCCAGTAATTTACATGCAGATATCTGTCACTCGGAGCAATCCCATCCCTTCCGCAATGTCCCTCATGCCTGCCCATCAAGGAAATAGTTCCCTATTAGGTGACCAACTCCCTTGATTCGTGTAATTCATAGAACAGTAAAGGTTAAAATTCAAACTTTAAGGATTTGGGTATAAACGCTGTTAACAATACCATTTTCTTCTAAAAGGATCTCTGACAATCTAGTGTAGCACAAACTACAGTAATTGCAGGAGGGTAAATTCTAAGACAGGTACAACTGTACTTTCTTACACGCGGGATAAATTCCATAAATATATACGTACTCAATGTATTCCCTTTTGTTTTCATTTGTTACCATGATTTCTGACCCATTGGGCTTCAGGTCGACTTGATATGTCTGTATTTCAAAAGAAAAACAAAACAAAACACAACATTATTTCAAGACTCATTTCTCACAAAATCCACTCTCCTTGAGCAGCATTTTCCAAGTAGCAAAAATCTTATGCTATAATAGCGAATAAGACATCAAAACATCCCACATTTAAAGATGGCATCATTAAGAACAAATTATTGTATGATCACTTGTGAGAATGAATTCCTGATCATCTTCATTAGCAAGTGAGCAAAAGATTCCAAAGCAAACTTTTAGTCTGGAACAGCAGGTTCATTTAGGTAAACACATATTCCCTTTTAATAAAGGTAGAAAAATGCCTCTAATTTTTCAAAATGCTTGGAAAAAATGACTACATAAAATCCACAGAGAAACCGTTTCATAAAGAGGCCAAAAAAGTAAAATAGAAAAACAGATTACAGAAGTGCTTAAGCACAAATTTGCTAAGGGTGGCGCCACCACGGAGTGTGAGAATGAAAAAAACCAAATTCATTACAGTTCACAAGAAACTACAGCATGACCAAATAATGTATTTATTTCAAACAAAGTGATTTATCAGTAGGAATTAAGAGAATTAATGCTGGGCAGGGACCACAAAAGCTAGAAGTTGGGAGCTTTTATCAGTTCGTGCCCCCCCAAATTGCTACCAAACCGTACGCTCCACAGCTGCAGCTCTGAAGCTGCGTCTTTCTGGGTGCAGAGCTGGTGTTTACATACAGCGCAGGCACTCGGCCGCGCTCACTCCTGGGAGTGCTGCTCAGCTGGGGGACAGACGGGAAGCCGGGTGTTCTGTTGCTTCTAAGTCGTCGCTCTGTTCCAGTCAGCTTGTTCCATCACTTCAAAAGCACGGGTCCAGTCGAAGCAACCAAGACGCGACTCTGCGCCCACACTCAACCAAGCCTTTTTTTTAAAGCTGCTACTAATCTTTAATAATTAAATCAGGTGTTGTGGTTGAGTACCAGGTAAGACAGTAAATTCATTAGCTAATAAATGGAACTGTGAAAGGAGGAGGCTGGAAAGCTCTTTTGAGGACTGGATTAACATTGAACGCTTCAACAAGGAGAGAAACAGTACAATAGGTCTATTTGAATAAATATACCTATTACTGATGACTATAGAATCACAGAATGGTGTAGGTCGGAGGGGACCTTGAAGATCATCAACTTCCAACCCCAAACCCTCATCAACTTCCAACCCTTCGGCAAACTTGTTGAGGGTGCACTCGATCCCGCTGTCCACGTCTCCAACAAAGATGTTGAACAGCACATACTATTAATATTCCTATACTATTAAGGAAAAGTAATTAATAGGGAACCTACGCACTTCTGAAACACTAGTTTATTCGTTCCATAAAGCCCAGAGAAGACAGTCCAGAACTAATAAGGAAAAGGTTTGCCGTACTCTCAAAGCTGAATAGGCTAAAGTTATGAAGATCACAAACAGGCGGCTTCTCGATGCTTGATTCTTCCTGCCCGGCCGACAACACATTGTTTTTAAGTGAGAAATAGTGTTGCAGAGCCAGCAAGAACCTAGGAGAAATACAGACCTTTTCTTTCTCTGCTTTCTGAAGGTAGCTCTCCATCCTTTACACGGTGAAAACACCCACTTTGTATTTCCTACTGACTTGTGAGAACTACTGAAACCATAGTTTTGGTTATTAAGTAAGGAAGGGCAATAAGAATATAAAATTTATTAGAGGTTTCTTGTTTTTCTCTAACTCCAGCAAAGGTTTTGGTGATAAATGAAGTATAAATAAATATAGAACCTTATAGCAATGCAAACATCTCCCTCTTACATACGCAACGTCCTTCTGGAAGCAGCAGCATCTCCTACTCAGGTTCCCAAGGGCACTTTTATAAAGTTTCAGCAGTTTAGCAGTAGATGGGGCAAAACAAATGCCAAGGTGAGTCAGGGTCCCTTGACTTCTAGCCGTCCCCAGAGCGCTGGCAATGGCCAGTGGTACGTGCAGAAAAAGCCGGTGCAGTCAGCATTTCCCATAACTTCTGCCCTGCTGGAAAGCACCCTACACGCATTTGGACTGATAAGATGTTTCCAACTCTAGCTGGATGAATTCCTGCTCACTACAGCACCGCCTGTCCTTGTACTACTGAGCTTTTTCAGGCTTTTCTTCAATACAATTTGCCCTGCCAGTTTCACATCTCACCAGCAGTATGATGGAAACAATATTATTTTATCTACTACTTTAGGCATTTGTCTGTAACTCGGTGAGCTTATATGTAAAGTTGAAACAGAAGTTAGCCAAGAGTCCTTCAAATTGAGTCATCACTACTGCTGCAGAGCTAGCCAAAACCGCCTCTTCCCTCTGCAATACGGGAAGACTGTGATGTCAGCTCAACACCTGGAATTCACATTACGATAATTAGAACAAGAACTGTTATTTCTGATAATAAACTGGGCACTAAATGAGCACGTGAAGTCAGTTACTCGTTATGGGTCCCTCCAACTTGAGCTAAGGCATAACCAGAGTGCAGAACCATACCGCCAGCGCGGCTGCAGCAGCATCCTGTGCACTCCTACATCAACAAAGACACAACTCTCCAAAACCTAGAATACCTCCCACATTATGAAGAAAAACTCTGGGGGTAAGCAGGTGAGTAGAAATGTCCGGAACAGTAAGACAGATGTTTCTGATGCCTTTATTCCATCCCCCTCCCCAATATATTTCTCTAAAGAGGACAAATCCCGCCTTGTGTACTCTTACAATTATATCAGGGGAACTCCCCCAAACCCCACACATGCTGTAAGAACATGCTAAAATGTTGTGTTCAAGACAAAAGAAATCATAAACGCCATCAATTGCTTTGCACCCACGATACACAGAAACAACACAGGGAGAGATTTAAAAAAGTAAACTAAGAAATGAACGAGTGAACCTCAAGCTGCAGCTATTTTTAACATCCGTTTGTAGTTTCCCCAAGAGCACAAATACTCCCGGACAGGCTGCAACTTCTTTTGATTACCTGTCACACTTTAGCACTGATCTGCTTCTTGTCTAAACAGTGCTGACCTGCTGAAGAATGGCATCTAAAAGATTAATCTCTTCTGGAATCAGATGCATCTATTGTAATATAAACAAATATCAATCTTGTGATAGTGCCAGAATTACCTATTTGAGGTATTACAGAGTAAGGAGAAGAGCAGAAAGTATCTCCAAGTAAGTTGATTTATGCTTTGAGTCAGAGAACAAAATTCTGCCAGCAGAAGTGAAAGCTGGCAGTGAAAGGCTATCACTAATTTGAAGCTGGATTGCTACAGAACAGAAGATAATGAAAATTACCAACAAACAACCCAGTGTATTACAAAACCTTTTCATCGTGTGGCATTAATGTTCTCCCTAACTTTCCAGGTAACTGATAAACTTACGTTGCTTCAGGAAAAAAGTAATAAGCGCTGAGAAGTGGATCAGAATGTTCTCGACAGTCCCTTTATTCCCCCCTATTTCCGTTTGGAAATATTCCTAGTCTGCCTATACTGATCATTAACATTCAACAGTCCTGATCAAGTTCACAACCACAAGATACTGCTCAGTATTTATTTATTTTTTGGCAATAACCAGTAATAAGATGGAAATACAGAGTTTTGGGATAACCTTTACATACCTGTCCAAAGTTCTCCTCATCTATGCAAAACATGAGATCCAACTCTGTAGGGTCATTTTCCAGGATCCACTTCAAAGAGTTGTAGTATTCGCTATCCTACAGGAGATTACAATTAAACAAAGTTTGAAAATGTGAATGATAAATGGATAGTTTAACTTTAAACTGAACAAATAAAACCATCTAGAACTAGAACTCCATAGAGACTGGAAAGATGAGCACTCATTTATCTGCACAGCTACTGTAAAGCCGGGTAAGATGGATTACTTTATTCAGATGCATCTTGCTTAGATGCTGTATTTTTAGATTCATGGAACTTTTCTTAATTGACTTGTAATTGCATTATTATACAACACAATAAACTGACTCTACATATCTATGTGGTAAATGGGTATATAGCGCTGTGAAATAATTGGTTATAAAATGTCTTCTTGACAAAACTGTACATTCTTTTCAACACAATTTATATACCACTTCCTTACATCAACAATATATTATACAATAACTGATTGCATTGTTATTATGAAAAGCCTTGAAGTTTACTGAATAAAAGACCCCTCTAATTTCCTAAAAGGGATGTATCTTCATCATGTATTAGGTTCATAATTAAAGACTGACCCAAGGAAGAAAAAAAAAAAAACCACGTAAAAAGAGTACGTGTAGCTATCACTAAATATTTCCAAGCAAGAGAGACAAAATGTAACAGCCCCAGGGCTCTCCAAAGGCCACAAGCAGTGGAAAAACTGGACAGACCTCACAGGGTTAAAAAGACAAAACCCAGGATCATCCCGTTAACTTACTGGAAACCATTCGTATTTAGCTGTTGTACATCTCTGAAGCGCACTGTGCTTCAATACTGGCACGCTACTTATCTAGATTAGGCAGCTGTGGGATCCTATTTGCCGTTGTCCTTCATTTTACAACACAAACTTAGAGATTACTAACTTGTAAAACAATTTGTTTTTCTCCCAGGCAGTGCCAAACACAAAAGTACTTGATTGCAATTAATGTTGAAGGTGTGAAAGTAGAGGAAGTGCAGGGAACAAAACCAAAACAGATATAAGGGGACAAGTTGTGCTGCGTTCATTCAGTATGTTTTGGAGAGAACTGTTTATCAGCTGGCAGCCCCTTCTCCTTCCCACACTGTGGGCAACCTCCCGTGTTTCCAGGTCAGAACTGAGCCCTTGCATCCCCGTCTTCCTTCTCCACAGCGGGATCAGGAAGCTGTAGGCCTTGGTGGTGGTGCTCCTTGTTAACATGGAGGAAGCTGACCCAGTGGAAAATCCAGAAGTATAACTACACATCTTACGGTGTGTTTCTTACTGGCCTATTCGTGTCTCTTGTCCTTCTCGCCACTGTTAGTGCACTGGTGCTGAAACAGCCGTACTAGCAGGGAAAATTTGTTTTATTAAAAAAGTATGCACATACCTTTCTAAAGCTGCTGCAACTATGACCTTGTGCTTTCCACCAGGCAGTTTACCAGAATTGTTAGCTTTTATAAATTTCCCCCATAGGAAAAAAAACCACGAAATTGCTAACGCTGATACAGCTTAAATATTATCTTACCACTGACTCCATGTCTTTCAGAGTTATTGGTTTCCCCAGCATCATCTTGTAAAAAGGTCTGATGAAGAAGCCTAACAGAGAGGGGAGAGTGTTACCTTCACTGTTCTGCATTTTCACCTTACATAGAGACATGACTCCTCAAGGATAAGACACCATGATATTTTCTGAGAGTGCCAGCAAGAAAGCAAGCTCCTGAAAGTAACAGCGCTGTAACTGCTCAGGTTAACCCAGCAGGCTCATTTTTATTTAGGCACAGAAAGTCCAACTTTTCAATTACAAGAATTGTGCCATTAACTGCCATATGCCATTAAACACTCTAACATTAATGGCAGAGAGACACAAAAGAGGGGGAATTGAGCTCAAGGTCCTGTAATCCATTTAAAATTGCCATTTTCTCTCAAAAGAGATGCTAGAAAAACAGGATGGACAGACTCCTCTTCTAATGTGCTGCACTACTGCTAAATAAAATATAGTCAGTTTATAATGTTTGCTTGCTTATTGTGGGATTTCAAAGTTCAGCAGAAATCATATTTTCTAATTCAGTCATTCAGTAATAACTTTACAGATCAAAAACCGTTACAACTGACACCCACACAACTGCTTTGGATGCAGGGTTGCATGGAAATGGCTGATATAAATTTAGTGATTTTCCTTTAGGGATAGTGATTATTTAGCAATGCTGATTCTGTAGTTTTAACACGAGTGGAGAAAGCAGCAAAACTTTATATGAAATGTATTTGTTGAGTAAGACACTACAATTTTTGAATCACCATTCACATCAGGAATGCAATTTCCAACGGTTCCAGTTGCATTACTTTTCTCTCACACTTTGTCTCCAGAAGTACTATGCTCTAAGGCATGTGAATTATTGAAGTGATTTATTTCATTTAATAAAAATCCAGTAACAGTAGCATAGGCACGCAGTGTAATAACTCACCGTCCAATAGCTTCCCATGATATACTGCCAGACCAGCAACCCGACCAATAAATGTGAAATACGACAGATGATCTTCATTACAAAGACCTGAATTAGGATTAATCTGAAGTGTATAGTTGTCCCTTTTTGGGGAAAGAAAAAAAATATCTAAATAACCAAGTCTTTAAATAACCAGATATTCAGATACGTTAATAAATAATCTGAGCTTAGGGCCATTTCCTGTTCATTTTTGCAAGAGTGTAATAATGTCATTTATCCTTGTGCTCCGCAACAGAAGTATCTGACAGTTAGTGGGTAGGCTGACCTAATCAAAACTGTCTTGCTTGTCATGATTATTTGACAAAGGTAAATAAAACTGCTGCTTGTGGGGTAACAAGATTCCACCTGTGGCGAGCGTAAGAGAGTTGTGTTAACCTCTCCAAAAGATAAAAGCCTGGCATCACTGGAAACAGTAAGATTTTGCCATCAGCTTCAGTGGAATGAGAATTTCAGCTAAGTTATCTCTTCTGCCAGGCTTGATTATTCACTCTTTCCAGCTGAATTTCAGGGCTTAAAATTTTAGGATTCTCTTTTGCAGTAGGTGCTAAATGTCCTTGAAATATCTGAAGGTACTGAAGAGCCATTAAGTATATGCCCGTGGTCCAGCCGGCCTAGGATAACGAATGTTTTCTTATTAGCATCTTAAACCGCACATACTAGAGAACATCTCTGCAACAGGCTTAACCCCCAGCACACTGGAAAAAGCCATCAAAGGACTAAGATCTTTTAACTGGGTAACAAGCATTAAAACTCCTGTGAAAATGTGTGTCGCAATAAGACCTTAGTGTAAAAGCAGTATTTTTAATTTGCAGTATATTCTTAATCTGTGAAGAAAGGTATGGGGGTTTTAAGTAGGTTTTTTTTCTTATTTCTTAAAATAATTAGTTAGGTTTCTGAACCTAAAATGAAATAACATTATACTTAAAATATCTACAGTGACCTATATCCCATAAGCGGGAACATTTCAGAACAAATGTTTATCCAGTGAACTCTAGCAACACACAGGCATTCTGCGCCAGCCAATGTTGTTTCAGTTGTGTTTCCCTTCAACAGCAGAACGTGTCTTCTCTGAGACACAAATGCGAGAAAACTCTCACTACACAGTCTTTGTTCATCTACTTTACACTTATTAGAGAAAGGAGTAAGCTTGATATTGACATAAAACCATCAAAACTACTGCCTGCAATTAAGAAATCCATCCTCACTGTAGCTAAGTACACAATGTGGAATTACATACAGCATATTAAAACAAACGTACTCCAAGCAAGTGACTTGCTCTCTCATTTGCACTCGTGGATCGCTCAAAGATTTCAAAATTGGACAAAAGCAAATTTTAACTTCTGTAAGGTCACTCCTGTGTAACTACTGAAATGTAAATGAGAAGCTGTTTTATGAGCTAATTGTAAAAGAGCACTATAATTCTGGACGGCAGGTGTTTTACAACGTAACGGGAGGGCATAAAAAGAGTCTTTTGTCTGACCCTTCCTTTCACTATTACTAGCCTCAAAACCTGCAGGTTTGCTGCAAGCAAGGCAACACTGAATATTGTCTTACAAATTTTTTTATGAGATTTCAATGACAATTTGAAAGCTTCTCTGAAAAGCAAATGAGAAATGATAGTACAGAACAGAGCGATTTGGCTGATAAGAGTGCATCCTGATGCACCATGAAGGATGATCTAACTCCTTTGCAGTGTAACTATGCCTCTTATGCAAAATCTAACGTATATCCCTTATGAATGGAAATATTTTAATGGACACTTACGTTGCTGAATATTCAAAGAGACCATAATAAGGGTTAAACATCTCCTTGGACAAGAGAAAAAACCACTCTCTGGCCACACCTCCATAGTCAAGTCCTTTTTCTGACTCAAATTCAATCCAGAGCCTGGCTTTCAGTACATCAGGTCTCTTCACAGACATGATTCTTCTGTAGGACTCCTCAAAAATATTATTTCTGTGTAGCTTCATTTCAAATCTGTTCGGTATATCAGCCTACGTTAAAGAGAGATTGTATTATACTTGTTAGTCTCAATAAATAAGTCTTCAGGCAAATTACTGACCAGTGGTAACAAATAAATGACTGATTAAACAACTGATATATAAAGTTTCCCCTTATTTTTGTTTTGCAGTGCTCTCTAATGTACAGGTCAATAGCATATGGTGAACTAGGTAAGTTCCAGTACAGTGGTTCAGAGGTTTCTATGATATGTGACAAAACAATGAAAACAACAAGAAAAGTAACAAACAAACAACCAAAAAAGTGAGAAAATTATTAATATTACTATGCTCTACTTGAAGGGCATTTTAGCTTAAAATTGTAACAAATGCACAAAATTTATGCAACCACGTTACTCTTGTATCTGTAAAGGCCAGAACAGTTTCCCAACAAGAACACCTACAGTACCATACACACAACAGAACTGAACTGCAAAGGTGGAAACAAAAGAGAATTGGCCTGCCCAAATGTTGTAGAAGTTCTGTCTAAATAGGAGGGAGCTAACGTGCAGTACGATTTAGCCCAGAAGTCAGAAAAGACAGAAGAGAATGGAATTAAGAATCTGTAGAAAGAAGACTGGATGAACAGATAAAAAGGACTGTTACAGACATGTACAGTTTTCCTGATAATGTTGCCTTGAAACAATTGCTGCAGAAGGTTTGCTTTTTTCTGACAACTGAAGTGCTTATTGTGTGCAATCACTGGTCAAACTCAAGGTGAAAATTCAAGGAGTTATCAATAAACAGGTAAAGACATTGGCAAGTCCCTCTTCAAACCACAGCTGGTGTTGCCAAGGCTGTTTACTGTGCATTATGAGTCACCATCACATGCAAGCTAATACTGAGTGCTTTCTTATGTTAAAGATGTTACTGAAACTACTTTTTTTTCACAGCACAAGAACACTAGAAGCTTGCGCCAGGTGCAGCACGACTGTGGGCTCTGATCTGCCAGCTTGTTCCAGCTCTGCCCTTCGGTCCTCTGTTGAAGATGAAGAAGAAATACCAATCCTCGAGCCTATTTTTCAGCCTAAAGGCTTGTAAACTAACATACCGTTTAGTCTCAGTTGCAATGGGAAATAGTGAATCATTGCTCCTTCCTTGAGGCCTTACCGCTTTGATTTTGCATTCGCATAGACAAATGTGAGTCTTAAAGATCTCTAAATGTTTTTGTTGAGAAGGCAATCAAATTCAAACTTTTCTTCATTTTTTTATTCCTACTTAACCCCTTTAGGAGTAGCACAATCAAGAAAAATTGGCAAGTGTGTTATAGCAAGATACGCCACCATTCTGTGTCTACGCTCAGGATAGCCTGTTGTTTCGCCCAGACACAGCGTAATGGACTCCGACACAAAGCAGCACGTTTCTACTCACTGGTTTCTTTAACTTCTTCCGGAAATAGTCATATTTCTGTTTGAACTCCCTGGAATATGGAACTGCCTATCAGAGAGAGAATCACAAATACAGATTATTGCACCTATTTGGCAGTTTACTATTCCAACATTGCTTAAACAAAAAGGAAATTTAAAGACATGCTATCTACATATGTATACCATAGGTCATCTAATAAACCCACCGTGCATGAAGTACAGCAGCCAAAATTTCTCAGTGTGTAATTTGAGTTAAACGGTATGAAATCTTTCAACCCAGTTCTTCTGTTTATCAACTACTTACACTCATATGTTTTTTCTTTTAGAAACAGGAAAGAGAAAAACAATTTTTAACCCAGACAAAAAGATTTGGAATGCGTTGCTGCCATCCGTGTGTCTCATTAAGAAACAATGAGCGTGCCATACGATACTGAGTTTTCAAAATGACTAGTGTTACCACAGAACATGGATTTGCACGGCTGAAAGTGCTCAGCATTGTTAGGTGCTACTCAAAAGACACAAAATTAAAAGAATTTTGAAAGTGAACCTAAAACCAAGTTAAGGGCCTGCAGTAAAGCTACGACATTAACAACAACACTGTTCGCCCTCCAAAAAGAGCGGGACACAGAATTAACTAGGCAGGGTAGCGTCCGTGGCTAGAAAACATCTTTTCAGCTCAATATGAATGAATCTAACTCTTAATAGTTATCAAGCTATCATAAAACTATATCCAAACTATTTTGCAAGTTACTTATAATGAAAATATACACTTTCATAATGTCTTTATCCAGACTCCGAAAGCATTTCACAAACAAATTAACATTCTTTTGAACCCAGTACAAGTCCCTGTGTAATATTTATCTAAATACTCAGTGTGGATGCTTGTGAGTTCGACCACATTTTTAAGTAACAGCAGCATAAGATAACAATTTTGGAATTTTTTTTTAAAAAAAAAAAAGCACAGTGAAAGTTGGTAGAATTACATTAATCAGCAGAGATGGAAATTGGTTTCTGGCGTATGTAAACACCCCTTAAGAATTGCCACAGGTCTCTGACGTATTTAAGTGGATTCCCAGATATGTGAAAGGCATCTCAGGATGGCGGCAGTCACGCACAAATCAAGGTTCAACAAAGGTTCTCCCAAGCTCTCTCATTCAGTTTTGAAAGATGTTTCTATTTTAAGACAACGCTTCTCTTTCCTGCTAACACACTGTAGAGGTGAGCAAGGATTTGGCACTAAGCTACAAGTTGGCCATGTTTGATGTGACCCTACACGCCACTCGCTGACCAGCACAGTAGGCAATAAGATGACAGTGTTCTTTTCTGCTACCTGCTTGTCTTCCTCAGATTCCCTTGCTTTTGCAGCAGATCAGGCGTGCGTACCAACGTCCAAAAAGGCCAAGCCTTTTACGGCACCAATTAGACACGAAAGCACTGACGTGCATCAGCCATCGAGCAGGAGTACAGGTAAGAGCTGTCCGTGCTCCTGACTACCAGTCCTGTCACTGTCCTACGTTATCCAGCCTTCGGATCAAATGGCCGTAAAACAAAGTTGTGAATTAAACTAATGAACAGGAATAGGCTGCAGAAGTCACACTATGACACAAATAACTAACAAATAACTGCTAGGTATTTAAGTAAGATTCTTAATTCTCTGTGGGGTTTTTTGACGTTTAATTTTCTGAGTATTAGGAATCCTTAATTCTCTGTTTTTGACACCATATACAACATGAATTTAATCAGTTTGAAAAAAGCCTTAGAAAAAAAAAGGCAAAAAAAAAAAGGCTTCCTGGCCTTGATCACAGTATTTTCCAACTACATCTCTAGTTTCCTTTGCTCTACTGTTCCTTCAAGATGAAAGGGTAAACCTAGTAAAACAACTAGCTAAACAAATGAAGTGTGATTTTTTGGGAGCGAAAGAACGATTTTGAATTCCACAGGACTGCAAAAGTTACGTTCTCTGTTCTCTGAAGGCTGAATCACTAATTGCAAAGTTCAGTTCAAAGTTCAAGTTCAGTTTCTGGGTGAGGACCGGGATTTTGGGGGAGGGTAGGTATGGGCTGGTCTTGAAGTAGTTTCATGACTGGCTGTAGGTGAGAGTGGGAGGTGGAAATATTTCTACAGGAGTTTTCTCTGGTGGATGAGGAGACATGAAAAATTAAAAAAAAAAAATTCAAACAAAATCATTTTACTCTGATGATAATATGACTTTACTACGGCCATTAAATAATCTTTCAACATGTTTCCATTGTTTAAATGCAATGTGAAAAGCAATTTAAATAGCTCTTTGTTTTTGTCATGGCATCAAAAATACTATTAAAAGCATTATGACAAATCCTTAATGCTTATATGGCTGTAAAATGGATTTGATCTTGCTTTCTCTTAAAAAAAAACCCCAAACACACAAACAACTGTTATTTACTTAATGGGATCATGATTGACCCTTATTATCTTGAAATAAAATTTCCCAGATAGTCTTTCTCATTTATGCTTAACATTTCTGGGAAAATAAACATTAAGAATTGGTATAGCATACTGTATATTACATCTCAAGCATTAAGTGCATGATAAATGAGTAAATCACTCCAAAAGCAACTATGTTCAAGCAAGTGACTATTATTTATCTTATAAATAAACAAGAGGAATTGGAATTACACCATGCAGTAGATAATCTGCTGTGTCCTGAGACCCTTAAAAATCCTGAGGATTTACCCAAAATAAAAAGGTATTCTGGGCACCTGGGAACATCTTAGGGTTGGAAGTCTGATCACTCAGAATACCATAAAATGGCATAAACTAGCATAAACCAGTATAAAAAGGTTAAATAATCATTCCATATATTTTATGTTTTGAAAATTTGATACTGAAGTAAAAGCATGTATTTATCTTTTCTAAGGCTGATATTCTGAAATCTCTTACTTTATCTGCAGTAAGTCCATGTCTCTTAGAACGGATAGATCCGATTTTTGTCTTTTTTTACACTCTGAATCCACATAATCGCAACTCTCCCATATCAAGTGGAAACAACTTTTCACTATCCAGAAATCCAAAAATGAATACCACAGTGCCTCAGCTCAGTAAAATTCTATTGTCAGTAATGACCCAGATAACGGGTAAATATGAACATTTTCCTATACCCGTCCCTAAAACGTTACAATCTAGGATTCAGCACAGAGAACTCCATCTGAAATTCTCAAGATCTTCTGCTTTACGATTCAGAGCGGACACGTGCCCTTCACCTACCTTAATATAGAAACATACTATTTTAGCACAATAGAGGAATAAAAGACAAGATGCAAAGATTTAATATTGTTTGTTTCATATTAAGTAATTTATAATATCAGCAAGGGTGGAGAAACAAAAAATTGGAAGAATATTTTATACTTACATTATTTTAGATGTAATTTATTTAAAACCACGTTTTTTCCCCCAATTCATCTATTTGGATGCCAAAAGTAAACTAAAGGTATCACTCCACTACTTTTGTCCTGGAATCTCATCACCACAATAAGCAGCAAATACAACAGCACAAACCATGTTGAAATCTTAAATTTTTTTGTTTTTCAGCCAGAGATCACATCAGTAATGGATCTCTTTCAGAAATCACATTCATCATCATCACTTAGCGGAGAAAGCTTTGCGTTGCAGGAGGAGAATGGAACAAATGAGAAATGATGGGTTTTCTTGTGTTTCAGAGTGTGGAACACCATTCAGACTATTTAGCTATGCAGCTACCGAATGGATGGAGCTTCACCCAGAAATAACACAACAATATAAAAAATTAAAACAAGCCAAACAAAACCATCTCTATCCTTCTGAAGAGCCTTCTCTTCCTCCCCGCTGAAACAGAGGTATTCTGCGATTTACTGTCACATCTACCGACCACGAGTGTTTCCTAGACACTCCAACTTCACCTGCTAATGGCTACAAGACAGTAATCGTACCGTGCCACTGGAGAAGTTCCCCAGCTAGGTAGCTACTGCTAGGAAAGCTTCCAAACCCATCAAATTCAAACCTATTGTCTGATGTGGGAATAGCGTGCACAGCGCTGTATTTCCAAATGTTCCAGTGATTCCTAATTAGCCCACTACTGCTTTGGACCACTGGCAGCAGGCTGGAAGAGTCCTCAGTGCATTCCAGCCTGGGCGCAACAAAATACGGTCCACAGAGGAGTACGAGCATTTAAATGCCGGGGCCAAGGCATCAGTTTTGCAGCACCTGGGCAGGCTGTCACACGATGGCAGCTCCCCCTGCCCTTGCAGACTCACAGAAGCTAGCACTGAGCCTCCCATGTCCGTCAGGAAAAGGCAAGCCATGGCAGAGGTCCTGCTGCCTGGTCTGTTCATCAGGCAGAGGCTGATCTGATGTGCACACCAGGCATGACCTGCTGCTCGACAATGCCTCCTGCCTGTACCAAATGTACATGAGTCACAGCATTTAATGGAAAAAAAAGCATAGCAGTACTTACTGGACCAGTAATTGCTGGGTTCTGCAGTCTGGGGTCTTCCCACTGGGTAATTTTATTATCTGTAAATAACAAAAGAAATGACATCGTTACTTCTCTGTTACCACACTGTGAATTTATCTTGCTTTTTTCTCCCTACAACTGTTTTCCCTACCATTCCCACAACTTAGTATTTCAGGGTTAGAAAAGGCTGCATTCACCCATCTACACCAAAACCCCATCACACTGTTTAGTTGAAAACAGTCATTCAAAAATGCAAAACTACAACAGAATCCAGTGTATTTACACTGCTTTAATTTCAACGTCTGTAGTAGTAAACATGTTCTATTTGAACATGGTCTTGGATTCACCTCGTATTAGAAATACACAGACTTCATGCCTGAAAGGTAAAGGAACCCAAAAACTCTGCCAAATTGCAGACTAAGTTTACTTTTTTGAAATTTTGCATAAAGATAGCCAAAATGTAATACTTATAAAGGACAGTCTGTATTTAAATTTGGAGGGAATAACATCTCTCTCAAAAAAAAAAAAAAAGTCCTAGCCACTGATTTATGAAAAGGTTATAGGACCATTAAGGGAGGCAAAATTATACACTTATGGTGTAAGAGTTTTGACCAAAGGAGATTTTGGCAGTAACACGACAGAATCCAGTTCTTTTCGTCTACAGCTTTTAAGAGCACCAGGAGGGTGATATGGTAATAGAGGACCATGGTGAAACTCTCCCTGCCTCCACACAACTGCTCCTCACAAGATTCTGAACACAACAGAATCACAACAAAACGATGATGTTGCAACAATAAGACAATGCTCCAAAAACCAAACTAGATGCCACTTGCAATGGCAAGGTTTAAGTCATCCATTTCCTGCACTGAAAGGATAATAAGAATACATCTGGTTGTCACATGCACTGCTTTGATTTATGAACTGTCTATTAAGATAGTAGTCCAGATTTTAAGTTTTGTAATTGCTAAATTTGGGAATAAACACATTACGTTTCAAGAAAATGGTTTTTATGGCTACTATAGGTAAAAGCAAAGAACCAAACCCACTGATATTAACACACAAGTATTTTCCATGTTTCTACAGCTGGAAAAGACCCGTAAGTATTGAGCATCCCAAACTAGTTTTAAAATGGACTGGGATTTGAAAGGTGACATTCATTAAATGTTAACTGAAGAAAATTTAAGAAGATCACAAGTACATTTCAAGAAACTCGATCTACCCATCAGTTTAATATTAAAACACTATTTTATTTTGCTTGCCACATCAAGTCTATTTATTGCTTATGGAAATTAGGGAGGAAGGCTGTTAGACTGACAGCTCACAGGCCAGAGCCTGCCACTAGGCGTGATGCCTAATCTGGCCCTTTCCTGCTTGCTTCGCCCTCATCTGTCAAGTTTCCTTCTACAGAGACTACTGGTTTTATACCAATTCATTTCTTATACCTACTTGAAATTCACAGCCACGAATCACAGTGGTGATTTTCTATGAAATCAAAGATGGAACTGGAAATGACTGCCAGTTTGTCAATTCCTTCTTATTGCCCTTCATACTTAAGAGTGTATGATATTACTGACAAATCTTTGTCTAAATTTTTTTCAGAGTATTACAGTGACAGGGATTTCATATTATAAATGCTATTCCAGGGCTTAAATGCCCCAACAATTAGAAGGGTCTAACCCGAACCACTCTACCTGGAGTCGTAGCTCAAGATTCTCTGTCTTATCCAAAGCAGATGTGGGTAACAAATTCATTCCTTTTGCAGGACGTTTTCGAAAATCTACCATCTCTCTTGAGCCTCCACACAAATACAACACTCTCTCCTCCCTCGTAAATTGGGTTCTAGGGCCTTTGAGGATTCCCTCTTTTCCTCTGTTCCCTCTGGTCCCTTTCCAAATGGTCCACTGTTTTCCTGAAGCTGGGGACCCAACGCTAGATACAGGATTATCGTAGCCAAGACATTACCGGTGCTCATGAGATTAGAAGGATTACTTCAGGTCTTAAATAAGACACTCCTGTTGATACATCACAGGATGAGTTAACTCATGTTCTGTTGATGATATATTTTTCATGCCCTTTCAACCAAACTTCTGCTAATTATTCCCATTCTGAGTAATACTTCGCAATTCTTATTAAACAGCATCTTCCTTCACACTACAGTGGCAATTTGCCAGACTCATTCCGATTTCTCATTCTGATCCAGTGAGCCCCTCTCACCTCTCCTACACTGTTGTCTTCTGTTGAACTAACAAGTACATTCCCTGTCATTTGTTGTTCAATCACTAATGAACATATTGAAAAATAGTGGATCCAAGACAGACTTTGAGGGGAACCCATTTAATATATCCATCCCTCTGGCAGTGAACCACTGGTACCTGTCCTGCATACAGCTGGAAAACCTTTGTGTTTTCCTTTGCAATACCGCCCAACAGATAGACTGTATTCTCCTCTAAGGCTCCTAGGAAATGCAGAAGTATATGCACACTACAACAAACAGAGAATACTATTTCATTCATGGATGGCAAATAATGTTGACTTAGCTAGCTAAGGACAAGTCATGGGCAACTAGAGACTGTATTTTTTGTTAAAAGATTGGCCACTGCAGAAATTAGAACTGTTTACAATTAAAATACAAAAATATTTTCAGGCTGCTATGTTACAAGTAACCCCTAAATTATTTTAGCAGTACTTGCTTTACTAGTTTATGTGGCATGCTTAATAGCAGTTTGTATTGCTCCACAAGAGGAGGCTGCTGTGCTGGCTGCATTCCTTTTTTACAGTTATCTCTCAGGGGTGAGAAAGCATTTCAAAAATGGGACAATATTGGATAATTATGCAGAAGAATTACAAAATGTACCTGGGGAACCAGGACATTAACAGCAGCTGAATCTGTCAACACTTTCAACATTTATATTGTATACTAATAATGAAATTGAGTACATTTGTTGCACCTTCACCAACCCCTTTAGCACAGAAGGACTGAAACCATGGCCAGTTTATCATGGGAACGGGCACTGCGACTTGCATTCAGGGTGAGCACTGCTGATGGCCCCCATGGCTGATTTCAGCGTACGCTCTCAAGTTAGCCATGAAACAAGTAAGGGTTGGCAGGCTCTGGCACAAACCCATCATTATGGTCAGTTGTCATCGCACTTCCTTATCGATAACTGTGAAAACAACTGCTACCGTTGGCATTGCTCAAGCCAAAGAAATCCCTGAGCACCGAATGCTGTTTGCAGTCACTCCCTAAATACAAAGCACAGCATTATCACAATGGAGCTGCAGCGTGTCACTGTAATGCCACTGGCACCACCTCTGCTCCTCGAGTCCACTTGCAATTGCAACGGTGCGGCACCAGGCTGGGACCAAAAGGGTAGTTACTGGAAACAAGCAGCATTATAAAAAAAGGCCTCTAAACTTTTGTAAAGACTGCTATATAAAAAGCTAAGAACACTCAGACTGAAAAAGGGACTACAGAGAGATTTCAGATGCAAATAAATTTCTTTTTATAACATTTATAAATTCTTTGGGGAATTCTAATTAATGTACAACTTTAACACTCCATTTACTTTTACAGACTAACATGAGCTTAAGTAGATTTAGCAGACTGAAAAATTAAAACCTTTTAAAGGAGGTTGAGAGGCTCAACAATTACACAGATATTTAAATAGGACAGTTTTATTCTGTGACTCTTCAGTGGCAGCAGTTTAGAATAATTTGCTATATTTAAGGTTCTGGATATCTGTTGGGAGAAACAATTACAGAATGCCTAAAAGAATAATAATTCTGTACTGGTGTTTGAAAGTCTTGTGCTTGATGAGTGTACTATTTCTAATTTTTATTTAAAACTATTTATACAGTTTCAAAGTTTGTATTACTTTAGAGACAGTCTTTTAAGAATGATTTAATAATGTCCTATATACAACTACAGATAAGCATCAGTCTGTTACTGATACTGAAGGAAAAATGTAATACTATCAAATAAGTATAATAGTTTAAGATTTTAATTCTTTAAGTTTTGCATAGCATATGTACCCTCTTCTAACAGTTTTGTGAGTTAACTGTTTCTGTGAAGATTATGCCATCTGTAGAAATACCTTATTAAAAAGTCCAGCTTAAGTCTTAAAAAAAAAAAAAGAAGAAAAACAAACGAGGAGGAAAGAACCCAACCTTTCTGGGCTGCTTTATTTTCAAACAACAACAAAAACTCACATGGTAGTTCTGAGATGCTGTAATAAGACAAGTCTACAATGAAACATCACTTACACTAGAACTTCACTAACAGAACTGAATAATATTAATGGGCTGGGTGCAGTTTAACATGCTATAAATAGGAAATAAGATCAGAATCAGCACTGCCACAAGACCTTCTTAAAGGAGAGGAACGAGTACTTATCAGTGCTAATTTCTCCACTGCCTATATGTGGAGTTGTGGCTATATGTTCTTTTCTTATCTTATTTTCTATTTCTAGTGTATATTTTAATTTATTAAGTGCAAATAAGCCATGGGATCATCAACAACAACAACAACGAATCCAAATATCAACAAGAACAAAAGAAACCACAAAGAAGAAATGTTAATGCTTCACAAGTCAGAGAGGGACAAAGCTTGATGAGCCAATTAAAAGCAAGCTTTCAGTGAATATACAGTACCGTATGAGGGCACTAAGTCTCTGGTATCAATGTCTCCACATATCAACACCTGGCTTCCTAAATGAAGAGTAAAATTATAAAGCTTTCACTTCAATATTTATTACCTCCCTTTGTCTATTTGCTGTAGTACCTGAGTGCGTACTTACTATGGTCTATATAAAACGTTCTTCCATCCAAATGTATTCTTTCCTCCCAACCAGGCTGGAATTGGGAAACAAAAGAGAGAGAAAATAAGTGAAATACTACCGCTCCCACACAGCATGAAGCAACACATTATCCACACCTACTTAAATTGTCTGACAAGATGCTTGTGAGGCAGAAAACACAGAACGATCACAGTTGCATTATGTCAAGGCCAAAAATCTAGGAAGATTCAAAGAACTGGCTATTTATACAGGTAACTGTATCCAATACAGTAAATATTTGTTTAAAGCTTGGAAGTGGAAACTTCCTGCACCAGGGTTTATACCCATTGCCTACTACGAGGAAATGATCACAAAGAATAGATTGTCCATCATTGGTTAGGGTTGAGAGTTTCTGCTTCTACTTCTGAAACCCATGAGGGTTCTTTACTGTAAATATGTAAGCCAGGATCCCATCACAGGGGGACAAGAATGTCTAACCTAGTCCTCAATTCCTCCCTTTTTATCCATTCCCTTTTCTCATCTTCCAAATCATTATAGTATAGAAAGGAGACTAAATGGCACACCATTGGTATATGCAATGCTGTCCAGTCTAGCACTCATTCCACCTGTATGCTCTATGTGAGCTTCAGACTTCTATAAAATACAGACGAGAAATGATTTCATTTCAATCTTTTTTGAGAAACTCTTTTTAAATTCTGTAGTCATTGTTGCCTCACTGAAAAATAGATTGCTTAACTGAGCTTAAATCTGTTACTAATTATATATTTCCAGTGATACGTCAGGCTATCCTGATTTCACTGCATGTTTTACCTCTTGCACTTAACAGAATAAATTGTAAATTGGTCCCTCAGTTACTCCTGTGCAGTGCCTCCTGTCTAAGCAATGTGTCTTTGAAAATTAAGGCATGCTCAATGTATCTGGAGAACTGCAAAAGAACAGCTACTTCCACAGCTGTTTTCTTAAAGACAAATTGCATTACTGCTGTGTTGGAAGCTGCAAATGCATCAGAATAAATATTTTCAACTGTGCGTAGTTTTGGATTTAATCTGTGATTCAAGACACTGGGCCTGGCAAGTGGCCTAGCTTGATTTAAACACAAGGCAAAACTTTTTGCTAATGAAGACAAGGGCAGTGAGCCTGTAGGGTGTTTTAGAGGAAGAGGTCTGATCACAGGTGGTAACAGAGGTTATCGCCCCTCACTGAGGGCAGCATTTGCCACCACTCTTGCCCAAAAGCAGCACTCATTTTGGTCAGCTGGCAGAGCTGTGCATCTAAGTAAACTGTACCCCAGCTCAGTGAAAATGAGTAGGATTAAAGACTTGTTATTCAAACTGTTTAAAACTAAGATAATTTAACATGCCATGTTCTGTAGGGTGGGACAGTAGCCTCTCCTGCTGGCACAGCTGTTTGCAGACAGCTTGTCCATAATACGTACTGGAGCGCTGAGAGTGCTGGTGACAATTAGTGGCTCATTGTCACTAAGGTTTCCAGTGTTGCGAGTACCATTTCAATGGCAATTTGTCAAAACTATGCTTAGCATATAAGAGGCAATAAGCTGAATCAACACTACACTGTAAAAATCAGCATCTTAGAAAGTGTTATCTTTCATAGACTAGTCTCAGCCATTAAGGATGCAGTTTCTTAGAAACAAAGCAAAGCTCTGTATTTGACATGGCTGTAAATCAATCCTACACTTCGGTTACAAGCGTGGCAAAACTTACAACGTTAAAATGATAATTTTCTTTGCAAAATATGGAAGTTTCATTGAAAAAAATCAAAATTTATTTAGATTTCTAAATGTCAATATATGCTGGTATGCTAATAGACGTCACTTTGAACAATCTGCTCCAGGAACAGGTAATTATCTAGAAGTGCACAGTCAGAGATATAATGAAGATAAGTTTCTTCAAAGCTCAAAGATTCAGATAAACAAAGAAACTTGTGAACATTTCAGAAATACTATGGGCTGGCTTCAAAGAGCCTGACTGATTGACAGATCACAATAAAGGTTATAGCTTTTATACCTTCAGAAAAGTGATGACAGCAGTGTATGTGTCCACATACAATATACGACTGCGATAATAGATTAGATCACATAATATATTAAAATACATACACATTATCACTTACAGGAAGAGGGCCCAAATCATTAGGGTTCAAAGACGCTTTTGATCTCAAATGCACCGGAAATTTCAGTCGTGGATCCTCCTGTAACAGAAATACAAAAATATAATACATTATATTAATAAAAAAGCAGTGCTAATCACAGTGAAATACAATACAATTATGGACAGCCTCAAACTAAACAACCATCCAAATCTCCATTGCACTGTGTGACTCTAAAACCCAATTTTTGGGAATTTAAAAACAGTACTTGTATGTAACGATTTGTTAAGTATGAAAAGGTCAAATACAAAATGCAAACCACTATTACATGGTATATGATGTATAAATGCACCAAAATCTAAGAGGATATGACCGTTCTGTGATCCTGTGAAATAAGTTTCCTTTCTCTGTGTGCAGCAATGGCAGCACTACGGTCCTTTCAGGACATTAGCTACTCAAGTCGATTGCTCCTGTACATGGTTGCGGGGAAGATTCAGCAAGATTCCCACATGAGCTTTATGAAAAGTTAGGCTGACGGATCCCCTCTTAAAGTCAAGACAGATGCCACAATAAAACGGGGGGTATATAGGTGGGAAAACAAAGACATAAACGTCTAAAAGATGGCAACTGATTTAAAATTCATTATCTAGAACTTCTCTTACCCACGTAGTTGTTTTAGTATTATGATCGATGAAGAAGGGCCTGCCGTTGGGCGCTATTCGCATCTCCCAGCCAGGGGGAAGGAAGCTCTGTGCAACTTTGTGTTGGGGTTTAGGAGAGTTGTAAGGGGAGGGCTGTGGGGACTGCGGATTGGAAAGGGTGTCCTTCACCGCTCTGCGCACGGGGGAGTCCTTCATACCCTGAAGAAAATGAAAGATATTAAGATTTGTCAAATATCACTCGAACATGTAAAATGAGTGAAACTTGGTACCGCAGCAAATAGTTTTTAGTTCCAGCTGTAATTAATACTAGAATTAAGTGCTGGAACTGATTTCCTAGGACTTACTTAGCTGAAGTCTGCTCCTGATAATATACCGAGCTTTTTGCTGTGAAGGACAGTGTTTTATCACTTCCCTCTGCAATGACCGCCACAGTATTTACATTTGATTATATATTTTACTGCAGCTGCCCTGTACATGTCAATATTTCATTTTATGAAGGAAATAATAAAAGCATTGCTTCACGGTTCATGGTGCAATGTCTCACTTTACAAGAAGGGAGTATCCTAAGCGTGAGGCAAAGTTTTCAACTTTTCAATGCATTTCTCAACTATAACTTCAGATTATAGTTAAATATGAACTTAAACTTAAAACAAGTTCCTAAAATAAACAGAGGTTTGCAATTACAGGTTTTGGACAAAAATTGCTTCACTGATCAACATCTATTGATTAAAAACAGAAGTTACATGATGTGTTTGGTTTTTTCTAAATTTCACTGGGAAACTGCATGTTTAGATGCCTAAACAGCTTGAAAAATTTGATCTGATTTACTCACCTTTAAAAATAGACTATCACAGGCTTAAGTACTATGTTTAAATCATGTTTGCATTTGTAGTTTTCAGTTACTTCCCAAAACCATGCATTTATTAGCTCATACGTGATGTTTGTTTCCTTCTTGCTTTGCTAATTATTAAGATTCAGTACATCTATGCATGCTTATTTTGGCAATTCTCTGACTTACCTTACATTTAATTACTATTTTTTGAGTATTGTATTAGAATATGAGGCATCAACACGGATATTTACAAAATTATTCTAGCCTTATTTGTGGCTTGTTTTGAGCTGCATGTGGATGGAAAATGCAGTTAGATTAGTGTCCAAAAGCAGCATTTAAAACATCCTGCACTAAATAAAAGCTTTTCCTATGTTTTGTAAACAAAGAAGTTGAATATTTTACAATAAAATAACTATTTAAACAAAAGAAGTAACTTCTAAAAAGTTGAACTATTTTTTTTCTCATAGTTGTATCCTTTGAAGATTTTAATATTAGTAAGCCTACACCTTACTTTAAAAAAAAAAATAAAAATTCAGAGGTCTGTGCTCTTCAGCACCCTTGTGGTTTCTGAGCATCGAACAACCTAACCACCAAACTGACGAGCTGAATATTCTGAGTGAAGAGCATACTGGTTTTGTAGCTATGGAATAGGTTATTGCCCTTAAAAGCTGGCTTATCGCCCTAAGAAACTCAAGTTTCAGATGCTTAGTCAATGACTTCCGCCAGCTCAACTGTTTAAAATGTCAATAGGAACGCACCTAATGTTTTAGTTTAAGATATTCAGAATCTTTTAATTTATTTAGGTTTCAGTAAATTTGGTCTTCAAAATTAACAATGGCAAGGGTAGTTTTAAGTAGGTCATTATTAAAGGGTTTAGCTGAATTACATATAAGTAGAGATCATTTATTTTAAATATGAACTATAATCCCCTCACTACAATCTGTCCAATAAATCCTACCTTTGTTTAACAATGTGCTTTTCAGTATAAGGAACAAAGAAGAATGAGGCATAAAATGAACTAAATGTTACAATCTTCACTTGATTGCCAGCAAACTTTGGCAGGGGCTAAGGGGACAGAAGTAGGAAAGAGATGGTGAGAGAGAAGGACAAATGAGGTGCTACACCTTAAGTCTGAAGACGAAATTTTTAAGAAATTTCTCTCCTCAACACAGCCATATTTAACTGATTCAAGAGTTTTAATCACACTTTCAGAAGTAAAACACACATTGTCTTTGATTGTGTAAGAAGCCACTTAAGTTATTCTTCAGACATGTTGCGGTGAACATCATTCAACAGTATCCTGAACTACTTTTAAAGATATTTTAATTAAATGCCCTTTTGAAAGACAAGGGCCATAAGCCACAATCAGTATCCTAATTCAATGATTTTTCCAAACTCAATTGCATGTATTATTTTCAAAGTTATGGGCATCAAAATAAATGTTTCAACTTAAAAAAACCTATTTCTGCACACTCATAGCACTTGAAGGGAGTCACAACAACGTATGTTTCAGACACGCACACAGATCACGTTGTAGGTGACCAAATCAAACAATCATACATAAACTACATTGTTCAATGACCATAAAAGTTAAGTAATACTATTGTACAATATAAAGATCCAGATGGAAAACTGTTAAAGAAAATAGCAATATATTAGGGCAAAATCAATAATAGGAAAAAAGGCTGTGTTGCATAACTAAAAAGGAAATAAAAAGTTATAAGGACAGCAAAGAATCAGAAGTCAGACAGAAGTGATCTTTCTTGGTAACAGTGTTTCTCACCTCTAGTGGAGCAGATAAAGTTACTGTGGGTGAACTGAGGCTACGAGGCCGTCTTATCTGGGGTTCACTTAAATGGTTGCTGCTGTTTGCTGTGGACCCGACCATGCCATCTTCTGCAAGCTGTTCCAGGAGCAAACCCAAGTTAGCAAATTGTCACAAGAAACACAGCTCATCCAGAGTTAGGACGCTTAAAAAATGATGTAATTATTTATTATTATGAGGAAATACCAAATATACTTTCTTAAAGACCAAATATTTAGTTTAATTCAATTGGAAGGACAAATAACGTATGGTACCAGTAATAGATCAAAGGAACTTTCGACTTCAATCCTAAGAATGCTTTTGCCTCTCCTCTTACTAGTTCATATGTACTTCACTGTAAATTCCCTTCAGTGCAGCAATCAACTTACTCTGTACCTTAATAGAGTTAAAAGTAGTAACAAAAAAATCCCAATCATTGAATTTTTTTATGATTATCCCAAGTTGGCATGACAATGCTTAGGATTTTTGTTTTTAATTTCAGAGTTCTGAAGAACTGCTTCAATTGCAATTATACTCAATACATGCTGAGTGTTTGCTATCTAAATTGAACATTCTAACAGATCTTCATACCTGCATAATGGGCCGTGTCCATGTTGTGGTTCGATTGTTATGATTGACGTAGTAAGTACGGCCCTTCGCATCCTTCCTTTCTTCCCAGCCCGAAGGTAAGCCTGGTGTAGTATGTACATAGGCCACTGAAGGCTGTTCAAGCAAGAAGGTACTGTATTGTTATTTTATAATTGCTAAAAAAAAAAAATATTTCACAAGTCTTTTGTTTAAAAAACCCCAACTTGTTAACTTACAACATTCTCAAAAAAACATACAGAACAACATGGACTCTGATATCATTGAATATAAGCTCTTCCTCAGGTACCTTTGAGTCAAATAATTTTTTCTGGCAATAGATCTTTTGATTCACTTTTGCACAGATTGAGGTATCTTGTTCAGAAATCAGCTGAGCCTATATGCCCTCAAACGTTTTAATTTGTAGATTATGCATAATGACAAAAAGGAACTTTGTGCCTTTTTTTTTTTTCCCTTCAAAAGGTGGATTTTTTCCCTTTTATTAGTCTGGATAAATAAGAATTGAAGTAACCGTGCAGTCGAGTCAAGTTCTGTTCTTTTCTTTACCCCAGGGTGCCTTGAATCAGTTGCAAGAAACTACTGTGGGTTTAAAAACTCAAGTTTAACCATTTGTTATAGTTACAAATGTTGCTTTCAGGGTTAGGTGTTCTGGAGACACAAGATACACCCCAAATTGGAGCCCCAAATTTAGTATGAAGAGATTTTTTCACTAAAGTTCCACACGACACTGCTCTAACGAAAATACACAGATAACAATAACGGTGCCAAAGGCACTGTCATTAAACAAGTTATGTCACTATTCAACAGAATAATTATATTCTGCATGTTGCTGATGTTGTCATGTAGTTCCTGTAAGGAAAATATTCAATGCTTAAAGCAATTGGACATTTTTTTCTGGGACATATAGAGGGAAAAAAAAAAAAGCATTGTAGCACAATGAAAAATAGCCTAGAGAGAATCTTCAACATTGACCCTGTCTGCATCTGAATGTGTATTTTAGGAGGGGAGGATGTCCAGGGAGTTATAGTTTTTAGACCGTACGCTCTACTTAAATCCATATGTTTATTAAGCTTAGTCACTTTCTAGTTTGGGACTCCTCTCCTCTTAAGACATCCCTTGCTTGTATAAATGATTCAGAGCAGGTATCCTGGCTGTCAGTGAAGCAAATAAGAAAGCAGAACACTCAGGACAGGCGTTTCTCTCCAGTAACTGATGTAAATACTAAGAGCTAGAGAGACACAGGATCTTCTTGCCCTCACAGCAGAGCAAAGCAAACTGCTAAACTCTGCAGGACAGTATGTTTCCTCTCTAATGAAGCCCACGAATGAAAAGAATTCTGATTTACAGTCATGTTGTTTCACAGAAAACGTTCTCAGGCATGAAACACGAAGGTGTATTGTTTTCCCTTTTGCAATATCGGGGCATCTTGTGGAGAAGATGTGCTGCTGTGCTAGATAAAGGAGAAACAGAGCGCACAGACTGAAGGTTTGTGTAGAACATTAGATCTTTTGTTGTCACTTCAACGTGTGCTCTTTGCCCATGTTGTTAATAACAGCAGTCACTTTAACTACTGAAAGACAACTTCAGATTTGGAAGTCAATACAAATTCAGCTCTACAGTATGATTTTAGCATCATCCCAGTATTTTTATTAAAGGTATAAACTAATTGGTGGGAAGAGTTGATCACTAGCATGAACTCTGCAGAGGGTAGTATGTCTCAGCCTCACCTCAAGAGAACGAGTAAGCCAAGGAACAAGGGGTAGATACAGGGTTTTCTTTCACCCGTTCTTTGGGAGCCTGAGTTAAACCACTGTAGGCAGAGACCTAAGTGTACAACAGTGATCATATCAACAATTCAGAGTAAGCAAAGGTGCCCCCACTGCAAGCTTTTTTGAGGATTTTGCCCATATCCAAGATGACCAGCTGAAACACAGCCTGTTGCAGGGCTGATTCATATACAAGCAGTCTAAGTGCAGGCAGGAGGAGATCAGCTCTATGGGCAAATGATTTTGGGAAAGATGAATGACTGAAAACTCAGTCCTGCAAAGTATTCACGTTCATACGTGGCTCTGAGTTATTATCAACTGCAAATTACCTGCAAATTAACCTCGACTGAGGATACAGCAACATGAGAAAGATGCTCTAGTTATGCCACCTGATCTTTCCTTTCTCTTTAACACTACCAAAATAAATTCAGCTATCAGCAGCCTTTCTCCTTACTGTTCATTGTGGGTTAATGCAACCCATAATGCAGGCTGCAAAACAGAGTTTGCTCTTCAATCTCCTTCCCATACGTTAGATACCAGCATAAAAGATATTCTACCACATACAGTAGAAACTTGGGAAATTTATCAAGAGCCTTTTACCCCCAAACTGAATGCTTTTTAACAACTGTCTTCATTAAATAGTGGGGGGAAAGAAGTATTATGGTTAAGGACAAAATGCCGTGAGAATGGAGATGCTGGGACACACGATGCATTAACTTATGTTTTGCTCAGACTAGTTTTCCCATGTAGCCTTCCCAGAGAAATGGTAAAGGTCCTTAGGGACTTAAAAAAAAAAATTTAAAGAATTCCTGAAAAGCAAAATGATTAATAACCACAGATATATTTACTCAAACGTACACTTCACCTACAATTATCGACACCTACTTCATCACACACACTCAAGTAACAAATTTACTCATCTTCTTTCACTGCTGATAGGAACGGTCAGCCACGCCGTATCTAGGGCAGATGGAACATTTTCACCCTTACACATAACGTCTAGTGTGTCCATTTCTTATGGGCTATCTAAATGCTTAGACTTGGACCCCCAGGGGGGAAAAAAAATCAGGTAACGTTCATTTGTATGAATACACCCTTCAATAGCCTCCTCCGGCACCAATGCTGGCTAAGACAAACCACAAATCAACACAGGCTGCTCTCTGTTTCAGTCACACTCCAAAGCAGACAGGGGGGTCCCACAGCAGTAATAGCTACTCTCACACAAACCCACAGTAATTAGAGCAATCAATCAGGATATGCGACTCTTGGGCACCGGTCATCAGGTGGCAGAGCCAAGCAGGGTTATCGCTGCCTTGCCAGTGCTACGCGTCTCTCATTCTCACTGCACAACCAGTTCCAGCGGAAAGGCAGTCCTGTACAGGGACTACTGCTGAAAGAGGACGAGGATCTACATCATCTCAGATGTAGGGGGGCACAGAACTCGGTGCCTGCTGCTCTTAAGGAGCTCAGCTAAGCCAGTTATAAAAAGGGGCATCATCACTTCTTAAGATGCCAGAGCATGGCATTTTTGTGCAGCCCCCCCCATGCCTCATGCTCCCAGCACGCCTGCCGAATTACGCTTCTCTAGGGACTGAGGCTGAAGAACGTCTACCCATGGGTCCCTGTCCCATGAGGGGTTTTGTAGGGATTCTGAAAGCAAAACTGAAGTCACCCAGAAACTTCTACTATTGACAGACTGTCTACAAACTTGAGGCGCCTAAAGGACAGAGAGAATGGCAACCTTTGAAGATAATGCTTGGGGATTTAAATGCATGAATCCTATTTAAGTCCTAAGTCCTCTACAGATTTGGGTTTCAGAGTATAAATGCATGCTGAATGAAGACAAAGCGGGGGCGTAGCGTCCCATTAGTGAGCTGCAATATAATTAGGTAAAACATCTATGATATAGTTGTATGAATTATGAATCAGTGAAGTTTGAATTCAGTTATTTGCAGAAAAATAGTAATATTTTGCTCTAAAAAGTATAATCAAGACAGAGGTTCTGCCAAAACCTTCTTTACATTACAGTTCAACATAGCGCACATTTTGACTAATAATTAACAAGTCAAGCAGGTTTTACAAGGACATAAAAATTTGCTACTTGCAGGAACAAAATACAAGTATGCTCCTCTGATTTTAAAATTCAAAACACAGTAAATCTAGACAGTATTACAGAATGACATATCAACACCCAAATTAAGATCTGACATTACCACATATAAATAGGAAACATACAAAGTTTAAATTGTATTGCTTTCCCTGAAACAAATTATCTAGGAGTGCGTATCATAGAATCACAGAATCGCTTAGGTTGGAAGGGACCTTAAAGACCACCTCATTCCACCCCCCTGCCCTGGGCAGGGACACCTCCCCCCAGCCCAGGTTGCTCCAAGCCCCGTCCAACCTGGCCTTGAACACCTCCAGGGATGGGGCAGCCACAGCTTCTCTGGGCAACCTGCGCCAGAGGCTCACCGCCCTCACAGGAAAGAATTTCATAAAAAATATTCATAAAAGCTATTTATGGTAGTTACCATAAAATTATTTCAATAAAATAACTTGTTTCAGATTGACATTTAATGAGGTTAAAAAAGAATGGGATGTTTTTGGCAAAGTCCAATATAAATCAGAAGCACCTTCCTTGTATTACCCTTTCAGAAAAGCACTTCCAGAATTTTATTGGATGATCAAAGTAAAAATTCGGCCTTGGACTGCTGAACAACTACTGGAAAATGAAAACTGGCATTAAATAAGGCCATTAAGAGCTGTAAGATATATCACTGTACCTCCACGGTTCTCAAATTTAGATCAACTTAAAGAATTAAAATGAATTAGTCTAATGGAGAGTAAGGGAAGACAGATGCAAGCTAAAAACACAGCTACACGTACACTAATTCGATATCTCTAATCCCCGACTAGTTCAATATCAGTTTTAAAAGAGTTAGGTATCCTGTCTTTCATTTTGTAGANATTTTGTAGGAGCCTATGGTATTTCCTTAGTGCATCGCTTTGTTAAAACTCAGTGGCATATTGACATCATTAAAACATGCCAGTATGTGAGTGAAATTGCAATGTTTGACAAATTTTAAGAAAATTTGAAACAACAACAACAAAAAAATAACCATTCATGGCTGTATTTCATTCAACACACTGCTGCTTTGTGAAAGNTTGCAATGTTTGACAAATTTTAAGAAAATTTGAAACAACAACAAAAAAAAATATAACCATTCATGGCTGTACTTCATTCAACACACTGCTGCTTTGTGAAAGAAGTTCCTTATTGTACAAGACCTAAATCTACCCATATTTTATTTAGAGATAGTGCTTGATAAAGAGTATTATTACCATTGGTTCCTCACCACCTGTGACAGTTGAAGAACGAGCTCTCCTAGATGGACCACTCTGCTGTTAAATGATAATTAATGTTACAAATAAGTATGTTTAGTGATGAAGGTCACAGATTACTGTCACATCTTTAGGAGTAAGGAATCACAGACACTTAAATTTATGAAAAGAGAGCAATTAGATAGGAATAATGTTTAAGATAATAGCAAAAAAATTGAGTCATCAATCACTGATAACCAAGTCAGAATCTCATACATAAACCACCAAGGGAACTAATTTCAAAAGTTCTTGTATCCAATTCTATATGTTCAGTATTGCTAATGTTGATGATAATAATAACAACATTCATTCTAAATGTAACACTATCCCCCCTCCCCCCAATATTTTGCATGTTCTGCCCATAAACTTGGTATTTAAAACCAAAATGGATACAATTCTGGTCATCAATGAGTGCACAGAAGTAGTCAAGATGAAAAAGATGGAATTGATACTGTGAATTTTCAGTAAGGATTAATACAGTCAAGAAGGGTACTGTATTTAGAAAGAAAGTGGGTATTCAGTTGCTAGAAGACAAATTATCATTAGGTCAGTATGGATTAAATATGGTTAAGATCAGGTAACATCCTTGTTTTAGAGCAATGATTTCATTTCTGCTGTTTCGAACATCTGCCAATGAAATGAGTGTTCTACAATAACAAAGTGAACCAATCCCAATCTGACTACACCAGTTAAAGAAACCCAGAATCCATAGAGTGGTATTAAATAAAGAAGCAGAACACCTCCGGAACAGACTTGCGTTAGGACTCAACTTTGTGTAGCACAGAGAGACGACAGTTAAGGTGTGATTGTACTGGAAAGCACACCACTGTTCACACAGAAGAGAAAGTAAAGAGACAGATAATACTTCAGAAGCAGTTCTTTGAGCAGCAGCTATTACATGCATCTGTTAGCACCAAATGTAGATAAACTAAACAACTTCTAGAACATGTGAAAAAAATAAACAAAACCACTACAGTTATTGCAAATATCTGCCCAATAGCAAGAGGAAGAACAAGCATCACCTTTAATAACAAACTTATTGATATACTCTATTTACTCTATTTACTCGATATTTCCATAAAAAAAGATAGACAAATTTGCTACCTGTAGATTCATATGTAATATATTTCTGATGAAAAAACTGGGGGAAAAAATTCTGCAAATATAATTTTTTAAAATATTCAATTGTTTTGAAAATCTGAACAGTTTTATTCAAAAGCAAATCTTGCACAATCCTATTTTAAGTAGTCTCTCTACAGCCTACCACCTTAACAATCCTCATACTTGGGTTGTAGGAAAAAATATGTGGAACTTCCTATCAATTAGATCAAAGGTGTGCATGCTTATGATGTGAAAGACAAACTTTATTTTAAAAACACCTTTGTATCTTTTCCTGTTTGAAGGATCTACTTAAATAAAATTGCAGAAGCTGTTCCTTATCTAAATTACTCAGATTAAAAGACTACAACAGATGGAATTCTGTTCAGTTCTATCGTCTGAGGACCATCACAAAAAGGCTCCTTTTAACTACATCTAGGTAAAACACCTATCCTTTTTAAAGTTACACAGATTTAAATATTCCAAGTAAAATCAATTTACAGGACACAAAAATATACCTGATACGAGAGTCCTGTGGCTGCTACGGTTCCACATACAGATGGTGATACTGCCCCCCCCACCCCAGCTGAGAAAAAACAAGATTTCCTCTCTCCACTGACTGTATGTCTAGAGTTTAGTAAACTAGATTTCTATGTTAAATACCTAAAGTTAGCGTGAGTATGGTCTCAGTCTCAAAACGTTCTCCCCTCTCATGAATGTCCTCATTTTAGTTGCTGACCACAATGATATTAATTTGGTATCCGTTACTATTAGGGGCAGTCATATGCCCATCATACTGGTTACTGATCTGTATCTGACTGAAACTGACCTAAGAAAAGATATTCTTCAGAATCAGACAGTGTTCAAACAAAAAGAAACAGAAGTTAAGCTGTGGTTTACCAAGGATAATTGAGACTGTTCAGCAACTGCGTCTGTTACACTGCAAGATCTTAATCTTGAAGAAGGATCTCGTTGCTGGAGAAGAAAAAAAAAAGTCTGTAAGTTAAGGTGACTTAAAACATGGAGTTTGATTCAGTAATTTTACTTTTCTATCATTTAATCCAAACCCCTCAAAAATAATATTTATGTTACAGTGTCTTTAGCTTTAATATTTCTACAGAAAGGTGGCAAGCAATGAAAGATCTAAATTCTTAGCATTCCATCCTGGACTGTTTCAGATTAACTGAGAAAAGGAAAGGACTTAGATACACATCTTGTATTCATCTTTAGCATCGAAGTTACAATGTTTTATTGGCTGAATCTAAGAGAAGAGGACAGGCCATCCCATCCGGGAAAATTAACAGTTGTAGAATAAGCAGTAAAGGGGAGGGTTAACTAGAGACATAATGGGATGTGAAAATGCCCCAGAACTTTTGAAAAAACTATTTTCAAGTATCTTTGGAAGACATTTTAGAGAACCTGGAAGGAGCATAAGCAGCATAAAGAAAATTTAAAACTTCTAGCTGAATACTGGTCATGTAGCCCTCGGAAAATCAATAGGCTAGAGTTAACAAATTTCTACATACAGCCTACTGCAGCAGTTAGCCCCTATATTCATTACTCGCACAGGGCCACGGGTGGATGCCAGTCCTACACAGGGGATGATTATGTGGTTCTCGCCTCTACGACATCCTAGCCTGTGGCTAGCAAAGCAGCACATTCTGCAGAACTTTCACTGGCATTACAGCCGCAGGGGCAGCCTTGCCGAGACCATCTGTTGGCTTATTTAGAAATTTCCAGATTTGCATCTTAGTACACGATGCTTCACTTACTCTTCAGTAATAGCATTAAGAGCAGCTTTAAAGTTTACTGTTTAACAAACAGCAGAGAAATGCTCAGAAGTTTGCTGGCTGGAGTTAATCCAGAAATTTCATACAAAACCAAACTAACTCCTAGAGACAGGACTCTATATTATAGTCATGATTGTTAGGGCACCTATAGATATAATGCAAATAATACAAAAAAAATTCGACATTAGGACATTAGAATATATGCAATTACTAGACAGATTACTTATGTTTTACAGGTACAAACCTCTTTGTAACAAAATCTCCTGTAAACAATCAGTATTTATGCTATTTTACTAGGTGGTGGTATATACAGTTTCTCTGTTGACAATGACCCTTCATATATATTATTAAAAAAAGGGCTCCTTCCTTTTCCTAAAGGAGAAATGTCAACACGAACAAATTCTGATAGAAAAAAAAGATGTGATTTCTTTTTTTTTTTTCCCTACTATCAGAAAAACAGTGGCAGAATGCAGCAGTATTATCCCAGGTCAAAATACTAACTCCAGGAATTTTGGTTTGAACTCGGTGAGGATCAGGTGAATTGCCATGAATTTCTTTGGAAAGGGCAACTCTTACGTTAAAAATTCTCTGTCCCATGTGATTTTCTAAGTGTAAATGATGGGAAATCTTAGCATAAAAGCACACCAATTTGTCTGGCAAGAAAAAAAATTTTAAGAGGGATGGCAAAAATCTGAGCAATTAAGCTAAGAATATTGTTTCTTAGACAAAAATTAAGCAGATGACACTTCTCTTAAAACCAGACATTGCAACGATAACTGTAGCTGTTACACAGTTTTTCAGGGAGTGAATGCTCCACCTTGGTTTTCATTACTTCATGGTGAATTTCACAGATGGCATGCATTATTAACAAAAATTATGCATTAAAAAATAAATCCAAACTCAAATATTATGGATAAGACCTCAAAGTCTTAAAAATGTACTTACTTAAAAATTTACAGTATTTCTTTTTTTAAAAAATCAGGTCTTAATTTTCCTCTTTGTCTTCTACTTTCTGAACTTGCCAAGACACATACTTCATGATCATGAATTAGAAACAAAAAAGCTCTAAAAAAAGCAGAAATGCTAGCATGTCTGCTTGATACTAAAATGTAATTCCTCACAAACCTGTGAGATTTATCAAAAATAAGGTGATAAAGCACAGTGGCGTTAAGTGCCTGAATTCCATTCCGTACAGGACAGGCTCAGATTATAAAGGGACAGCACCTGAGAAGCGACGAGGATCAATAATTACATTTTCCACTTGCTACAACATTGGTTTTGGGACACTCAGCCACAGAGGCTTCTTCACATCCCAAAATTACAAGGAAGAGCTCCAAATATGAGCTTTTACTTCTTGATAACAAGACATTTACTATCCAATTTAAAAACATTTCAGAAGGAGGCATTAATGTGCCATGCTAATATTCTTTATATTTAAGAAGGAACTAATGTTCTGCCTACAACAGTTAGCAACCATTNCTATCCAATTTAAAAACATTTCAGAAGGAGGCATTAATGTGCCACGCTAATATTCTTTATATTTAAGAAAGAACTAATGTTCTGCCTACAACAGTTAGCAACCATCGCCCTGTAGAATTAATACCTGGTCTACAAGGTGTAGTCCAACATAAGAAATACGTCAGGATTACAGTGATTTTGAAATATCCCCATAGCTGGTACCAAGACATCTAGAAGGTATTAGGCATGGCATCAGCAATCATTTTTTGTTACTTTCATGACATACTGTAGTCATGAGAGCTGGCAACAAAGCAAGTCGTGAAGAGAATCATTCAGTTGGAAGGGACCTACAAGGATCATCTAGTCCAACTGCCTGACCAGTATCCAGTAAAATACAGTATTCATGCAGTATTCAATAAAATCAATCAGCATCTAAATAGCATTTCACTTCAAATGCGTTTTCTCACACAGCTTTTCTGTATGGGTTGATTGAGGTTGTAAGTTCCATGTACAGAAATAAGCCTTGGGTAATTCTTAAACTTATTATTTTGCATAATTGATACCTCACCTTTAATCAAAGACTAACTAGGCATTACCCTTTTCTGGATATTAATGGCATGAGTATGAATGCACTAATAAATAAGCAAACAACCTAGCCTATTTATAACCGCTCACACGGGCGCCCTCATGTACCACTGAAAGATAACGAAGCAACGGCTATTTGAGAGGCGTATCAGAAACTCCAACTCTTACTTGAAAATAACAGTCCTAAGAGCACGTTCTGTTAAAAGACCAGTGTTTAAAAAAAAAAAGTAGAAAAAAAAAAAGATGTAATTACACCTTGCTTCTATGTTATGCTAAAGATTAATGTGAAAGGATTTGTCTGACAAACGTACTGACCAGCAAGTCCGACGTGTTTTATGGCATTACATAGATATATGAGGAGAGTGACAAAATACTTCAACACACATACAATCACTCCTCCACTATCTGTTGCAATTCAGCCGTGGTGTAGGTTAGCTATCTAGGGGTGTAGAGACACTGGAGCTGTCGCTCTGTAAAACTAGGCCGGATATACCAGTACAGGCGTGCTGTTGGGGAAATGCAACTCCAAGGGCTTCTGGTTTCAGCCCACAACCTGCAGCTCTGGGCCAGTTGTCTGTAAAGCCAGTTTAGAGCTGGATGGTTTGGAAAAAAAACTGGATCCAAGCTTCTACCATGCAAAGTCACAAGCCTTGGGGAACCTGGATCAAGAGGAAATGTCACGTGGACATAGCTGGGCACATGGATTGCAGCTAGCGTTCAGCTGGAAGCGCCAAACTCTTCCTGCCTACCCGGCTCAATCCAAACGAAGCTCCTGGATGTCTCTGTACTGTGCTTGCTCACCTCCAAATCGGGAGGATCTATTAGCCCAAGGTAAGCACTGATGATTCACGTGGAACCAGCTCAGATTTAAGTGCTGGATGAGTGCCGTGAGCCCTCACAGAGGCCGGAGCTGGGGGAAGCACGGTTCAGAGACATGCGCTGCCTTGACAGATACGCTGGGGCTACTCACTAAACGCTGCTCACCCACTCAGCCTCTGTATGCAGACTTCTGGGTGCCTCAGCAAGGCATCTTTGAGTAATTTCACTGTCTGGTTTTTACGTTACTTTCAGTATCCCAACACCCTTACACTGGATAACGCACAGTAACAGAGATTTTTAAATGCTTTGACAATTTCTCACTTTGCAAGTGTGGTCTGATTATAATTTCTATTGCATTGATAAGAAAGATGCTATCACTTAATGGCTCATAAAAGAGCTAGTTTGTACAGGAATATAATTATTGAATTATTTTAATTAAGATAACTTTGCGGCTATACCATTCATTTATCTAGTGTAAAAAAATGTAGGCCCTGATCTTGCCATTGAGACTACTTGATTACCCTCCTGCCCTCCAAGAGAAAGTCTACTAAAATCTGCAGTTATCTGCAAAAGCACAAGTGACTCTTTATGCAGATGGTTAGCCATCAGAGCTATCATTTGCTAACTAACATCCAAATCACTACAGGACATTTATTGCATAGGCTCTTTGTGAAAAACTTGCACCTCGTCAAGATTCTATTTAATCAGACCAAGAGTGAATATGATTTCCGATCTCCTGAACTGCAAAGGTACCTTGACGGCATATACCAAGAAGAAAAAAATGAATAAATCTCAGCATGATGTTCTGTCTAATACAATTGTTTTCTTAAAGAGACCTAAGGCATTTCCCTTCTTGCGAGTGTATTATCCTTATTTTTTGTGGTATCATCAGTCTGACAAACTAACGGATAACAAACATAGAGAACATTTTTTGGTTCTACCTCAAGTAAACTCTTATCGCAAGAGACAATTTTTTTCCAGACTAGCCATTTACAAACTTGTGGTGAATTGCACCAGAACTACCTACTTCCAATTCTAACCCCTTGTTAGTCTTATAAGTAGCTGATCCAGTAAACTATGAGGGGTTTATAAAATGCTAATACAAGAAAGCACATGCTTTACTATAAACATGTACAGTTAAAATACTCAACTTCAGAAAAATTATCATGTAGTAAAATGGATGCTGACTGAAAGAGCATTAACAGTTTTTTCTCCTTCCTTTGGAAATTCTTAGCTTGATACTCTCTAGTATTACATATTTTGTTTCACTAAAGGTATAACAGTCGCAGAGTCTGAAGTTAAACTCACACAGAAGACGACATTAAATCTAAACTGAGGAATTCATTTGTTCAAGGCAATTTGCTTTATGGTGCAATCACGATGCATTTTTTGGAAGATAAGTTCAACTATATGCTCAGGTTTTCCTGAGACCAGCAATTACTACCCATCCGTGTAAATGGTTCAGATTAGGTCAAACTAACAGAAGACTACAGTAATAGAGATTTATATAGAAAGAGCAGCATGTCACGTACAATCAAAGAACTGAGTTGTTCCCCATTGGAATCAGGAGTGACCTGAAGTCTTCTGCTCAGTTCCTCAGATAGCTCCTGAGGACTGGTTCGGGATACTGGAGATGCAGGAGGAGGTGGCAATGACAAGCTTAAGGAATCTCCACTTGCACTTGCCTCCTCTGAAATCGTTTCCCAAGGCTAACAAAAGAGAAGAAACTACGTTAAGGATTTGTAAAGACAGATTGAGTCGTCTTCTTTCCCTTTGCCTTCTATGTGACCACCTCATTGGACAAACACAGGTGTGATAATCAGCCTCAATATTTAAGGAAACAAACCAACCCCTAGAACACACAAACAAACATTCTACTCAGTGTGAAGTAGTCACAGAGAAAAATGGTTTTCATGTTGACTTCAAAACAGTCTTCATGTTGATGATGACACAATGCTTTATTATTCAACACAGGAAATGATGTAGATGAAAAGATGCATAAAAAAGAGCTCTCATTAAATAAATTCTATTTGAAATTTTGTCCAAAGTGTAACTAATTCTGCACTCTTACTAAAAACTTGTAAGAAACAATTGTTAATTTTAATTTAGAATAAAATGCACAATAGATAGTACTCATTAGTATCTGCAAATCAAATATTAACAGGTGATGAGCGCAACAATAGTTTCAGCAATCTATTTGTTGCTCTGAATAAGATTTAGTGAACCAAAACTAGCTTTCACAAAGAATTTTGTCTGTGATTCACATAGTAAAATATTCCTTAAAGTTGCATGGGATTAGAGCTTTGCACAAACTCTCACTTAGGCCTACAAATATCTACCAAATTTAATTTAGTCTAGCTATATATTAAACAAACACTCACCCTCATTAATAAAATCTCAGAATTCTAACTAAACCCAAGCATTTGGGGAAAAAAACCAACAGCTTCTCCTTCCTCTAAATCAAGACACTAAAGAAAATTGAAGTNCTTCCTCTAAATCAAGACCCTAAAGAAAATTGAAGTCCGTGGGAGTTCTGGCCAGTATGGTTCCTTTCTTTTTACAACTTATTCCACTGTTATTCAAAGCAGAATATTGAAAATGTTTCTATCAACATATATATAACAAGCAATGCTTGCAATTATAAATGTTTCTCCCAGCATTTGCACAGTATTAAAATTGTGCATACATTATCAGGCACCCACAAATGCATGGGACCTTGAAAGCATAGCTTTGTTTAGGATTTGTATTATGTTACTGGTATTTTATGGCAATTTCCATAAACACCACATGAAAGCGTTACTATTTATGTTGTAGAGTAATTGGTTTACAAGTGAGAAACACATCAGCTTGAAGTTTAGTCAATTTCTTAAACCCAAGACCTTTACATACCTCCGGAATGTCTCCACTCTCCATAGGTTCTGGTTCCAAATCCTCACTAATGTGTCTCCGAGAGCGGAACCGCCTATGGGCTGCTTCTTGGTTTATTTGTCTGATATTGTTATCTGAATCAGATCCCACATCACTGGATAGTGGGGAAATAAAAGCATGGGAAGGAGAAAAGAACAAAAAAACAATGAATATTAAACTAAAACCCCTACTTTGTCCATTCCTTTCAAAACCTCATTAATGCTTTTAATTATAAAAATCATTATTCTTGCATATGTCAGGCTTCATAAATAAGAGACTGTTTAATCCCTCAATCCAAAGTAAATAAAACTGGAAGCACTTCACCAATGTCATTTACCACTGGAAATTAACATTCTTTATGCGTGAAAGTTGGCTGAGCCGAAATGGAAGTCCACACTCCAAAATATATTAACCCATCATCACTCATTCTTTCCTGCGATGACCAGACTCATTCCCGATACAGAGATTTTACCTTTGCCTCTGTCTTTATGTCAACTATTGTTTTCCTTTTTGTGATAGCCAAAGCAAATGTAAGCTGTTGCAGTATGGATAACTTTCTGAACTGGCTGCAACCACTAGCTTGGCTCACACCATCAGTGGTGTAAACGGAAAATACCCCAGATCCCTTGATGGAGACCTGCCTGGCTTGTGGGACTTGTCGACGTGCACAGCCAGATATAAATCTCTATTACAGTACTCAAGGGGCAGACGTTGTTAGGAGGCAGTATTGTATTTCAGCCTCTGCCTTCAGGATGAGGGACTGTAACTTTGAAAGATGGTTATGGTCAACTTCTTCATGCCATCGTTTTATCATTGCACATTTTAAAGAACTAGGAGAGATGAACTACTCCTATGTTCCTACTACAAACATGGACTGTACAGCACTCAATGTTTTTTCTTGATGACCAACTTAGTATCTGAGCTACTGGCCTAAAAGTGAGAGGTTATGTATCTCACTTTCGAACTCATGAGACTTTCTGCTCCTAGGGGTTTCTGGAATTCACAGAATTTAAAGGCTTAACAGCATCATTCTAAAGTCTTTGCTCTTTACCAAGCCTGGTGTCATGCATAAAGTTTATCAGTAGTAATTACGCCTTTGTGTCCAAACCACCTGTGATGATACCTAGCTAAAAGGGAACCCCTGAGGCCTTCATTTTACACACCCATCTGATGACGACGCTTTCTAGTGATGATTATTTTTTGGTATCTGCTAGTCAAACATTTCTGAATCCATGTACTCTTTACTTCGTTTAGCATAATCAGATTACAAGGAGGTGCTAAATCAAACGATTTACAAAACCTGATTTTTTACATACACTGACCATTAGCAATCATAATGATAGCAGTTGATGAGATTCACTCAACAAAATACACGTTGCTTCGTAAATAGCTCAGATAGTTCAATAGTAAATAGTTCAAAACATACAGAACAAAATTTAATTCTACGATAAACGCATCAGACAAGAACAACAAATAGTGCCTTAAACAAGGACAACACACATTTGCATAATTTAGCTATGATTATGAATATTCAAGAACAGTTACTGTTGTAGTAACCAGTAGTGGAAGAACAGTTGCTCCCTAAAAATAATGCAAGATGTTTAACTAATACATGGTTTCAGTGTAACTCTTAACTTTGTCAATTATTCATACTTTTTAAAACGTAAACTTGCCACAGCTCCATAAATCTAATCATGAGAAAAGTGTAATGAAGGCTTGAACAGGAGCTCCACGTTAGCACAGCCAGTGTACATAAGTAATGCAGCCTATACACTGAATAATAATCAGGACCTCCTCAAAGTTAATCTGTTTAACTTAATTACAAAATAATAGAGTTGACTTTTTTCCCCTTACCTTTCCAACAGTCTCTACAGAAGAAAGTAATTTATTACTGTTAAATTACTTACTGAAAAATTCTACATCTGTCTCCCAATAAGGTATGTTGTTAATGCTCTGATTTCTTTCCCACCCCTTCAGATTTCCTAGAATTTCCCAGAATACCTATGTGTATATGTGATTTGTTGAGGGTGGGGAAGTCTCTTTCATTCTTAAAAAAAAAAGATGTTTCCTTTTTAACTGAAGATATCCAGACTTTGGTTCTCAATTTACCAGCACACCTGTGAAAAATTTTCCATGAATAAAGTATAGTTTCATATATGTAGCACAGCACCAAAATCATGATTAATCTGTTACTGAAAAGAATAATGTGCCTTTATAAACTGCTTCATAAAAGTCTTGCCTAAGACTTTTTCCAGCCTTGAATTTGTACACTCAGAATGGTTATCTTTGCTGGAAAAAATCACTACCCTTATTGATAATTTTGCACACATCCACAAAACATTGCACTACACTGCCACTTACACCAAACTTGGTCGATGCCACTGAGTAGTCCTGTTGTTATGGTTGACGTAGTAAGTCCGCCCCAGGTTGTCCACTTTTTCTTCCCACCCAGGAGGCAGCGGAGGAGGTGGTAACTCCTCCTGACGTTGAGATGCGGCATCATTGGAATCAACCACATCCCATCCATGCTTAGGAAGGAAGAAAAAAAAAAATTAAAAAGTTTAAAGTTGAAGTGAAAGAGAAGTTAGTTCATTGTTGCTTACATTAGCATATAGGTACAGATTCTGAAAGCGTTCCAGAGAAGTTCAAAATTACTTAATGTAAAGCACATAGAAATAGAATAAACTCCATGGTTACAGTGTGCACCTCATTACAGCGACAAAAAACCTAAAATCCCGTCAGTCTATTACAACAGGGATTCCCAAATGTATCTGAGTGGTTGCTTGTTCTAGCGGGGCAGATTCACTGTCAAGAAGCCCAAGAGAATCAACTGCAACCTTTTGAACTCAGAGATGTAAGGCTTGGGTTGAGAGCCCTCATTCCCAAGTTACAGATGACTGCTGCACACTATTAGGAAGGCAAACTTGGGCTGACAGTCCCTCTGTCAGCCCTAATTGCAGCTAATTGTTAAAATAGATGATGGCTGATAGAGTGCTGAGAGGTCTTTAAACCTGCTGTGCTTGCATGAGCTTTATTCTCTGCAAAGTCAACACTGCCAAGGAAATAAAGAAAAATGTTCTAACACCTATTTTGAAATGGCCTCTGAAGAAGAGGTACCTCATACAGACCATTATGTTTACAAATTACTTGCATAGCCTTTTGAATTCTTCTACTTGGCATGACTTCCACTACTACTTGCTCACGAACTGAGTCAGACAGACTTTAGCTGAAATTGTGACAGCTGAAATACTTTGAAATACTTGAAATGGTTGAGAAAACACCATGTTACTAAAAAAAAAAAAAAAAAGCTGGGGGGGAGAGGAGAGTAAGCCGCTACTAACACTGCTACTAGGGTTTTCTCTTTCAAAGATACAACTTCTTCTACAACTATACCTGAATCTCTAATAACTTGAATGCTTCCACAAGCATTAAGCCTTACCTCTGATTCATCCCTTTGATCACTGTTTTCTTCCTCCTGGCCACCATTTTTAGGCATATAAGCCATCTTCAGTCTCAAGAAACCCTTTACACGAGATTTGTGGCTAGAAGACAAGGAGGTACATTTCATTCAACAATCCTTAAATAGCTGCAAATAACAAAACTTGAAGTACGAAATGTTTTAAAATACGAAGGTTCTCCCCCTCACCTTCTTGGTCTGAGAAGGAAATCCTTAAAAGTGTATGGCCTTTCCATGGTTGGGTCTTCAGTCTATAAGCATTCAAGAAAATGGCAAATTAAAGGGCTTGCCCACAAGTACAGAGACACATAAAGAACATTCACATCACAGATGCGGTAGAAACGCTATTGAAGGCATTTAAATAACGCTGCAGGCAGACCTCTGCCAGTGTTTTACCGTTACTTGTTAATACACAGTTGCAGAAGCAGTCCACGAGATGTCACTGCAAATATCCGTGATGGGCTGAACCAAGTCTCATTTCTATGTGTAGGCAACACTCACAATTCAGAAAAAGGTGGAAAAGACCGAATAAACAAATCCTTTCTGACTTTTTCCAGTCACCCAACAGCAGTGTCAGAAAAGGTCACATCCATTTCGAAGCAGTATTTTTTTTGCACATTAGAAAGTGATAAAATAAAACTCCTCCTCAGTTGGCTTTCATTTTTATTTCACAGCAGCTGAGACTTTAAAAAATAATTAAGACTTTGAAATCTTTTATAATGTACATAAGTAATATTATCAGGCTGACAGATTATATTGTCTGATTTCCATTTAATTATAAATTTCATAAAACCTTAAATCTTGAAAACTTTCTATTGAGAAACCTAGATGAGAATTTCAGCTTTCTTATCAAATAAGATAATGTCTGTGAGAACACGGATGCTATAGGTACAAAACTAGGAATTTAAAAATGACAAGGTAAATATGAGAATCAGAAATCCATATACATACTCAATGTGTTGATTATTTGGGGTACCTTATTCTAATCATACGACTAAAATTAGAATATTCAAATAGTACGATTTGGGCTGACAAAACTGGAAGCATGAACTGTGTTACACTGAAAGAGTAAGCACATTATCATACACGCTCCAGTAAGACTAGAGACTACTACCTCAGATTAACACCAACTTTCTCAAAACGAGCAAAAGTTAGTGGTACTTTTCAGAATGTTGTGCCGTCTGCCATCCACAAAAAAAAAAAAAGACAGCATATCCACATAAAACCCTTCCTGGCCCTCGCCCTACAAATCGGAATACTTCTCGAGTCCAGTTCTTTAACTAAACCTTTCTGAACACAGAATAAACTAACTCTTTTTATTCATTAAAAGCTTTGTTGTCTGTTGTATTTCAAAGTCAATAAAAAAGAATTTAAAAATCAATCCTAACTCATTATCTCAGGTACTATATCAAATTATATCAAGTACTTTCTTTTCACTGAATGAACTCTTATCCTGCGAGGCATTTCCTGCAGTCAGTGTCCACTTCAGCTGTGACAGACAGACTTCCCATTTTTTCCACAGAGATAGTAGTAGATTCCAGCCCACTCAACAGGACAAAGCATGCATGATTGAGAAGTACTTCTTTTTAGTACTCAACTGTACGTAATGTAGATAAAATAAGAAGCTGTATATTTTAACCCAATTTTGTAGGTAGTAATTAGATAGTATTAGAGAAAGCAAGGATTTTGACAAACAAATCAGCAGTGCAGCTAGAATGCGAAAGCAAACATTTGTTAATAACTACACCATGATGTCTCTTATTAAGGTACTGGAAGATGAATGAGGAAAATGCTGATTAGAACACAAAGACACACAGTATGTTTCCCTGAGCATCAGAATTAGTACACACACCTGAAAAAGCCTATAACTAACTATAACAGAGTATGAGAACGCACCCAGAGGCAGGCAGGTAAGCACCCTGTGGAAACACTGCTACGTTGCAGCTATAGAGACCATGACTGCTCTAGGGCACTGCGAGCCTTCCCAGAGGAAATTTTTCACAAAAGAAGTAGCTGGTCCAGGAAATCTTACAATCTTGTATTTTCTATGTAGACAGTAGACTTTAAAACAATTTGAAAAAGTTTAGCATTCCACTCAAATATGAGCTAGAAAGAGATGTTCATATTCTACGTGTCTACATTAAGTCCCCTGCAAGAGGAGAGCTCTTCTCTTCCTGTAGAATATAGAAGGAAAACAAAAAGTTGCTAATTCCTCAAAACAGCTCACAGAAAGCGTGTGACATGTTTATAGCTCTATCGCAAATCTTGCTGATGATTTTTCATTATTAAAAATAATGTTTACTAAAAAGGAACTTTAAAATACCACCTGACTCTGCAAAATAGGCATGCACTAATACGTCCCTCATCATTTTATATTTCATAGTACGTTGTTTGCAGGACACATGTAGCTTAACACTGGAGGACTTTTTCTACAGTTATGTGCAGGCTATTTAGATGCTGTCTGTGCATATGGATACATGTAAATGGAAATATACACACAAGTACGGATAAAATAACACTACGCAACACAGCTCATAGAGAATGCAATGACACATTTTTCATCAGAATACATTTCTGATCGTTGCATCATATTTTTCAACTATTATAGTTTATAAGCCAATAACAACAGCATTTTGACTCGTGATGATCCATAACAGACATGTCTAAATAAGCACCACTGTGAAAGTCATTACAAAGCCATTTTCCTCCTACAATAACATCCATCAATAGCAAGAAGTCAAATTCAGCCACAAATAGCAACAGTCACACTAAAATTGACACCTTGCTTTGATGTAAACATTCGCAGTAGCTTCTGCCATTCCCATGCTCACCCATTCAAATACAAAAAAAAAAACCCCTCCAAGTTCATGGAAGTAAGATTAACATGTACCACATTTTAAAAATATTAACTACATCCAGAGTTAGTCATCCAAAACATTATACATTATCAGAAAACACTTATAGTAAGTGTAAAACAATCACTATATAAATATATACGTATATATGGACGTACATAGAATTTACTAGAAAACTTGGTGAAGTAGAAAGTGTATTTCTTACTATGTACAAAGAAGATGAAAAACAACCGCAGTGTTTCATACTTTTTGTGCCCTGCGACCTAACTTCAGTTCTTTCATCAGTGATTAAATTCAGCTTTGAAGCATAGGGTAAAGTACAATATGAATACAGAAAGATAAAAGAAATGCTTTTTTGGCACAAACATTTTCTGCAAAGTTCGTTTTGGATTTCTGTCTACTAAGTGAAAAAAAAGACATATTGAAAAACTGAAACTGAAGCAAACCTACCCATGAAATCAAGAATGATTTGACTGAGGCTTTTGCAGTAATGGGATGGTAGTACTGTAGACATCTACCTAGCATCATGGAAAGTGAGTTTTCTAAGCAATGAATAGACTTTATCTGCTGTGGGCACAAACTGAGGTTAACTTCACACAAATTGAATGTCCTATGGACCCTCTTCGTTCCACCACTTCCCCTTCTCTGATGGCCAGCTCTGTGTGAAATAATTCCTCATAAAATACCCAACATCACCCATGTCGTTTCAAAAAAATCTTGATTTTTTGCTATTTGTCTTTTTCACTGCAGCATCCCTCCAGAATCTCCAACCCAGCACAATGTCTTCAGCCTTTTCAGCTGTGTCCAACAGAAACAGATTTGATGAGGGCCCTTCAACTGAATGCAGAGGCAGATACCTCTCCCTTAGACTTCTTCAGTGAAAAAGTCTGGCAGTGACAGCTTGAATGCACTAGAATCCGTAACAGTATGCTCTGACAACATCACAGCTTGTATAATTATTATCAATAATGTCTAATGTCAAGGTCTAATGAATGTTGTTGTATGTGCTATGGCATTCACGAATATCTCACGATTTCCATTATTACTTAGGAGTCCTTCAGACAAGTTTACTTTCAATCAGTAATAAAACCAATATTTTTACTCAAATTTGCTACAAAGATCTGTAATTTTATAACATTTTCAGAAGAACTGAATTTTTGTAAATTCTTAAGATCCTGTCATAGCGGTTCAGTAGTTTCTCTGGTTTCATTCTGTGGCTATTGGCTTTACAAGGTTTGAAGCAATACTAAATCGTACTACCCACTTTCCCAGACAGAACCACTATCCCATAACCTTAACAGCATATTATTTAGACAGAAAATCAGACAGATAAATAGGACCCCAAAAAATGTGAGGTTTTTTTCAATGTTTTAACAAAAGTTCTGGAGGAAATGGAGTTCGCTAAGGGAGAATACAACTGTTTCAACTGTAAGGGGAAACTCATGAAAAGGAAGAAGCCACAAGATCAACAGGACAATAATCACCAACGGTAAGGTGAGAAACAACCAGTCCATTGGCCACATGTCATTCATGACTTGACTCAGACCAGACCAGGATTTTAAGAAAGGACCCGGATGAGAATGTATCCTGGATGTTGAGAAATTTGACAGAGACCAGAGAACAACTGTCTTCCCTTGTCCCTGCAAAGGGAACCATTTCTCCCAGTTCCTGTGCGTGCTAGGGCTTTGTTGTCCATAACATTTTTCTTTAAGCCTCTAATGCTATGCTGAGAATGCTTGCTTTGAGGAAATTTAACTGGACTACTTATGGAAATAAATTTGACATAACATCAGGGTTTTTCATTTCTGGTGATGACAAAAAAGAGCACACTGAGACAAAACCACTGCTTACCGGAAGGTGACTAAGTGGCACATCCACTTGACCCAGGAAGTCGTCTCTAGTCTGTCAAATAGAAAAAAAGGCAGAAAAAGGAGTAATTTTACATCAGAAAAGCAAAAAAATAATAAACATCAATCCAGTCACAATGAAGCAAAAATGAAGATGGTTGATTACCACTATTTTAGCATTTACTGGCTTCTACCCCTTTATTGTTGCACATTATCCGTTGCTATAATTTATCTATTTCAGCACAGCATTTTCTGTGACAGTCCAAAATGGCTTCTTAGTCCACAGTATGTATGTTAAGTACTGAGGAAATTCTGTTTCCTCTGACAACCTATGCGTAATCATAGAATGGTTCAAAATGGTTAGTACAAAGTACTACTCTTTCCAGCATTAGCCTCCACACGCATTAAAAAGCAGAGTGAAATTACTGTTCACTACGTCATTGAAATGCTCATGTCAAACTTGGTGACTTTTTTTTTCTTTTTCTTTAAGGAAAACCTCGCGTGCACAACTGACAGGGAAGGGAGGGGAACCCAACATCCAAACAGTGAAGACAGAACTGCATGAATTGTACATATTTTTCCCCAAAACAAAAATCTGTTTTATCACTTTACCAAACAGAAACCAAAGTATTAGAACTTTTTGATTATTTTTTTTTTAAAGAATGCTGTTCCATTAATTCAGAATGCTTACTTTGTGAGGAACAGTTACACACCTTTATAACCAGCCTTTTCAGGAATCGGGAATTTCCCACTTGAAGACTTGACCACTTGTATACCACTTCAAGTTAAGCATGCAGATGTGGTTATACCAACATTCGGGCTACACAGCACCACCACAAATTCACTTATGCACAGTTTTGTCCATACAGAAGCGATAAACACTACTTTTTCTGCATGGTCTTCACTATTTGTTTGACCACCACCTTCTCGTAGAGTGAACAAGTCAAAGGCACCATCTCCCAGAGGTAACCAGCAACAAGCTGACAGTGGGACCTGGTCTCCACCTAACTATACCTTTATTACTGGGTATGTGAACCATTATTCATAAACTTCAACTATATTCCATGCCCATTTTACAACTATGAAGATGACAGGATAAAGACAGCCCTTCAAGGTCTAGAAGCTCAAAGATCTATCTGATCTTTGCAATACTCAGTGATTCTTGAAGATGCTTAGAGTGGACTACATGCAGTGGCCTAATCACCCATTCACACCTACCACTTTAAAGAGCATAAAAATTTACACAAGATATCTCAGTGCACTTCCAGCAACCCACTTACAAGGACAGACAGAAGAAAAGGAACATGAAATATTAGCAGAGGTGGACAAACCAAGGATAGGCTTTGAGAGGGAAAACGTGTACTGTTATCACTCACTTGACAGCTCAATAAAGCCTTGAAAGAAATGGCTAGCATCAATTTTCTCACCAAACAATAAAGTTCATTCACTCTATATATTCAATTACACCAGATAAAACAATTTTAGCTGAAAATATTTGCGTACTGAATGGACTGTGATTGCTTTAAATAAATTATAACTTTAAAGCACTGCTCAGGTGTTATCTTTATCACTCAGAGACACCTCAAAACTACTCCAGCATTTAACAATTTTTATGATTAACAGTGCCACCTGAAGAGCAGAGTTGCACTGGTACCTTTTATTGTCAATTAATCTAAATCTCAGGGGTGATTTTTCTTTAAAATGTGGCTGTTGCTATCCATCTAACGTCAACACATCCCTGTGCAAACCAAAAGTGCAGGCCATCTCCCCGTTTGAAAACCAAAAATGCAGGCCATCTCCCCGTTTGAATCATGTACACATGGATCAGTTGATCTCCCCTGCTGGCAAGTAATAGAGGGCAACCCAGAAACAAAATCAATAAAAAGCACAGACAGTGTAGTCAGGCACTGCATGGACAAACTCCTTTCTGTCTCTTAGCACCGCATTACCTCAAAATGCCATGTGTCTGAGTAGCTTACTGGTATTATAAATTACGGCAGAATGTGACAAGAGTACTCGCACACTGAAAATTAATCAAGTCATATGCTCCCATCAAAATACATTTCGTAACGAGCGTAAGACCACAAGCAGCAGCGCACTGGCCTGCGACACCAGGCCCAGCTGCTCTCAAGTGCTGCGAAGAGAAGGAGTAGTGACCCGACCAACGATATTCAGAAGCAGCTGTGCAGACACCAGATAAATATTCCAGTTTGTCCCTTATAAACACTTCACTTTTCTGACAGATTTTCCTCAACGTGTTTGCACTTAACCTCACTGGCTGCTCACAGTACCAGTGTGGACATTATCTAGGGAGAGGCTCTTCAGCGCTGCCTGAGGTTTCCCACACGGGAGTGATGTGGACGTGCTGAAAGTCAGCTCTGCAGCTAATCTAATCTACTCCTTGATTATGATCATCATTTGCTCATTTATAACAGCAATTCACTGCGCTAATGACTCGGATTAAGATTCCTTCCTTCCTGTGATGAAAGCCATTAAAAACACAGCAAAAACCCAACAACCCAGAAACTCCGCAAAACCACAGAGAAGCCCCAGGCAATTTCTTGTTGAAGGGAGCAGCGGTGGGAAGACAGTCCCAAACCCCCTTTGTGCAACCAGATCCCCAGAGGAACTGGGAAGCTTCTGAGCCCCCGTGGAAGTGAGAGCGGCATCACGGGGCACCGGGCAGGGGGGGTCGCTCCTCTGGCCCCTCACCAGGAGGAGCCATCTCCTGCTTTTCCTCCCTCACAGGTTAACCAAACGCCTGCCCTCCGGGCTGTAAAAGCTCTCCTGAGGCGAACACAGGGTCCTCACAGAAGGGATGGAAAGAGGAACAGCAGCAATGTCACGCTGCTGTCTCTACACTCTTAAATTCCCACCAGTGCTTATTATTTCTTTCACAACCACCCATGATTGAGGAAACCTTTCATCTTACAATAATTTTGATCTGAAACATGGCCAATCCTGAAACAAATCACCTGAAATGCAGATACTTTTTCATAAATCAAAACCACACCGGCTGTTCTAAACACAGGGTAACCCGGTGAGGCGGCCATAGGGACAGCTGTCATGAGGAGACCTACCCAAAAGCACCACGCAGACAAAATGGGGCCTGGGCCGCATCTGCTCATCTCTCACGGCCCAGATGAGGCTGGTGTGGGCCAGAGCAGCGAGACCAGAGACCCCTGCCGAGGGGAAAGCTCTGCCCAGGAGCCTGGGCAGCATCTGCCCGGCTCCCAGGCTGCGGAACAGGGAACACGGGCAGAGTGCGAGCAGCCCCACAGCCCTGCCAGGCGCTGAGGGAGGGGGCTGGCGGGGACAGCAACCCGGGACGCNCAGGCGCTGAGGGAGGGGGCTGGCGGGGACAGCAACCGGGGACACTGCACACGGTCTGCGCCACAGGGAGAAGGCCACAGAGATCGGCCGGAGCCCCTACACTGGAGAGCACTGGTGGCGATGCCATGGGAGCTGGGAAGAAGTGAGGAGCGGGAACAGNGAGAGCACTGGCGGCGATGCCGTGGGAGCTGGGAAGAAGTGAGGAGCCCTGGCGGGGCATGCGTATGCCGGACCCAGGCGGTGCCGGCTGCCGAGCCTGAGCGGAACCACCATGGCGAAGGAGGGCTGCCAGGGAGGACATGGGCCATGTCCCCCGGCCCATGGCAGCAGGCACCGCAGAGCCACCACGGGGCCAGGGCCGCCCCGGCCTGCCCTGCTGAGCACTGGGGGCCAAACAAACCTCCGATGGGGAACCACCACCGCTCGTGACACCCAGGTGTTATTAATACATGAAATACAAAATTTATGGCACTGAATGGGGTGGTTCTGTTCTTGCAGCTACTCCATCTCAAATTGCCCTGTAACCATGATGTTATACATCAGATAACATTAAGTTAATAGAACATAACAATGAAGCAGAAAACACTGATTCTCGTAGTTTAAGAGCTTGAACAATGAAGGCAATACTTTCCTAAAGACTTTTAAAAGCCTATTTAACTTAATACAAATATATAATGCTTCCACAAGTAAAAGATAACTCCCTTTAAAATTAACTTATTTTAAAGCCAGACTTAAACTATATATTGACAATCCTACACTTATCAATCATTTTAGTATCTTACCTTAACGTGATGAATTCTAGCATTTTGATCTAGACCAGAAATGTTATATTCAACTGTCACAGGAACAAAATTTTGGCAACAGATGAGGTATAAAGTAGTTAAATAGCATATATGTGTTTGCTTTGTGTGCTGATCACTGTGCTCGATGTATAACTGGTATTCATCAGTAAGATATGAATTTAAAAAAAAAAAGCATATTGCATTCTTCAAAAATCAACTGTCAGGGAAAACAATTTCTGCCAGATACTGTTTATGATACCAGATATCAGCCCTAGTGATTCCCAAATAACCTGCTGCTTATTTATAACCACGCTATGCACAGAATTCCAGGAAGTGCATACTGCTGCTCCAAAGCCAAGTTTACATATTTCTCATAGCAGAGCATTAAGTTTAATATTAAAATTCATATTTTATATGATAACATAATAAGAAATCTGTTTCTGCTATAAAGACAGCATAAAGTCCTGTGATCCCCAAAGTACGGACACGTACTGCTGTGCTATATGCCCACGGGACAACATAAAAAACATCTGCACCAAGAAGCCTGCATTTTTTCCAAATGTAAGTAAAAATATCTAACATATATTTCCATTACAGAATTTTGACTATTAATCTTCTTCTAGTAACTACTGGAGAAACCTGGTAGCACGCACTGCTTTTAGAGAATTAACGTATTTCTCCCTTAATATTGGCAAATACCAAGTACCTTCCACGTCCTCCTACAATACAATTACTCAAATATCAACTACTCAGAAGAAAATATATACACCTATTTCTAAATCTGTTCATGCAGCTTTTAGTTCAAGAAAAACACAACCCATGGACATGGAAAATTTTCAGGTTGGTTAGAAACAGAATTGTGACCAGACATGGCTGCAGTTTCACTGTAGATGCGGGGAAGAGTGTCCTCCTCTGTGCCCGCGATGGGGAGGAAACCCCACCAGGGGTTGGTGCAGATGGTGGGGACATGAAGAGACGAGTCTACAAAGTTCTCTTGGGATATTTTTCTCAACAGACACACACACACACAGGTGACTTACATGCCAGTACCAACCCTGAGATACCCAATATATTCTGTAAGTAGACAAGTTGTAAATATACCGCATATTTATCTGATTTTAACATATCCAGAAATCACAAGAACTGCTGCATCTACACTGAATATCTGATTTTATCTGGTTTTTCCAGCTGCTCTGCAGCCTGGCTGTGGCTACAGCCCCAGTGGTAAACTGGGCTGTAAGAATTGTGCAAATTCCACACTGATGTTAAAAAGTCTTCACTTCTACCCAGGCCAAGTTTTCAGGAGTTTTTACTATAAATAAACCCAGCCTTAAAAGCAGATGAAGCAACAAAATCTGTTTCCCTGTGGAACTGGAAAATCCTTAGTTCTAGCCTGGGTCTGCCAGTGAGCTACAGTGACAGTTTAAAAAAATGACTTCCTCAGCTCCTCCTGGCATGAATATGGCCATCTTCACCCGTAGTAAGGTTCCTGTAGAACCCAATCTTTATGCAACACTTGACTACCCACACACATTTATAAGAAAAATTATTTGGGGGGGGTGGGGGGGGGTGGGTTAGTATATTGATATTTAGCATTTGAAGGCATTTTTGTTCTATGAAAAGAATTTTATCTGGCGGGCCTCCACATTTCCAATATTTAGGCATTCTCATCCTGGGGCTTCCGGCTTCCAGAAGAGGCACCTCACAGCCCGCACGAACCTTTTTCTTGCTCCATCACACATTGCACTTCCAGTACCTTATTTTTCACATTTCTCATTATAACAATGTCTGTTCCAAGAACCTCCTTCTCACTAAAATAACAAGGGCTATCAGATCCACAGGCTTGCCGGTTTAGTGCGTGTTACACTGCTAATCCCTGCTCAAGTCTGATCTCCCCCCAGACAGTGAGTAACCCACTCTTAACAGTAAAGAAACAGGATGCGGATACTTATCAACCTACAACTTGAAACAGATTTTACCAATCAGAATTACTGAACAATTTTTCAGAGCTGCTGGCTAGAGAATGATGCTTCCATGTATCATTATAGCCTTTATTTTATATAGGTCATTATAGAACATTATATGAAGGCAAGCAGTTAATTAGTATGTTTAAGCAGTAAACAGAAGGAAGAGTTAGTTCACTGGAGAGAGCCTGCAGCTGCCAGCAAAATCTTTACTGCCAGTTTTATTGTTTCAGGTTTATGAGAAAATCTTAACGACCAGCTGGAGTCATCACAAATAGTCCCTCTCAACACATGGCTTCCCCTTCGGAATGCCCCGGCAGCACCCAGGGCTGTGTAATGCCTGGAGCCGCTCTGCCCTTGCCCAGGCTGCCAGCAGTGGGATCCCTGCCACGTCTGCTGGTGTGAAACGCTTAAGAAAGGCCCTGCACGAGTTCCACGGCTTGGGAAGGACCCCAAAGGGACAACCAAACCGCCAGCATGCACTGCCTTTTGGAGGGCCAACCCCCGCTTAAATATCATTGTGCTCTCAGTATTTGTTCTGTGCTATCTGCAGCGTGGCCTCGGCCTGGGCCAGGTAAGACAGCAAAAGCACAGGGCACGGAGGGGTAGCGGCATGTTGTAGATGCTTTATAAACAGTCTTGCTGCAAATCCTAAGACAAACTACAACAAAAGCTATCCCACAACTTCCTATTTAGTCTTTAACACTCCAGAGAAATCTAAAAAAGTTACACTATCCTCTGTTCCAAACGACCACTTGCTAGATGGGTTTTGGTTGGTTGGTTGGTTTAGTACATTTAGCACTGATGAGAAGAAAGTAAATGAAAAGATGAACCAATCTGCCTGGTAAAGAAGAGACTCCCAGAAAGTTTTGGTTTTATTTTGCATACCACATCACACACTGACAAGTATTCCCCACCATCCACTTTAATTTGGAATTAAAGGAGGACAAAAGCCCACTTTAGAATAATGATATTTGAAAGTAACAAAAAAGCTCAGGGCTATTTGAGTTAGCAAATGAGCATTATTTTTAAAATCTGGTATTTACTCAGTTTTACAAAGGATGTAAAATCTCATTACTTCAAATACTGTCCCATTTTCCTGCTAGCTCTCTCAAAATGAAAGGTAATCACTTCTGGTTTTTGGCAGTGACATAAGTACATCCTGTCTATTTAGGAAACCTGAATCTGTCCAACCACCTAGTTTATTTACACACTGATCTTGTAGAAAAGCAGTATTAACGCAAGAATCCTTTCACTTCTCTTCTGTGTGTTCAAACGCATCAGGCGTGTTAGGCATTCTGTACATTGAATTTTCTGGTGTGTGTGACAGTTACCATTATATCAACACAGACACATCANTGTGTGTGAGTTACCATTATATCAACACAGACACATCGCAATGAAACAGGTCACTATCACCAAATCCCAAGTGCAGACAAAGTCTCAGATACCCAGCAAATTACAATGGGAAAAAGGATGCTTAACCTGTTGAGGTTCATGGAACCCATCCAGTGCAATACATTTGCTTTAAGCACCGTCCAACATAAAGGAAATGAAGGGAGGCACTCCTGCTTCAATACTCAAATGAGTCAGTTCTACAGTAAAATACAATCTAATTCTAAATGTTTCCGCTCAATCTGAGAGTTAAACCGACCACTGAATATCATTCACCTTGAAAAACAATACCAAAAATTCAGTAAGTCAAGCAGCTGCTGAAATGGTCAGGAGCAAATTTAATGAAATGCAGTACAAGAACCACTCGACACAGGCCCTCAAAGTGCCCACAAGTCCCAAGCAGAAAAAAATTAACCACCCATTCTTGCCTGAAACTCACAAAAATCCAACTGCAAACCCCAAAAGATTGCACACAATTACTCCACCCTGCTGCAAGAAGGACTAAAGATGCATGGTGAGAGCCAACAAAGTATTTCATTACTGACCACTCAACCCTTGTGCGTACCTCAGCCAGCCAGTAGAGGCGGCAGTAGAAGCTTAGAAGAACCAACAATGAAAGACTGATTCACTTCTTCCTTGATGCCTTCCTTCTATTACCTCCAATCCCACCTCTCAAAAATCATCAGGAAACTTCAAGCTCGGCAAATTGCTTCCTCTTAGGCACAGCACACACAGACTCTGCATGAATGAACCATTACACCGACTTCATACTTGCATACTCGTAATTACTTTTCACTTCCAAAAAGAAGTAAGTGTCAGAGTTAGGTACTGTTGTCAGGAGCAGCAGGAGTGGCAAGGTTCAGGCACCCGATTTTGCTTTTCATTTGGAAAGGTAATACAGAAAAGGAGGTAAGTACAATCGAGGAGGATAAGGACAAGTAGCGTAAGTAATAGCTGCTGGAAGAAAGAAGATTCTAGTTTAAAATAGCTTTAGAACACAGTAAATGTCTGTATAATTTTACTATGTAGTAGACTTTGTATTTTACCTATGGTATCATTAAAGACCAAAATTAGAAGATAGCTATCATTGAAGGCAACGGCATGAGAAAACACTTTCTTATTAGTAAGTGATATTACAACTCAATGACTTAAAAAGCTTTAAAAAACAACAGAACTACTTTAACATTCTAACATGCCAAACAACTTAAAATGTGAAACAACTGTTCAGCATGTGAGATTTAGATGACAAGGTGACACTCACAGGCCAAATGCATGTAAAAATTAGTCTGCAACTTGATATACATCCAAGCTGTAAAGCCAGTAAGAAAAGCCTGGGATAAAGTTACACCACCTAAAAGCCCTTAGTCTAGGAAAAAGCATAGAAGGGAAAGCATCCATCAACATCCAAGTACAAACCAGGAAAAGCTAGTTGGAACTTTGGATGGTATACCTTCACCTCAATTTTACTTGGTACTGACACAAAACGGGAGTCACATTTAAAGAGAAAAAGTATGAATAAACATTGTATTGATCTTCATTTCAAACATTTAAGTTTGTTGTTTTCCAGAAAGGAAAGTGTCTATAGTTCACAGTTAAGCTGTTATAGACCCTTAATAATTGAAAGCCAATTTTTTAACAAAATTACAGAATACTCTCAAATTCAGAATGACAATGCTTCAAGAAGGGTTCTAGTAAGTCCAAGGATGACAGACACACTAGTTTGTCTGAAAAAGTGTCAGACAGATAAAGCAGCTCTTTGGAGAAGGACATCCCACGTAAAACTGGAGTACTACTCAGTACGTGTGAGACTCTAGACAAGCACGGATCAAGGGAAGTCTTCCCTCATATTTTCTTACAAGACATGTTCTTGCAGGAGTACCTGCTTATCTCAATTCCGGAATCAAAGATAGATATTACCTCAGGTGTACACCTATTATTTAATCTTAATTCTTTAAGTATGCCTAAATTCGCTCTACGAATCAATGAATTCCTGTCATGACAGGAATGTAAAAAGCCCACAGCCAGGACACTTTGGGTGGTTTACAAGCTGTCACCTACCTGTTGTTATGGTGTCAATACACATCATTGTGCAATAGTGCGACTCAGGTATTCGCTTGGTATTTTAAGTAGCATACCAACAGCTGCATCCAGCCATTTACTAAGTAAACATAAGAAAATAATTTAGATAAAGGATTGACTGATGTAAGAGTTCCAGGCCGTGCAATGAAATTCCCATTTACAACCATTACAACCAGCATTTAGTGACAAAAGCAGATCAAGTCACTCCCGATCCCATGCCTTCTGCCTGTTTCCTCCCTGGCACTGTAGTACCTCGCACCTCCCATTGTGCCTGCATGAACTAGATCTGGAAATTAAGCTGGCTTTAAAAACAGAACATTAATTGCCTGATCTAGCTCGCTGAGTGACTCTATTAATAATTTCAGTGGCGTAACTGAGGCGGATGGATGGCACGGCACAGAGGCAGGAGCCAGAGCAGGAGGGGTAGGACAGACGTGTGTTAGGAACGATCACAAAGGGGTTCCCACTGAATGCTCGTTGTGTGAAAACGTGCTGTTGGCTGCTTGGCCTGGGAACCAGCAACACCTGCAAACCACGGGAGTCGTGTCGCATCAATGTTTGTCGGTGAAACTGAAGTACTGGACAGAGAAACAGGGAAGATGCAAAAAAAAAAAAAAAAAAAAAAAAAAAAAAACCCCAAAAAAAA
>RSEF01000031.1:249210-283717 GCA_003993805.1 Himantopus leucocephalus
ATTTTACCTTGATAGAGCGAACTCTTCTCCCTTAATTAGCAAACACAGAAACTGCTACATTGGTACATCACTGTAGTGTAAGTCCCGGTCCTGTTACTTTATGAACAAAGCCAGCATGCATTTTATAAGAGCAATTATTNGTCCCGGTCCTGTTACTTTATGAACAAAGCCAGCATGCATTTTATAAGAGCAATTATTCTAATATAGGAAGCCACTGTTGCATTAAAAATATTTTTACAGAAAACACAATAAAAATCAATCATTTTGTGCTCAACAGGGCAGTGTGTTTAAAGACAACAACAGAAGCAACGACAAACTAAGACAGGTACATTCCCTTCGCCCCCCCCAACACAATTTCCAGTTTCCTTAACTTGTCAACTCCTGGAGCCCTTAGGTTTATAGTAACGTCGCTGAACGGGGAAAACACTGAACTTTGCTTTTACTGAAGGCTTTAAAAATGAAAGAGACCCCAAAAAACAAAAGAAGAATTGTGTTAATATAAGTATTTTTTAATTATTTTTTTGAAAACTAGCAGCAAAACATGATTTTATTAACTGAAACAAAGCACATTTATCTTTAACTGCTTTTGACTATAATCTTAAAATATTAATTAGCCATCGCAGATGTCTTTCTACACCTAAGGCACATCAACTACCTGATCTCATTTGCACCAATAAAGCTACAATGATAATTTTATTATAGTCATTTATTATTTGATGAAAGGAATACCAAAACTAAATTCTTAGTAGACAAGTTTCAGAAATTTTTCTCTCTTCTTACTAACTGAACTGCAACAGAACTCTTCTCATTTATATAAACTCACAGGAATTCTGGCAGTTGCCAGTGTAACTTCTCCTTTCTTAAGCAAAATACTTTCATCAGTACTTCCTAGTTCCCAAGCATGACTAAAATTCCCTTTTCCTGTTTGATAATAATGGCAACTTATTATACTTTTATAGTTAATCTATGCAACCTGGCTACAAAGATTTTTACTAATCTATTCTTAATCAAAAATGTTCTAACCAATTAAAAGTTTGAATGGTCATATCTTAAAATCTGAGCTGAAATTAAACACGGTTATCACTTTAGAATAATATATAAGGGAACAAAAAGTCACTCTCCCCAGAATTTGCTAAAGTTTAACTGAAAAATCTGATTTAACAACACATGAATTCAAAGATTACTTCTATGGCAATACCTGAAATCATTAGTATTCCAGTGTATTTCAAACACACTCACCTAGATTTGTACAGCAGAGCCTTAAACACTGGTTTCAGTTACGGAGGAAACCTCATATACCAGTCTAATTAGCTAATTTGTCTAACTACTTGCACTCTCTCCTTCCTTCCACAGTCATCATAAAAACAGCTTAAAACCAAAAAGAAAAGCTGTCACTGATTCTGCATTTTAGACCAAATGAAACACTTTCTTCCTTGTAAAATTATTCCTGTACCAAGCTTTTATTAAAATCGCATTATTACAAAAGTAAGGCTAAGCTTTTCGCATGCAGAACTCCTGCCTTAATTCTGCACTTAAGACATGACAAAGTAGGAGGAATCGTTAGCGCTAAAATTATCAGATTACAAATCATTAGATTACAAGTAATTATAGTTTATTACTACTGAAATTAATGATTAGAAATTTTACTTAAAAGGTGCTATTTTACATGGTGTTTCAAATACCGGCAAAATAGATAAATATTCATAAAGCTAAACTTAGTGTTCTTAAAAGCACAGCCAAGACGGAACAGTAGTCACGTCAGTCCTCACTATCCGCTCTCGTCCTAAGCAAGGCACCGCTCCGTAAAACTTTCTTCTCATTACCCCTCTGCCTTCACAGCAAGGCAGAGATGCCCTGTCTGCTTCCAGCCTCTCCAAATACCGAGATTCCTCATTAAATCCTCTCCAGATCGCACAGCTCTGCCTGCCTTATCCAGGTTAGATATGAATTCACAAGGAGGGCCCTGTTAGCACCTTGGACCTTCCAGGAGTCCACAGTGCGCTCTTCTCTTTTCTGTAGGCTTCAAATCCGCCATCGTCCGACCTCATGCCGATGGAGGGAAGGCAGAAGTGTAAAACAGGCAGCGACAACTCAAACGTTAACTGACCAACAGCTTTTTAGGTGGTACCTTCAGTATGTACAATTTGACTGCGTCTTTCTTAAACGCGTAAGGGAAGTTTTCCTTCTCCCGCGTTGCACGTTGTGGGACACGCCACGCAGTGCTGTGCGCTCCGGCACAAAACGTGCCAGACACCCCTCATGGTACCACTGGCCAGCCGCTCACCTTCCCCGGCGCCTAGCGCACCCGCTCCCCGCTAAGCACAGAGCGAGGCAGAACACGAGGCAGCCCCTCCGCTGCGCAGCACAGGGCACGGCAGCGGGAACTGCCCGCCGGCACTGCAAACAACGTGACACAAGATGCACACATCACTGGCTTTTACTCCTACTTCTACCACGTACAGTGATCACAACTAAGGGATGCTAATTATTCATAGGCAGGTTGCAAACTGGCTATTCCAACAAAATAAAGAGTGACTAACTTCCCTGGTACAGTAAGGATGCAACTACAAAACTTTGTGTTTCTGCAGAAGCAGCGGATGATCCCCAGGGCCTGGGGCGCCCCTGGGCTAAGGCAGGCGCCCACGCCAAAGAGGGGCTGTCTTTAACTACTAACCAAAACCAGGTCCTCGATCCCGAGGATCACAAAATGACTAATCTCTAGGTAGTTGGAGTTTGGTACAATTACTTTCATCCTAAATTTCTGATTTCTTTTTTCAATGCCTGATCCAAAGTGTTGTTCCTGACATTCAGGATAACAGTCCTTTAGTAAGTCTGTTTCCTAACTAGTAACAGCTGACTTGACAGCATGGATGATTTATTGAGTTGTTTCTGTCAAATTCTTTAGGGATGTAAATACTCTCTTCCATTTTTCAACCAGTATAGCTGAATGCTGGATTTTTTTAAACTCTCTTTTTTTTCCCCCCCCAATATTTCTTTTTGTGACTTTCACAATTTTGATTGAAAAATAAAGATGTTTCAGTAATCCTTTCTAGGAAGCAAAATATTTTAGAAAAATTATTTTACATTGCAAACTCAAGTTTTGTTGTTGAATGTATAAATTTTATTGGACTTGGTATTTTCTATTTTTAATTCATTTTTACAAATAGCTCTGCTGATAGAGGCTCTACGTGAAATTTTGATTTGGGGACAGTATTTACTACCTGACAGTAATCTAAAGTTATTCAGTGTTCGTGTTCACCTGTAAGGCATACAATTTAACCACGGAATAAAATAGAATAAATTCTTGTGGTAGTAGTTTTTCCTATTCCAAATCTCTAAGTGAAGGTAGAGCAGAATACAAAGGCTAGTTTATTTACTAAACAATTATCTTCTGTTATTCATTTGTACAAAAATAAATAAATACTTACTGTTCCTTAAGTAGTGTTCATAGAAACTTAATGCAAGAACAGTCTCAGTTACATTTTCGTTTCCATAAGATTTTCTTTCTCAACACGAAGTCTGTTGTGGGGCCACGTTAAGGTGAACAATGGCTTCCAACTAGGGGGCAGCTTTTGTCAACCTGGCAGTTTACAATGCTTTGTAACAACTCCCAAATGGTAAAGACAAAACTGGGTGCATCAGGTATATGAAGAGACTCCAATGGATTGGTATGTATTATTCCGTATAAATTAATGATACCCCCTAGAATACTGTTGCACATCAGAATTATTTTTTTCTCCTTCAACCAGATCTATCACATGTTAAGACTTTCACTTCAGGACTTAATTACTGTAAACCCTCTGGTATCATTTCCATCCATTAAGGATCGTTAAGGATGAGACACTGCACAATCGGTTCCCAGGATATTATGTACGCTTGTGCCTGCTTGCTCAAGATGAATGATCTTTGACGAGATAAAGACGTGTAACATGCAGAGGCCCTTCATGAATCAAACGAGAAATAACAAACAACGTATTTAAGTTGCAATTTCAGAGACGAGGCAGTAGTGCTCCAAAATTGTGACAGCTGAGTGAAAAAAGTCTATTTCCTAGCAAGCACGGACAACCAAGACAACCAGATCCTTACTTAAACGGATTAAGCAAGCCATGGTACATAAGCATCAATTATTTAAATTCTAAAATATTTCTCTGGCATTGCCACTGCTTAATTAAACATACTAAAAACCATGGGGCACCTATGCCAAGATCTGATGTGTTCCTGAAACATGACTAACGTCCAAAAAAACTCCGGACAATGCCAGGGAGAAGACAGCAAGTTAAAGATTTATTCCATTCATTATAATAAAATGGCTTCCTAGTTGGATCCCTATTCCAGTCAAATGTATGACACACAGGAGTGCTGGAAACAGACTTCTATTTCCTCGCTCTAACAGGGGTCACAGTTAAAAAGGCTTTATCTGTGACGTACGCCAGGAGTGAATACCTGCTATTATTAGTACTACTGCATAAGGAACAGCCTCTGAATAGACGAGAGCCCATTTTTCTTCAGATATTGGACAGACCAAATGGGGAATACGTAAAGGAGTAGCCTCGGCGGAGGAGGGAGCTGACGGCTGAGAGATGCCGCCCAAAACAGGCCTGAGCTGTGAGAGGATGTGGAGAATAGGAACAGAATCCCTGTGCGCAAGTGAAAGAACAAGTAGAAAGTCTAGAACAAATGACATGTGTTAGGACAGTTTCTGTCCCTTGTTCCATAAGACATGAAGGAATTATTGACTAAAAAAAATATCTCAGAACAAAACCGAAATAATCTTCTCATGAATTCTCATTATAACTCTTCAAGAAAGACCCGCGAGGCACAGTGAGAGGATGACGCTGAAACAGACTACAGATTCACAATGGGATAATCAAGTAAGCACCACTGAGTTCCAAAATACTCAAAATACTGTGCATGACCTGATTTCACTTGCATCCCAAGAGCTGAAATGACGCTAGCGACAAATTAAAACACACAAGTGAAGCCACAAGCTTACGGCTTCTCATTAAAATGAGGATGGGGAATCCCCACACAGGAGTCGCAATCCCGAGAGAGTTGTGTGTTCTTGATGACAGAAACTCATCTGTAATTGCAAAATGGAAGACAAAAACATGGCAAAAAAGGGAACCCTTAGCACTAAGTTCCTACCGCCTTAATTTACGTACTGATGTGAAGTCACTCCTACCAGCTTTTGTTTTGTTTATACCCGTCTCTGTTCCTGAAGGAAATGCCTGTGTATGTTCCTCATGGCAAAACATGAAGTATTCACCAGCAAGAGTTGAGCTGAACCACCACAGCTGTATTACGGAATACGCTTAACCTGTTAGAGACACTCAGTTGTATTTTTTCTTTTACGTAAGTTTCAATAGTTGAAAAAACATGGGACAAACGTTCCTCTGTCTTTCAGCGCCACTAACGCAGAAGGAACAGTAAGAACTGTAAGCTGGTGGGGCACAATAATCTGCTCGGTGACATAATAGCAAAACCTGACCTCTCCAATCTGTACCAATGATTTCAGCACATGATGCTAAAAGAGCACTCCCGTACCAGTTACCTGCAGCAAGGAGAGATGCACACAACTAAGGAAATCTCTAACTTGTCCAGACCAGTTCATCTATGCAAGAATCACCAGACTGCGTTTTGATAGTTAATCTGCAACTCTGTGTAACAACGTAAGCCATCGAAACCGGTTTACTTCACATCGCTTTTGTCACGCTTATGAGAAGGGCAGCGCCGTCAGAGCAGTTTTCCAAAGAGCTCTTGCTGAAACTCTTTTTTCTCTTGCTGAAACCCTTTACATGAAGTAACTTCAAGTCGCAGAAAGTACAATCTTGCATATATACCCAACTCAATTGATGACTGTATTTTAATTGAAGGCATCCATAAATTTTAGCAGCATTAGGAGGACATGGTGCTATAACCCACTCCGTGCAAGTCAAATCTTTTTAGTTTCACTGGGACACGAAGGCACTTCAAGCAGTCAAAATTTGTGAGCTGCCCACCAGCTGGAAGTCAGTCAATAGTGCACACCATCGGCATCCATACAACATCCTACAGCGTTTAACACCTTTGTTGGCAGCCTGGGCGATAGGAGACAATGCACCCTCGGCAACTTTGCAGATGAGGTAAAACTAGGAGGAGCGGCTGGCAGACCAGGGGGTTGTGCTGCCATTCAGAGGAACCTGGACAGGCTGGGGAAACGGGCAGAGAGAAATCTCGGCATTTCCCTTTGAACTTCACAAGTCCTGACCTGGGGAGGAATAATCCCACTCCCCAGGAAAGGCTTGGGGCCGAGCAGCTGGGAAGCTGCCCTGCAGAGAAGGACCTGGGGGTCCCCAGGGGACACCGGGCTGACCGTGAGCCAGCAATGCGTCCTCACGGCAAAGGTGGCCAACAGCCCCCTGCGCTGTACTAGGCAGAGCACTGCCGGCATGTCAAGGGAGGTGCTCGTCCCCTCGGCTCCACGTCAGAAAATCACAGAAGAAAGTAACATCCTCTCTTGATGTCAGATTTGGAAAACGTGGCTCCTCAAAACAGCAAAGAAATGTTTGTTTTATGAGGCAGAAGCAAAGCGTGTAGATTTCATGCAGTGCTCCAGCAAATGGTTTATAACACAAACACACGCGCATCTCTTAATAGCTGAGGAATTACTGAATTTCCAAAAGCATACTGCTCAGACTCTCCAAAACCAGTTTACTAAACTGCGCTTGAAATTCTTGGGTGTTTCAAGGTAGGAAGAATCAAACATTGAGGAAGGTTTCTTACAAATCTACCATTATCCTACCGTTAATTCTTTCTATTAATATTCTAACAGCTCTAAAAACTTCTACGGAGTGCCCCAATATTTTTTGCCCTCAAAGCTGTATGCCTGCTGTCTTTATAAAATTAAATATGTACTGTCACTGGTACGGGGTGTAGAGGCAAAAGCATCTTTCATACTGTTGAATACGTTTGAGTCCGCACAGAAGCGTTCACTAAGGAATCACTATGCCTCATATCTAACACAGTAAACTTTATTCAAAATCTGTATTTTTGTGTATAAAAAGGTCCAGAATTTAGAAAACAATGATATTCAAAAGTTGAAAAATTGTAGATGAGGTGCTAACGTGGTAGAGTCAGAGAGCAAAACGAAGGCAGGTTTACAGCAGGAGGCTTGTTCCAAGGAAGAGAGGCTGGTGGCTCTCCAAAGCACGAGCAGCTGCACTTTACTACTTGGAACTTTCACAGAGCCCCAAAAATCCTTCGTTTGCTCAGACTCATATTTAGCATTGCTTCTTGCCCAGGAGAGGGCAGGCCCCGGGAAGGATGCACTGAAGCATATTGCAGCCACAGTATTTTGGAACTGACACACAACCTACCCACAGCTACTTGTATCATCTAACTGGTGATGTAGGTGAAGTATGACCTTGAAATTCCACATTTATACCGCAGAAAAATGATGATAAATCAACACCGTGTGAGACATAGAAAAAAATCAACATCCTTTGTTGTGACCACGTGAAGAAAATGACTAAACAGTTATGCCATTTCACAAAACCTTGTGAAATACAGTTAAATGGAAAGCATCAGATCCCATCATTGTGGGATCCAATGCAGTCCCATTAAGGGTCAGAGAAATGCATTTTTTCTTTCAGACATGCAGACTGGAGAAGCTAGGTCAAGTTTCCTTCTAGCTGACTTGGCCCTCTGCCACAGAGGGGCAGGTGCCTTCAGCTCCCCCTGGCAGTGGAGAGATGCAGTTCAGGCACATTAACACATTTTTAGATCTGCTCAGACCTCTACGGATGAGGGACCAAAGCCTCCAGCAACTGCATTTCCCAGTCAGGTAGCTGCTTAAAGTTAGCTGCCATAAATGCAGGGCCTTGCGGTCACAACACATGAATTCTGTCATCTTCCCCACAGAAGTGCCTATTTTATTTAAACTCACTCCTTGTGTATTAGCAAACGTATATTTTACTTCCTTTCAGAATTATTCACTATGAAGTACTGCTGCTCACATAGGTCACCTCCAAAACCCAGTAATTCGCAAAACTATAGCGAATGGATTTCTAAAGTGAAGCACAACTGTAGCTGGGAACCATTTCGGCTTGGGAAATTTACCCTGCGATGGCGTACAATATTAAGCAGATTAAAAAGAGTATAATTAGCTGGCAAATTGTTCATTAATACTGCCTTGTGTTGCAGACACTATGAACCATTCAAATGACACAGAGCTTTTATTGTCTCTATTACCATTTCTTCTTTTCTCCTCTTCACTGATCTCCTTTTTCTACCTTTTTCCTTTGCTCAAGAGACGTCCTACTTTTTCTGTTTCTTTTCCTCATCAACAGCAGTTCAGCCTTTTATTCAGACTTTTAGATTCCACTATACATCTGTCATGACCGATTTTTCTATGTATGTGCTTTCTTGGCAGAAAGCAATTAAGAACTACAACCCTCAGAAAAGCCAAGTACTGTACAAGTATAAATGCTCTAGTGTGCTGAGGGGGTATATTCCCTCTAAAGCTATTTTGGTGCTTGTAATACATCCCGGAGAACTGCAGCAACTGAGACCCGAAAGGCCTAAGAGCTGAAGACGCAGAATGTATGCAACTCTTGCAACCACGCTGAAACATTAGCAACAGGATAGCAAAAGAAGTTAAAAATGGACATCACCTTCCCTTAAAACGTTAACTTTTGCCTCCCGCTTTGACAGGGAGCAATCACAGCTAGGTTTAGAGCCCGCTGGAATGCAGCCGCCCTCGAAAAATGCTAAGGCTGTGACTTCTATGGGAATTGAACATGGACAAAACTGAAAAAAATCCAGAAGTCCTAATTTCTTTCCCTTAGAATCAGTCAAAAATGGAACTGCTGTTTTAATAAAGAGCTCAGAAAACAGAGGGATTAGAGGGGCATCACTTCTGTAAGGCTTAACGTATACATATTCTGCATACATGCAGAATCACAGAATCTTCTAGGCTGGAAGGGACCTTTAAGATCATCGAGTCCAACCATTAACCTAACACCACCAGAACTGCCACATGCGCGAGCAAGCAAAATGGTGTCCTTTGTAACTTTCAAACTACCGATTCTTCTCTCTGCAGCCCTTCCTCCACAATTTCTGGTCAAATTTCCTGACTTTCTCCCTATAAATGACAGTAATTTTCAAGCAAAGAACTCTGCAGCAAAGAACTGTTTCAACTGTGTAAAAATGTTCTTGAAGAACAATCATATTTTTAGTCATCCACCACACACATCATTACACTGATATAATATTCCCTTATTACTGAATACTATTCCTGAATTTGTTTTCCTCAATATGTACCTACCATACTAATTTCAAAGTAGCAGGAATATATAACAAAACATGACTCAAGGCGAAATAAAAGTCCCCCTTTTTCCCTTCAGTAGACACACTAATTTCTGCTATTTCATGCTCTCCTTAAACATGCTGTACACTTGGGCATAAGCCACTCTCAACAGCTCAAGGCAGGCTGAAAGACCAGTAATCCCCACAGTGCTTTGAAATTCAGTGTAACCTGAGCACATAACACAACCTACTCAAGTGACCAGAGACAGGTTTTGAAAGCCACTAAATGTTTATCTGACCTCCTGTGAACTCTTAATAAAATACTTGGCCCTATGGGCAGACAAACAACAACTAACATTTATACAAGCTACAGTTCCCACCCAGAGCGTAGGCGTTGTGTCCAGCTTCCAGAATTACAGCTCCTTCGCCTCAAAGCGGGGATTCTCTCTTCGTCTGGAGGAGCTGAAGGTGCACCTTTATAGCAACATCCTAGAAAACTGCAATTGAAGTCAGCCTCAGTAAAAAGGCTTTTGTTTAAAAATTACACGCTAGAGCTCCAACAGTACTCTGAAAATTCTGTTCCTCCTAAACGAAGTGTGAGTGTCCTATAAATTGCCAGGGCTGAAAGGGAGCAGAAGTCACATTAAGCGCCTTCTCCAAGTATTCAGTTATATTACATTAGGACCCATCAACATGTTTATCTTGGACCGTGATGCAGTACTTCAGGCATGTGGCTGACGGAAGAATTGTAGGCTGAGGCTAAACAAAAGAGCGGCGACAAAGAAAAAAAAGTGGTGAAAGTATCAGGAGGCAGAGAAATGAGATAGCAGTAACGGAATCAGAGAAAGCACGCTGACATTTATTCAGACTAAACTTTCCAGAGGTACTAAGTACGTTCTTTCAACCATCTGATCCGAGTAGCGCTTATGTTCAAGAAGGCATTAGACTTGGCAATGTAGTTTTTTTCCTTTAATGATTTTCCTAATGTTAAAGAAAAAAACCAAAATACATTGTAAGAATTCTAAATGCCAAGTTTATCTGACACAAGAATGCATTATACCTGTTATTTATTAGAGCGCTGAGGGGAAACATGGCTACAGACTGACTAGAGAGAAACAGAAAACTACTTTACGTTGGGATCACCGAAATGCTGATTAGCGGACAGTTAACTAAGGCAGTCGTCTTAATTTCTTTAAATGAATGATCATTTACACTAATACACGTTCAACCACTTTTTTTTTTTTTTTGCTGAGACAAAGAACCGTGAGACCTGCTAAATTTTAAAGGATAGAAATACCACATTTGCTCGTGACAGAAAGGACAGCCAAAATTACGTTGATGTACTGGTCTTTCACATTTCCCGTTCGGAGACAGACGTGCGCAGCCACGCTGCCCTGCAAGAACTTGCGCAGAAGCCCCTCACCAACTGGGATTCTGTTTTGCAGAGAGGAAGAATGCAGTGTCTTAGTTTATACTTTGGATTGTTTGATGAATTATGCTTTTACTAGACATTTCCTCAGAAGTGACCTTCTGGAGAGTTCACATGCTGATACAAAAAACCTCTCCAAACACTCTATATTCTTACCCTAGCTCACCCCTTATGACAGGAAACCAAAACCATGCCAATTTTAACTATTTGGTCAATGATTTTTTTCCTCTAATATAACTTGTTTCTGATGGAATTTAGGCAGTTATGAAAATTCAACTTAGAATAATGTGAATTTTTGTTTAATTAATTCTTCAAGAAAAGGGTTGTTACTAGTTCATGTAGATCAGTCAGTAATATTTACTGCAAGGTCTTTACGGTGGGTAATTATTCACTCAGATTTCAGTCACTAAGAAAAAAAAAACCAGCAGGATAACTGGTAATATACTCTCTCGGGGTGGAAAATAATGAACCCAGGAGAAAACCTTGGAAAGTTTGTTTTACTTTGTGAACTTTTTTTTTAAAATCAGTCAGNATCAGTCACCAATCCATGTCATTTGTATCCTGAAATTCTGCACGATGAGTTGATGTTATATATTTAAAACTTGATTATAACAAAAAGCAGAAAGGTCAGAACTCCAGAAATATTTGCTGCAAACGTTTGTGAGAAATGCTAGTGCCCGTAAAATTCCAGCACATCACAAAAGGCGAGAGAGACTTCTCTCCAGCTCCGCGCTGACAGAACTCCTGCAAGGGAGAGGGCATCTGCCGTGGAAGGGAGCACGGCACCAGGGAATACGCACCCCAGCCCCACGGAGAACCGAGCTGGCGCTGCACACTGACAACTCCAAATTCTTTTCTCCCTCCCCTTCCTGCATCTGTTTTGGCCACATCCGACCCAAGAAATCCAACTACTGTCACCTGCCCAGTCCTGCTCCTCGCTGGCCAGTACTGGGGCAGCGTGCCGTGGGCCACACAACGCAGAAATCACTAACAAATGCTCATCATAGCAGATGTTAAAAGAATTGAGTATTTTGAAGTAACATGCGGGGAGCAAATCACTGCAAGCTCCCGGAGACCCAGTGCGTTTCGGAGGTAGGCACAGGCTCGGGGTCTCTGCAGGGAAGGAAGGAGACGTTCTCCCGCCCAGCGCCTTACAGACACGCTCGTCCACGCACCCCCACAGCCGGCGAGTTCACCTGCCTCCTCTGCCCCGCGTGCTCCTAGCTTTATGGTAGAGCAACTATTTCAGGGACCATTATGCTCCATACCTCCAAACAAGGAATAAATTAGATGTGTATTGTAATAACACCCAGGTTTTAGTACTAGGATTGATAAACTGCAAAAAGATCAGGCCCTACTGTGGGATGAAGATGCATCTATTTAATGGAAAATTAAAATGTTTTACATTTTTATGTACAGATACACTCTACAAAGTTGGGCAGTTAGTTAATTATATCGAATTCACAGTATTTATGACTCTATATAGAGAGAGCAACCAAGTTCTCCACAGAAACCCTTCTCTACCCCCTTTTTTACTTCTCCTAAGTTAACAGACGACTAAATAGCAAAAATCTAGCACAAACTAGCTAATTCCCTAAGATAAAAGCACTACGAGGTTTACAGTGGGGATGGCAACAGTAATATACAGTTGTATTTTCAGTTCTCTGGTTAAATTTAAAGCAGAAAAAGTTCGCCTTCACTTAAGATGTTTGTGTTAGGTTGGATGTTGCAAGGCCAAGAAGACACTAGAAAATGGCGATGTCAGACAAAAAGAAATCTCTTAAGACCAGTTTCCCACATCTAAATGGCTACTGTGAGGCGCTCCCGTACTCGGCTAGCGTATCCTTACCCACAAAGCCCACAGCTGCAAAACAAACACAATTATCTTTCACTTGCTGTTAGGATCAGATATTTTAATACAGTAAATGAAACATGTAATAGATCTCAAATAATGTCACCACAAATTAACTGGTTTCTGAAAAGCCCTTTGGTTTTTGCTTTAAGCAGCAAATTGTAGCTGCTTTTTTTTGCATTTCGTACTGAAGTTGCTAGTATACAGCCTCGCTTCAAACAAATGGTGATCCTTTGAAAATTGAAATATTATTTAATTATGAAATTTTTATGCCCAGAATTGGCTCACAAAAGTATATTTAGGCCCTGAATTACATCCAAACTGAGAACTAATTATGTTTTAAACTACTTCCATTGTAATTCCTAATATTCCTCATTTCACTTGTTCTTTTTTACTGACTGCCTATTTAGTGGACACACATTAAGAGATGAAAGTAACCAGCGTTGGCATCAGATCCATTTTCCAAAATTCAGAATCAGAGGATTAGTCTTAAAATGAAACATCTCTCTTTGAGGTGCTTACTGAACCATAATGCCACAATACCATTCATCCTGGAACCAGGAGAAAATCTGCAATGTATTTCTGAATGTAAATCAATAAAACAAGCGAGTATTAAGTACATTAATACCTCACTGTCAAAGAAAGAGCAAAGTCTGCCTTTTCAAAGGCATATCAGCCCGAGTAACACCAGGAAAATGCAGACAGATTTACATGTCTCCTTCAAAACAGTTTTTCTCCCCGAGACTTGCTATGCAAATAGAGGCAACCTCTTATTGAGAGTACAGATTGTCCCTTTAGATGAACAACCGTCTTCAGCACATTTCCTTCTTTCAGTAGCATTCATTTACTGCATCTTTCCCACAGAGAATTACGTTCAGAGAAAGCTCAATTTACAAGTTCAGAGGGGTTTTGGTTTTTTCCCTTTTTTCCCCAGAGCTGAATGCTAACACTTTATCAAGAATAGGACACAAAGTAGGCAGTCTGCAGTAGGTCGCCAATATAGGAACAAACCAAAATAGTTTTTTACCTTAAAATACATGAGAATTTAAAATTCTTCCAATGCCTCAGAAAGACTGATAACTGCAGAAGCTGACAGGCATAATCCTGAGGACCGGAGGACCTCCTACCACTTTTGAAGACGTTAGAAATTTCTGCATGCTCATCTGTCCATAGAGAAGCGACTGAAATATATAGTAAATTGAGACCTACAAGACTTGCCGCTGAGCCAATAAATTCTGCCGTGTAGGCATGCTGACCAGCGAGCTCTCCTAGTAGCAACCAGGTAACACTGTGTTTGAAGGGGCATTGTTTTAGCAAAGTTCGCACCTGTCCCAGATTGCCCATCTCCCCCTCTCTGCCTCCCCTCATCCTGTTAGGAAGGATTATTTGTTTGCTGCTGTACCTCGCACAGGACTTTGGCTGGAATTGCTGCATTGCGACTAGGGGTTGGGATTTTGTGGCACACTCTAGCAGATACGTGTTTACACGTAGAGCAACATTTAAGTATGGACTGTACCTACTGTGAAGACAAGTCGCCAGTCTGAGCAGCCTCTGTTTACCTTGGAAGAGCTATTAATCTGAAGCCTTTGGAATTGCTACAGCTAAATTTAAGAACAGAGTTGTAAAAGGAAGTTCACGAGCGCAGCTTCAGTCACAGTGAAGTCGATCAGAGAATTCCTAACAGCTTCAGACTGGTCAAGATTTAGCCACCCACCTTCAAATCATACAAACCAGCTAAAATCTTATAACGATGCCTGAACCTTCAACACACGTGCGCAAAACATGAGTGAGTTGGACCTCCTAGAAGATGAGGCACAGCCCCCTTTGCTATCTTCACTGAACATTTCAGTTTACAGTGGTTATGATCAGTGATTTACAGGAAGCCATTCCCACCCCTCTTTTTAGCCCAGCTGGTTTCTCCTTTCTATTTGGTGGGGTTGATGTCAGCCTGCAGGGCGCAGAAGCCTGTTCCTCTGACTCACCCACCGCCGGCCGAGCGCGGGTCACCACACCGCAGAGCGCTCCCACACCAGAAAGGGCGTTTGCGAGACTGGAAGTGAATCGGGAAAGCTGATAATGTCACAAGTACTGTAAACTATATAAATAAATAAAATCCTTCAGAGTAACTCGATTAGCGTGCCTCGTAGAGTTATCTCTTGCAATCCTATACCTTAAAATGTCAAATATTACAAAAAACCTTTGTGAATCTGTCCAGGGCTAGAAACCCCTATTATGGATTACTGCGCTCTGGAAAGCTGCCTGTGAGTAAACACACTGCCACATAACCGCAGGCTGCAGCCCCAAACGTACCGCAATCATTCCCCAACGAGTATAGTTCCCTGGTGTTTATAATAATTCAGTGTGCTGGCAAGCACTCCCTGATAGAGTTTCTAAAAATAAGGAAGTGTTAGTAATACACCAACTACAGCAGCCTCCACTTCCAAATCTTTGGAGAGAGAGCACAAGGCTCCGTGTGTGTGAATCGAAGGAGATTCTGCTCAACTTTTCAACAATAAAGCAGAGTTCCACTTTCACAGAATTTGAAGCAAATAAATGTCTTGGGGTAATATGATTCTGTGAATATAAACCCATGCTTGAAGCAGATTTCAAATAACTTACTGGCAAACATATATGAAATTTAAAGTCTTTACCACACTAAGTACTAAAAGAAAACCGTATTACTGATAAAATGCACAAAACTTTAATTAGAGGAGTTTTTCACTATCCAGGATGACGTGCAAAATGTAACGGACATTATTCTTAGCTTTGATAATAATGCTTTAAATTTTATTTAGCAACATGAAAATATTTTAAATAATTGTGATTTAACATAATCCCTCAAATGCTATTCCCACATCTTGATATGCTGTAGTTTTTATTTACAGCATGCAAAGTAGCAATAATTTTATAAGCAGAAAAACTTTTTTTTTTTTAAATTGTNAATGCTTTAAATTTTATTTAGCAACATGAAAATATTTTAAATAACTGTGATTTAACATAATCCCTCAAATGCTATTCCCACATCTTGACATGCTGTAGTTTTTATCTACAGCATGCAAAGTAGCAATAATTTTATAAGCGGAAAACCTTTTTTTTTTTAAATTGCGTAAACTTTTAAACCCTCACTTGAGGTAAAACTTTAGGCTATAACTTTCTCAAGAAGGATTATTATCAGCCTCTAAGACCCTGTTTGAAAGGATTTTCACTGTTCGATGAATACCTTCCTTTTTAATTTTAAAGTAGCTGGCTTTCGATAATAAAAGCATTTCAAATACCACATTCCACAGTTTCATGCTTGTGTGCATCCAGCAATCTATCGAATACTAAAGTTAACGCTGAATTAGTAGGCTCCTGTTGCCTTATTATAAACAAGGCTTACATATTATTCTTTGCCATTAAAAAACCCAAACAAACTCTTTAGGATTAAGAATATAAAACTTCAACAAGTAACTGAAAAGAAAGCCAGTCAGGTCATAGAAATTTACAGCTGAATCTCTCTTTTACCGAAGATAAAAATCCCACCTTATACCAAAGCTGATATTCTCTTGTTCTTTTCTAGAACAGATAAAACAGAGCCCGGAAACGCTAGTCACCCAGGAGGCTTTTCTTGCCAACCCAGGATGAAAGGGAAGATGAAGCATTCTACCAAACCAACCGAAAAACTCCGAATTCACACCACAGCACACAAGTGCCGCATGTGTTTTATTTGCACAACTCATCTCAGCAGAAGGAAATTTTTCATTTGACTTTCACTTCCAGCACACTGTACCCCCCTCGCCCCCACGGCTGGAGGAGTCAGCACAGGACAGAGCTGGAAACCGGAATGGTATTTTGGCAATGATAACGCCTGGGACTGCAGCTCTACAACTAGCTTTTCCCACAGATACAAGACACAGCCCAGCGTTTTGCTAGGTTTGTAATATCAGACGATTTAACTAGAGCAAAGATGAGGGTTTTCCTTTTTATTTATTCATTCTTTTGGGAGACAGAAACCCACATGGTCCTACTGGTGATTTTATTCATGTATTTTTCTGTACATAATTTCTGACTTTTGGAGGCTACCAATGCCACCCCGTTAGATGAAAAAACAGATAAAAGCACCGGATTTTCGACGAATGCATGCAGTAGTACATTTTACAATGAGACTTCATCTGGAAACTAAGTAAACTAGATAGATTTGGATTTAGAATAGTTTTCGGAACTAGAACAGTCATGAAACATGCACATTCCTAAATTCTTCATGACTTGACAGCTTTTCTCAAGTAAGAAAACAGCTAAATAGTACAGAAAGCAATCAAGACTCTGTATCTGGTTTACTACGGGAATTTTCTGTGGCTAGATCTATAGCAGCGCTGCTCTGGCTGGCACCTTCATTGTTAAGACTGTGTCAGCATTTCCATTATAAATTGAGGGCCTTATAAACTCAGCTTTAAAGAGATCACTGTGTACTGAAACTCAGCACGCAATTTTTCCATGCAGGAGCAAATAGTTTATTACTGCTATTAAAAAGACTGATGTTATTTCCAGCTCTTCTGCTCAAAGTTTTATTCTCGTTTCTTTACAGAGAAATACCAAAAGATACAGCTTTCAGGGAGAAAAATGCCTAACGGTGAAGTCTAATAAAATCCTGAATTGTTTCCCAGGGAACTCTGAGAATGTGTAGGGACAGGGTAAAGACAGCACTGCCAATTCTCAACTCTCCGAAACCACGACGAAAAATTACGTGTGGAGTTCTTGCTCCTACAAGCTAGTTTACTCTACTTGCAATGTCCTATTTGTCCCCCACTCACACACGGGGGAAAACACAAGTCCAAAAATCAGTCTGCTCCCTGGTACTCTCCTTGTAAAACTAGCTTCTGCTCTGCACGTGTTTGAACACCATCGCCCGCCCTGCCAGGAGAGGAAGATCTCTAAAGATCAGATGTGCAAGCTGATGGAAAGGCNAAAAAAAAAAAAAAAAAAAAGAAAAAAAAGGGTGGTGGTGGTGTTTGGTGTTTTTTTTTTTTTCCCCATGTGCCCTAAGTGGGCTGTAACCTATGGCAGATCCCTCAACAGAGAAGGATGAGAAACATGGTAATCTCCAGGCAGTCTGTTGTGGTCAGGGAGATCCCTTTCTTTCAGTGCGACCTAGAGGTAGGTTTGTTGAGGAGAGAGGAGGGAAGAAGAATTGGTTTTACCCTCGACAGAAAACCTAAAAAGACTCGAGGGATGGAATTTATCACCTCTACCTGCAGATGTCAACAAAGCCCTTACCTGTGCAGAACAGGGGCTTTGCAGGGAGCTGTCTGCACTCCTTGTATAGTAAGAGAGGAAACGGGAAATTCATAGCACGATTCCTTTGAGCTATTTTAAACATTTAGCTAACGGCAACATGAGTTATGTTCTAGAAATGCCTCTAAGAGTCCAGACAGCAATCCCTGAAGTAGGTCTCCAAACTTAGCCCCATGCAATACAAAAGATAACATTGCGGTGTAGCATTAGTCCCACGCAGCACCGGAGGAGTGAGCAGCCTTTTAAAGGTGCAGAAGATTCCCCACAGCACCTGCCTACCAACGCCCCTGGGCGCTGAGCCGCACAGTTCAGCTCTCCTTCGAGAGACCTGGCAAGAAACACTTGCTTCTGACATAGCCTTTGCCTGTTTTAGAGACCTCTACATTTTCAAGAATGTGCTCCTGGTATCACAGAGGCTGGCAAATAAACCGTTACCAATTTCACTTTTCTTGGTTTGTACCATTTAGAATGTGGTACCGCACTCCAAAATTGCTTTGGAAATGGAAGAGGTGGGACTGGTTCGGCAGAGTTCAGCCATGAGCACTGAACACCAGAAACACAAACGCAGGCAGTGTTACCTCTCTGCACAGGTCACGGCCCTATGCCTGTGGGGAGGGATGGACAGATGGAGAGTCTCTAACGCTCTAACTCTCTGCACGGGTCACTGCCATCTGCCTGCGGGGAGGGATGGACACATGGACAGACGGAGAGTCTCTAACGCCCAGTGTGTTGTCACACTGCATGTTACATCTTAATGGAGTGGTTCTAATATACTTCATCATCCATGTGAAAACAGGATAGACATATAAACAGTTATATAACTGTTCCTTAGGAACAGGGTTTGTCCCATTTTTGTCTATTTTGTCCATTTTTGTCTATTTAATCTTCAGAGTTCTTGGACATTTAGACTTGGTTCAGAAATCGTAAAAGGAGCAATTATACCTCTTTCCCAATTCAAAAGCACCACCATTTCCCATACCGACTCAAGTCCTAAAAAAGTATCAGCGTGGGGGGTAGTTAAAGATGATGAATGATGTTAAGCGAAGTGCTGAATACTGTGTCAAGGACAGGCTGCTGAACGACCACAGAAGTGGGCAAGAAGAGCCACTCTGAAAGGGAAAATTAACATCTCTCTCTGCGGACTGCATTAACTAATGTGAAACAAATAAACCCTCGCACTGGTTATTGCAGGGGGGATCCCTTTCCATTTTATTTCATGTTCAAAGATTTGCATCAGCTTTTCTCGTGCTAATCAGCAATACCCTAAACCATTTGGTGTCTCAGTACTATCTCAGGAAAGAGGCTTTCAGGCTTTGCCATAGTTTACACTGAAACACTGAAGGATTTTTTTCTTTTTTTAGATCAAATAGATCCGTTTATGTACAAAAGTAAAACGGAAAATTCAAAATTCAACCCAGAGTTGAATTTCGTACTAACCAAAACATGTCTCATATTTTGCAAATCACACTGGTAAAAATACAGGAAATGTTATTCCTCCGCTGTCCTTTTTAATTGTCATACAGTAGTACACGCCTTCCAAATTAAGACTTAGCAGAGGGCAAGTACAGACAATCGCTACTTGTTCATTAGCGCTAGGCCAGCCCTCAGGATGGAATCGCTAGGTAAGACATTCTTCTTGCCCAACCCACTGCATCCAAGACAGAGTAGAAATGTGAAACAACTGGATAAGGAAAGTAAATACTATGGTAGAGATAGACCCTAAAGATACGGCCAACGGAAGCTCCTCTACAAATTCGTCATCTTCAAAGGACTGCAAACAATGAAATTTATTTCACTGTCTTTTGTTTCTTGCGGCAAAGGCTTAGCTAGCTAACAGTGATTCAGATGTTTCTTCCCAAATATCACTGTGCACCAAAAACCATCTCCAGTTAAGAGACCAGTGATCCACAATGCTGAGAGTGGTAACTCATGAGGCAATAATAAATAGAAATATGAAGGCAGAATAGTAGCACTAAAGCAGACACTTGCTATTGAAAACTATATCATTTGTCAGATTGTCTAAAGAATAAATATTCAAGCTAAAAAATGCACAATGTTGGTCATCCCTTAACTAGTCTTTATTTTTTATTGAATAAAACTGCATTTCCCTCATTTGATTTTGTTTTTTCTCCAGCAGTAAAAAAAAAAAAATCCCAAGACTTCCATATTGATAGACTATGAATATCTTGGAGCACAGTGTGTCAAGAGCTCCTGACCAAAAATACGATAATGCTAAATACCGATCTATAAGGCAAGTTCATTGGCATTTTTTCCCTTTTATTCGATAACATATATAGTATGTCATGATCGCATCCCTTTTCTAATAAAATTGCTGTCAGTATAGACAGCTGTGGGTCAGCTATATATAGTTTTCTCCATGGAGAATACGTGTGTGTTTTTGACCATAAGCTCCTATATATCTGATATTAATTCACAGGCCAACTAAGGTAGAAATACCTTAGCTCCTTAATTCCATTGAGTTCCACATTCTTCAGATGAACCTTTTAACCACTTCCCATAGAGTCCGTATGAAAGCCACCACGTGCATTGCACGTGTTCACCCAACCCTGCTTCTGCTTTCTTAGAAAGGGAATTTTGCCAAAGACAGCGTCTCAGGCAGAGTTTAGGCAATCGGTGGCTGGTTTGCCACACAGCACCAGCCTGAATGAGGCGCCCACATACAAGTCTTCTGGGCACTGTGCAACGCAGAATTGGGGCTCTTTGTGACTGCTGACCCGTGGTTATCCCAGCCTGCTCTTCTTGGTTTATGTGCCCCGATCCCAGCTGGGACCTTTAGGAGCATAAGTAGATTCTCTGTACTTTCACAACAATATTTATTCTAAAATTATTTCTAAGAAAGGAAAAGAAAAGCCGAGTTGTGAGAAAAGAAGCCTTGCAGAGTCGAGAGTTGCCATTTCTGTTTGTTAACTTTGTATAATTCAATACCGCTACTACAACATTTTGTTAGGGCACTTTGTATTTTTATCACAACAAAGATGCCTTTGTCAGGTCTCTAAAACAGTTGTCCAATACATGAGATTTTTGAAGTGTTTCCCACAAATACAGCCACGCACTCACAGACCCAAACTATAAACAATGTGAGTATTTGTTATATGCCACAGTAGATACACACGCTTCACAGTAGGCTATTGCATTACAGATAAAATATAGTAGTCAAAGGAATTTGTAACGAGGCTTCCAAATAAAATCTTTCACAATTGGACATAAGCTCATACTTTACTGAATATTTTATAATGACTTGTAATGAAATACATCCTGCTTGCCCCAAACCGCTTCTGTCTAAAACAGAAGATATTTGAAAGGTCATAAACACTTGGTAGCAGTAGGACTGCAGACGCCCGCTTGAATGTTTTCACTCAAGATAAATAAGGCTGTAGCAGCTGCTGCTTACAGCCCCAGGCCCGTGCCCTATATCAATCAAATACACACAAACTTGTTTAACTGCAAGAGTCTAGAATTATTTTTTTTAAGCTACCAACTATAAAACATGACAACTTTTCCACCTCAGCTTAACAGGGCAAATATTTCAGGCACACCCTTACTTAGCATCATAGGTCCTCCAAACAAACTTCTGTGGGATAGATTAAAAATGACACCTTACGAAAGAATGTTTTATATGCAGACAAAATAAAGCAAAACTTGCACCAAAATGCTTTCATTCCCCACACTTCCTATGGCATCCTGCCTAGCCAATCGCCTCTACCCACAATATTTCTGGGCTTACTACAAATATGAGAAAACACCACAAAAAGTTTTAAGTTTCAATTCATTCTTTATTTTTGAAACTTTTTGCACTAAAGAATGCAAGTACCATTTGGACTGAGCGCCTCTGTGACTGCCATGCTTCATGGCTGACTAAATCGATTTCACAGGGTGACTAAAACTAAGAGCACACAGGAACAAATTTCATAATTCTCCTCTGGAAACACTGAAGTATGTCTTTGGTATGCGAATCAGTACTGCAGTGAAGATCAAAGAAGAGACTCCGGGGGGTAGATCCTTTAGGAAAATGAGCACTCCTGCAGAGACACAGGGGCACATCTCTGCAAGCTGCACAGATCTGTAAAGCTCTGATGCTTTTGTACTGGCTTTGACATACTACAGCTACTTATATAATTGGGTCTGGTGGTTCTCCATAACAGCTATTATTGGAACGGAACAAGGCATAATAAATAGGAAAGGGAAAATCAGACACGCTTTTTTTTCCCATTTCATTTTTAGTATGAGATTTAGATTCATTGTAGTATGAGAACACTTAACATACTGTACTGCATACATGAAAGTCAAATGAAGACAATCAGTGAAGCTTCTGCATGCCAAATTTTCCTGCTGAAAAGTTCGCAGGCTGGCAGGAAAGATACCATGAACCACTTGACAAAACTGCTAGCTTATAGAGATCAAACTGAAACCCGTAACTGGCAAGGGATCTTTTTTAATTTTACTTTTTTAAAAATAAAAGCTTAGGGCAACTTTGTGATTTTGTACTCACAATGTCTGCTGAACAACTAAAAAGAAGGTTATACTGGAATAACTTTAAGACTGTTCGCTTTTTCATAGGAAAGCTGCAGCGTCATCACACAGCCCCACTGTGGTGAGCAGCTCCCTTTGTGCTACATTTCACTGAAGGAAAGCGCAGGAGCCCCAGCACACACGAGCAATGAAGACCAAAACCTCTTCTAGTGAATCTGTTTTCACAGCTGGAGACAGAGTGCTTACTATTCTATATACAGCATCACTGAGCTTAGGAACTCAAGTGGGCAGTGTTAAATTGCACACTAAAGCAATTTAAGCAAATGACTAATCTAAACCCTTAAGTTTCATTCCTACTTTGGTCTTTTAAAAAGCGGCTTAAAAACATAAAACATCAATCCTCTCCCATTATAATAAAGAAAACACAGAAGATTAATTTTATCATCTTAAAGCAAAATCAGGGCAAATACAAACAAGACGGTTTAGGAAGTTGTGCCAAGCTACTCGTACAGTTCCTTGATCAGGACTTGTGGCACACAGAAAAGAGGACATGTTTTTAATTTCCAGAAGGCCAAAAAAAAAAAATTACTGTAAGAAAGATTCCCCCCCGCCCCCCCAACTTCTTGGTACCTTATCTGCTAAGTCAATATCTTGATTGGAATTATTGTACGATTTCTATAGTCTGAGCTACTATTGCATTAATATACACATTTTAAAATCATGTAGAGGTACACGTGTACATTATACTTAGAAAGCGTGAAAGTACTTGTTTTTAAAAACAGAGTGCACGAAGAATTCTTCATGCAGCAAGGTCTCAGCCAACTAAATTAATACGCGCACTTAATTTGCCATTTGAATGTTCTGATTTTTAAAAGTCTTTCCAGCTGATGCAACACTGAATTAAGAAAACATGTGTGACATTAGGATCTCAAAATATTACACTGGATGTAATCATAACCGAGAGCAAAGTTACATTAGATTAGAAATAGAGATGATTCGTGGCTTGCTCCAGAGAAATGCAGAACATTCTAGCACTAACAATGGAAGCACTTCAGTTGCCTCAAGCCCAGAAGCCTTTCTAGGGCACTGCTGTGTTTTACTAGCATAGCATACTCAGCATCATACTTACTGCGGTGCTGGCTGTTGTGGGACCAGGGGTGCCACGACCCTCTTTACCAACAACCTGATTTTGTTCTTCAGGACCACGGGTGACAAGAATTCTGAAGTGCTGCTGCCTCGTGTTTTGATCCGGTCTGATTTTAAACAAGCATCCCTGCCCTTGAGGAATCCGCTCTACTGAACCGCTTCTAGACATTGCCGACCCATTCCTGCCATTTCCATGGAGTTCTGAATTCAGTGCACCATCTGTGGGGCTAATTTCTTCTGCTGGCGGCTGGACAGGGTACGAAGTACTCCTTTCTAGCCGTATCCGAGGATACCGGACCAATCTGTCCCCTTTTGTTCCAGTAAAACCAAAGTTATATTCGCCTCCTGCACCTGTACCACTTGTCTGCGGTTGCTGTAACTGGAGTACAAAGAACTTTTTCCCTGAATTTGCTGACATATCCGGCACATGTTGCAAAGACCAACGCCGGGGTTCAGGTGTGGGAGCATTATTTTGAGCCTCGGTACCAAAGGGTAGTAGAGTAACCTGAGGCGCGTCTGCACTTGAAGCTCGATGCTGAATCCTCACACCACTTATGTTTAAACCCGAAGCTGCTTCATTTGCCTCATCTTCTTGGGTAGCTGATGAGGCATCCTCACTCTGGTTATTAGAAGGAATAGTACAAAATATTCTGCGATTACAGCAAATAGTTCCATTAACCTGTTGCCCTAACTCTTCCGTCTGCCTGGGTGGAGAATTTTCTGGAGTTGCCTCTGGACTGCTCGGAGAAGTATGGTTTTCAACAGGGGAGGCATAATGCTCCCTGAAGTCTGAGAATTTACAAGGAAGTGTCTCCTCAGAAGATTCCAGGGTTGCGCACTCGTCCGCGCAGCCGTTTGCAGCTTTGCGCTGAAGAGAGATCTGCATTGACGAGCTTCTCGTTGGACGCACATCAATACTGTTCAGCAGCTGGGGAATAAACATGGATGTACTCCTTTTTAAGGATCCCACTTCTTGCAAATCGCCGCCACCACCATAATCTGCTCCATGTCGGGAGAAGGCGTGAGGACTGTTTCTTCTTGGCAAAGTGTGGAATGCCATGAAAAAGTCATCTTCTCTCTCCCGGTCGAGGATCTCTGATTCGGGGGCTGTGTTGCTTCGCCCAGAGCCAAAATGAAACCGCAGCCGATGGGCCATGGTTTTACAGAGAGAAGAAAAGGAGAGGGAGAACAGCAACAATTCAGGCACTGCCAGAAGTTAAAAACCAAAGACATAAACTCCAAGAAAAAGTGTCCCATCTGCCAAACTGTTAGCACTGCAGCCCTGATAGCGACAGATAGCAGAAATAGCCCAAGTGGCAAGCAGCATTCCAGGCATGATTGGGTAAGAGCAATCAGCGCTCCTACACACTGTGACATAGGGTAGGATGGTGGGAGTCACGTGGCCTGGTTCCCCCTCTCCAGTGTAAGCTAGTGGGGGTTTTGTTTTTTCTTTTTTTTTTTTTTAATGCCAGCAAGAGCCTGAAACAGCACCTTCACAGCTGCTCCTTTTCCATCAGAGAGGAGCGGCCCCAGCGGGAGAGCTCTCACAGCTGACTAAGGCAGCGAACACACTCGGCATTGCTATAAATCTAAACCACATCATACTCACAAGGCACATTTGTATAAAGCACACGTACAAAAATTTAACTACAATAAAACCACTCTGTTTTAGTGTTAAAAGTTTAAGTTAACTCCACATGCAAATAAGAAAAATTATTTCAAGCTCAACATTTTGGGGTGTGTTACAGCATTAGGCTATCATGGCAGAAAGTGAATAAATATAGCACGGTTATGCTTTCAATTTTAACTGTGCTAATAACACGATTAAGCAACAAACTTCTTGCCTTTAAACAGCCCCAACTTCTACATTGTCCCTGCGAACACAGTATAACCTACACTACCCTGCACAGTCCCTTTTCATAACTAAAAAAATACAACAAAGAAAGCAATCGTACATATGGCAAAGATTTCTCACACAATAAAAACAGCAGAAATGCGCAAGATGGCAGGAGACAAAGTTTCTTTTTCAGTTTTACCAGGCAGGAAAGACGAGGGAAAAGCGGAGACGGGTGTTGCATGTCGTTTTGTACCGATTTGTCTAAAACACCGTACAGAAACTCTGCCCATTGCTGGCCAGCCGCCAGTGAGAAAGTTAGCAATGTTACCACGAGCGGGATTGCCAGCACGGAATAGTTATGCTCTCTGAGAGCCAAAAGACCTCAGAAGAAGAACAGACAGACAGGATACACCAAAACGTAAACCAAACACCCTAAATCAGCTGTGTTACAACACAGAAACTCAGCGGTCTGAGGATACTGGAAGTGTGCTCACAATAGCACTGGTTTGCACACACTGGCAAAGAAACTGTTCAGCAAGAAGTGCAGCTTCAGTTCAATACATGGACATTTGCTCCCTAGGAGAACTTGAAAGTAACTTTTGTCAACAGCTCTGAAAATTTGTAGGTGGAGGGTCAATACTCTATCTAGACATTTCAACCTCTGTTTGCAAGCAGCTTGGTTTCAAAGACAGACAATGACCAATCACGAGAGAAATGGAAGCTTAAAATGATAAAACTGCCAACACACAGCACAATCCCCTATTGTTTTAAGGGGATTATGAGCCAACAAGAAGAAAAACGTGAATAGCTTCTACAGTGCAACAGTGTTGTAGATTGCCTTGTGGGAGCACAGGTGTTGATATTATTTTATCTTATTTTTCAGATAAAAGGTAGTATCCAAGGGCACAGCCTCTCTTTGCCCAAAGATGAAGCTTGCATCATAAATTCTCTATTTTAATTGGGAGATAGAAAGGAAAGGACATACTGCAAGGACAGAAAGTGCTTTGATCATTTGGGAACATGAAGAAGAAACAAAGTTCTTGCAATAAAACCCATGCAAGTATTGACAATAAATATTTCCCAGTAAAGCAAAAATAATCAGTTCAATGTCTCATCATTCTGTAAACATAACCTGATGGAAATCTGCTACTCTAAAAGCCGCAATGTACTTGCTTTGTCAATGGCTCAGAACACCTTCTGAAAGGAAAGCACCAGCTCCTAAGCCACAGGTTGCTGCCTTGGCAAGGAGGCCACAAGGCCGAGGGCACGCTGCCTCCAGGAGTACGATCACAGGAAGAACACACACAAAACGGCTCAACAATAAAGAAGTACTGAAGCTGCCAGTATAAGGCCAGTACTGCACACAGAAACTTGATAGTCTTAAGCAATATGTCTGGAATGAGTCTATGAAAATGGTCATTTCTCACCCATCACTGCGTATAGAATTTTTTCCCCAATCACCACCCCATTACCATCACCCACAGACATCCCCGTGTGTGCCACTGCCCTCTCCAGGCCAGAGCCAAGCCTCTTCCATGAGTTCTGCTTTGTCCTCCACGCCGACACGAATATACTCCAGCCATCCCACACGACACATGCACACCACGCAGTAATGCCAGCACAGCCCTGAGCCCCGGCTCACACGCGCTGCCTCACAGTTACAGTTACAGGATTTCTGCTTCAGCGTTGTTTGTGTCAGCTGCCAACGGAAGAGGAACTTAAAGCTGGGAAGAACTGACCGATGATGTCCTTTAAGTTCAAAAAGGTATAAGACAGTTTTAATAGTGCAAGTGGTCATTATGATCATTATATATCAATAAATATGCTCACAGTCAGCCTACTCTAAATGCCCACTGTCACAGCTCTACTGATTTACTTCCTCCTAAAGGAACATATAATCATTTGGCTCTAAGTCCTCTTTTCCCCACAAAATTACAGGTTGTATGTTTTTCTTTGCTCTATATTTAATAGGAAGACAGAGGAAAATAATATATTTTTTGAAGACAGATGTTTCCGTACTGAGGTTTTTTGTATAGAAAGATCTTCGTATCACTGATTCTCATCCTCACAAAGCAAGAAGTTTAGTAGAGGCTGTACTGCACTCAATCAAGAAAACGTTAATACCTGGTCTCAAAACCAAAGAGATGGCGTTACAATTATCAAAAGACAAAAACCCAAGAGAGTCATTCACCCAGTACGCCACTGCACTGGCATATTTAACTGAGTATGTTCAGAATGACAGGGTGACTTATTCCACAGACGTCTGCGTGAAAACATTATCTACTTAATCATAACAAAACAAGAAGCAGTAAGATGTTGGAAGACTTCTCGAGAAGAGCTACTGCATCAGACAAATTAAGTTCAAGACTAAAAACACTAACAATATGCTGGGCATTATGAGGCAGAGCACTGAAAACATAACAAAGAACGTTATTTTGCCATTACCTTAAACCTTCATGCACCCTCATCTTGAGTACAAGGTGCAGCTCTGGCAACCACGTCCCAAAAAAGGACACAGAAGCATTAAAAGGTACAGGACAGAGATACTGAAATGGTCAGGGGATGAAGCAGCTGCCTTGTAAGTGACTAAAAAGGTGTAACTTTATTGGTTTGCAGGGGAGAAGCCTAAGGACGAATATGATGAGGTTTTCACTGTCAGAATACTGGGTTAAGGAGCACCATTTTGGTCTGACCCAACAGGGTACTACTTTTTTTGTGTTTAATGCTCTGACTGTTAGTTCCAAAACCAGATACGTTTTATGCTTCTAGCTGCATTGCTTAGCACACTTAAGCAACAGACAAAAATACACCTTTAAGATGTGCTATATTTTCATCAGCTGCATTACACAGAGCTGTGTGATTAGTAAAACACAATCAAGGCAAGCACTCACCAATCTGTTTTCATCAAACACTTCAAACAGGAGACGATGATTGGTTGGGTTTACCTACAAGAAAATTCAAATAACATCACTTTAGGTTCATGAGCTTGATGGTAACAATATATGGGTCCTAGTTCATGCCGTGAAACAAGGCAAACAACAGGACTACCGGGGTTTTAGTTTTACTTAGACTGGAGCACTAGAACTCTGAAGAGGAACGGCATGGCTGCTGCACACCGCCGAGCCGCGTGCAGCCAGATGGCCGAGAGGAACGTGAAGAGGACACCCCTGGGCAAACCAGCCACCCCCAGTGTGTGCTGCAGCCAGCAGTGCTAACGGGGTGGCTTCAGGCGCCTCCAGCACACCAGCCGAGCTCCCCTGGGCTCAGGAAAGGCGGCCTGCCACACAGGCTCGGCGCCCTGGGAACAAGTCCCAGGCTGGACAGATTATCAGAGCTCCCAGGTTTCTTTTGTTCTACAGCTGCAAAGCTCAACTAAACTGTCGGGAACAAGAGTTTTACTGTATTTCTTCCAGAATTTCACAATCATCTATATTTCAGACTGCCCATCGCTCATCATTTCTATCCCATGTTTCACACCCACCTGTGGAAAACCCAAGAGAAGTCTCTCCAGCACTTGAAAACAGAAAATATACCTCTAGAAAATTATTTACATTGAAGTAAATTTAAGCAGAAAGACTTCCACCATTTAAAAGGAAACAAACAAAAAAAGAACTCGGGCAGGAAGACAAAAGAGCCACTATTAAAAAAGAAAAGAGTTCTACAGTATTTGGTCCACTTGATATGTTTTTTTCAGAAAAACTTTGTAAGCCAGGTTACACTATGTCCAACTTGGTTCATTAAGAAAATTTAGAAACAATATTCCACAATGGGCTGATAATTCTGTAGGGGTGGCAATGGACTTCCCAGTTTTGAGAAAATCAGAGAACTCTGGCACATAAAAAAGGGTATGCATTACATTATATATTCACATTATTGTTTAGGATTTTCAAGATGTTTTAACAGAGCTTCTATGAACTAGATCTGTAGTTTAAGAAACACTAATTGTGGCAGGTTTGCGTATTCTCTTTTCCTGAGAAAAGCAAACAATTAAAAAGACCACTTTGAATTATATGGTAAAATTATAGGCACAAATACACATAACAAGCATTGCTTCATCCCGAGTAAATATATTTCACTTTAAAACACATGAATTCGTTGCTTACAGTCTTTCTCACAACTCAGCATGTTTATGAGACCAGTATTCCTAAAGATGGGCTTACAGAGGTGAGCTCATCCATTTCCAAATCACGTATGCAGTCGGGATCAAATTTAGGAAAGCTTGAAACGTCTTCAAATATACAAACAGTGGAAAACTTTCTCTCACTTCCCTTTCCTGCGCAATGGTCATGATGGTGATCTCTCTACCTAATTTGTCCTCTACGCTGAAGGCAAAGGTGTTTAAACCCTTCACCATAATCTGCTCTCTTAATAGGTTAACCCCTTTCTAGTGAAATTACAGTATTAAAATTCCTCTGCATTTTTACAGGCAGGTAGCTTAAGTGACCCCGTGGTAGAACCACCTCTACAGCAAGAGATGTGCAAACATCAAAACCCGTTGGGATGAAAATAGAAAACCTTAGCCGCAGCTGTAATTTAGTGTCAAGACAGTTCCTATAGACGATTCATAACTTTAAAAAGTGTAAGTCCATATTTTCCCCTCTGAGGAACATTTCATAAGATAAAGACAATGTATTACACATCTATTACCCAGCTGCAAAAATCTAGAAAAGCTATTTGGTACACGTTTAAAAATAAAAATTCCACTTACACCTCAAAAACCTGCGGATTAACCATTATATTGGTGAGAACAATCTATCTAAAAGATCTTACTAGCAAGACAGTCAATTGCTAAGACTATAAACAACATTCAATACGATACCCGTATTTAACAATCTACAATGACATCTTTTCTCAAGCAGCTGTTTAAGATTAAATTTTAAAAACCACTGAAATTCTACCTAACCTTCTTTTGTGAAAGCTACAGCTGCACTAAAATTAAGTCATTCTTCTCTGGAAAAATATTTTCAGCAACCAAATAACAAAGTTGCTATTGCTGTTCTCATTTATATGGTGTTGGGTTCTATAATCACTATTTTAACCCCTCCTTTAGCACTTCCAAATATTTAAAATTATTTTTTCCGATAAAAACTCAGTTTAGCTATAACTTGGTTGTCCTTTTAAGAAAGATCCAGAGATATTAAAATGGAACCGCGCACACACACAAAAGCATATTTTGACCTTTTTGGCAAGTAACATAAAGGCCAAGAGAAATTACTTTTTCTGTCTTCCTTCTCTACATTTGTATTTCGTTATTTTTTGCCATGATAACTTAAATTTCATACAGCTTTTCGAAATAACTCTGATTATTTGCCACTGCATTAACATTTTAAAACCACAGCAAACATGCTCTGCTAAAAATACATTTTCAAGTAAAAATAATTTTTTATTTGTCAGATGAATTAACTCAAAACTTACTCTAAATAAAGTCCCAAATTGGGAAACAGTCCATTTCTAATTAACCTTATGCCAATTTCTGCTGATCATTCTACCACTCCAGAAGAGCAATTACTTGAGGACAAGCACTTTTTTTATGTAAACATATAAACAACAAATAAAAAATAAGCTTCTTCCCGTCCTTATAAAATGCCACATGATTAATTGTATGTATTTTAATAACAATTGCAAGTAAAGGGTAACTTACTCTAAAATAAAATTCTTCATTCCATTTTGGATTCAGTGTCTGTAAAAGAAATAAACATATTTACATACTAAAATTTCTTTAGGTTTGCCATTTTGTAATCATCAGAATGTGCATGCAAGTGACAATTTTCTAAAAAAAAAAAGGAGAAAAAAGCATGTCAAAAAAATGAAAAAAAAAAATTGCCATCCAATTATTTAGAAATTCTCTACTGAGTAAACCAAACGTGGGAAGATATTTGAGTCAGATGATCCTAAAATAGATGTTAAGTATAAATAGGATTCTATGAGTAAAGGCAAATCACTGACAGCCTACAGAAGTAAAACCTGAAGGTTTCATTCTTGAGATTCATTTAAACCCAAATGAAAAAAAGTGTATTTTTTTTTTAAAAAACAAGGACAACTTTAGGGCTACAAAAATAAGGACAAGATTTACACTGCAAATTAAATGGAAAAAAGAAGAAAAGAACAAAAGGAATAGGTATGATAGTCTGCCTAATCTCCCTCAAGCCTATGGAGGATTTTAATTTTGTTTTAATAACCTGAATAAGATGTACATAATAAAATACGCATAAAGATTGCAATCTGAAGGGAGCTCATGAATGAAATAATAAATTGATAAAAAAAGATATTAGAACTACAAATATTAATAATTTGGCCAATTCAAATTTGGGTAAGTTTAAAAACAAGTATGATACATCCAATGGTTTTGTTTTCATGCCAAATCATTCCCTCATTCTCTCACACAGCAGAGATTTACCAGAAGAGCTGACAGTAAAAATTGGCTCTACACCCACCAAAATTCTGCATAGCAGAGAAGGAGAATCGTGGCTGTTTATCTTAACTCCTTGCTATAGATACAATCGACTGCTCCTGCCCGGGACGCAGTGGCTCACTCACTGCCCTCCTCTAGGACACGGAAATACGGGAGCCGTACCGCAGCTCCCCTCCTCCTGTCCATTTCAAATCCCGGCTGAATCTCAACCCAACGTACTTGTAACTGATCATCAATGAAGTCAAGTACTGACATATGAAAACCCCGTGCTAGAAAATTTAGGGGAAAAAAGGATGACAAAAGGAAGTAGTAGTACAAAATAAGACGAAACTCTAAACCTAAACAGCTATGCAGCTGGTTAACAGTTGTACCCTCAGAAAAGTTTTACCTGCTTATCCCTAAGCAATCTTATGACAGAGCAGGAAAACATCTCATGGAAGAAAAGGCCACTGTAAAGGGTAGATGAAAAGAACAAAACCAGTGTAGGTAAAGGGTAGGGAGGCTAGGGGTTGAGGGCAGAGAGAAACTTGCAGATTTTTGCCTTAAGGAGCACAAACGTATTCAGTAAAAAAAAATATGAAGTAATAAGAAAAGGAAAGTTACGTTTAAAATACTGGTATTCATCAAATGCGGCTGTTACTGGCAAGAGAGGTACCATGTAATTTAACAAATGAAGCATGGTCTCGTACTAAATTTCAGGGCACTACTGTCCATCAATAATGCATTAATTTTGAATGCTGCTTAACCACAAATACAAATTTCAGGAAATATTTCATGTATTAGGCAGTGCAAGTTTTGCTAAGTGCCCTGGTAACTGGCAGAAATTTCTTCCACCTTCACAAGTCAAACAATTAGTAGTTCAAATCAGAAAGTACACACACTGGAATCCACTAGAATCCTAGCAAAGGAAAAAACCACTTGTAAAGAAAGGCTCCAGAAATAAATGCATGAATAACTTTGTAAAGGGTATTAGCAGGGAAACAACAACAAAAAGACTCTTCAGCAAAAAGAGCTACATCCTAAAAAGGGCAAGTATCGTACAGATAAAGAACTGCCAAGAGTCAAGCTGAGTTAGATCTTCCACAGGATACTAGAACAAACACAAAGAAGGTTTTTCAACCATATAAATAAAACGAGAACACGGAAAGAAATGGTGCTACTAAGCAATGAAGCTCAATGGGGAGACAAAGCATATTTAGATAGGGGAAATCATGTTTAACATTACATCTGGGAAAGGCAGGATAACTAAGAGGGATCGGTACGAAGATAGAAGTTGTCACAACTGATGTAGAAGTGACGTCTTCAGAGCTCAGCGCAGTCAAATTGAGGAAACTGGGCAATCTTCACCCAGACTTTTAAAAGAACTGACACAGGAAATCACCAGCCTAGTAGCAGGAACTGGAAAACCATACTATGCATCTTACAAGATTGTAAGACAGCAAACAGCAAACGCAGCTTTTTCTACTGCAGAAAGGAGAAGATTTCTAGCAGGCCGTTCACAACGGCTCCAAAGGGAAACACAGGGCATTCATCAAATTTTGCACTTGGAATAACTAAACATGTGGAGGGAGGTCAATCAAAACAAAAAGCCTCAGAAATTCAACATCCCTTGATCACGCAAGATGAATCTGAAATTTTTCTGATAACTTTTTTCAGAGCAAGGAAACAATGTGTGTTTCATCCCTTTGGCTGTACCTAAGCCCTTCATAAGGCTCGGTCCAGCTGCACAGTAGGACAGGTATCAGACAGCTGCACAGGTAACACCAAAGGAGAATAAAAAGGGGAAACTGCAGTCCCTTCTGCTTTCTTGAAGGCATGCCTGCAAGACAGTGCCGCACAGAATGCTACCCATTAAACTGAGGAAGACAAAAATGAGTAGAAAAATAAGAAACGAGTGGAGGGTTAGACACTGCCATATTAAAAGAGAAGTTCCAGAGCTGAAGGAGATAATTGGCAGTGTCTTTCAGAATCACTCCCGAGATTGATTTGCCTCAATATTCTTTCGTTACCGATTTTAACTCAAAATCAAGATATACTAATGATGTTTGCTATTTGTGAAATAAACAGAGATTACAAATTGCATAGGAAGAATACTGCTTTGAGGGCAGAAGTCTTGAGATGAATTTTAACAATTCAAACCAGAAATGACTTACCAGAACTTTCCAGTAGATGAGTTAATATTACTATTATGGAAATGACTGAGAAAGTCCAGGCTGTAAGTGACAGTTACAAGAAAGAGTGAAAAAAGGCAGATGCAACCCTAGGAATACACCATCATCATCTCATCCTCAGCCCCCTGTCTACAGTTGGGTTGCTGGGGCAAATGTCCTCTTTTTTCTCTTCCTTCCCAGGGCAGCACTAAGATCCATGAGTTTATCTCTTCCTTGATACAATCAGTACAATACTTTCACATCTTTGCGACTTTTTTTTAATTTGTGGTGGTCTTCTCAGAAGCTTTCTTACTCTCCTTTCACGTGGATCCAAAGCTGGTAAGTATTGCTTCAGATCAACAGTAACGTTACAACCTTGTTTCCAATCTAATGCTCTCCTTTCAACCTCTCCTCACTTTTGGCACTACAGCCATTACATTTCAAACGTGTAGGAGCCAACTATGCCATATCTTTAGTAACCATGCTTTTATAGCAGCAACATCTTTTCAGGTAAGGGCAATGTAATCCTAATAAGAATTAAAAATTTAATTAAAATATTAATTCAATTTTTTAGAAATCAGAAATTGAAAAAAACTCTGGATGTGATCACCATTATTTCCTAAGAAGCAAGGGG